>CAJNDS010002096.1:305000-557500 GCA_905221605.1 Symbiodinium natans
GCAACGTTGCAGTATGTTGCAGTCGTTTTGCAAAACTGCTGCCTGGCTGCGACACTCCTATCGGGCGAACTGGGCATTGTAGCGGGCTGGGCAATCGTTGCGGCCAGGGCTAAAGTCAGCCGTGTGATTTCTAGAGTGATGCCATTACGGTGTCACGCACGCGGTTATGGCATTTTCGCACCTATCGCTCACATCTTCAGACATGCATGGATGGAACACCAGCGCACACCAAAGTTGTTACAGCTTGGGCAGCCAACAAGTCGCTAGCTCTTTCACCATCCGTGGTCTTGCTTCGGAGTTTCGAATAGTTTCGACTTTTCGGCCATGATGGTGGCCATAGAGATTTTCCGAGAGGCGCTGCTGAGTATCCACTTGTGGCCATTGCCGGGCAGCATGCTACGGTATGCTTACAGTCCCTGTTCCAGCCCCCACAAGTTTAGGCGAGCCACGTGGCAGCAGCAGTGAAAAGGATGGCGCCGATGTGAAAGCCATCCAGAATCTGAAAAGTGCTCACATTTCTATTGACTTTTTCTATGGGATTTCTATGATGTGGCCTTTAGGGAGAATTCGTGTTTGAAGCCTTGGCCTTGCCCGAAGTGACATCCACTGTTCAACATGAACAGGCAGACTGTCACCAATGAGTCACACATGAGTCACATGAGTCACACATGAGTCACATGGCGTGAAGAATGTGAAGAACCAGAAGTCATGGGCCTGCGAAGCCAACATTTCAAGCCTTGCTTAGAGGCTGGGCTCAGGGGCATTGCTGCGGCACCGCAGACCCGGCACCCCAAGCCTAACGCGACCAACGAACAGCCAGGCTTCAGAGAGGTGGCACCTTTCTGTGGGAGCGTCTTGAAAAAGATACTCTGCAGACGCGAGACGATTCGAAAACCGATGTAGGCGCATGTCTTGTGTCGTTGGGTTGACTTGTGTCGCTGTGTTTTCTTGGTGTCATCGAGGTCTCGATGTTTCAGGTGTCCTCTTGCACAGCGCACGAAATATTCATCTCACTAGTTGCACAAGGTGGCGATGGAGCCAGCGACCTGGCTGGCGATATGGCCACGCTGACAGGTGACAGTCTTCCAGACAACTTGAGCTGTCGTCCCCAGCCGTCAATGTATGTTTAGTAGTCGCTGCTCTCTGAAATACAAAAAGCTTTGTGTTACATTGCTTACTTACATCGGTCTTGCAGCTTTCTAACTTGCAGGCCTGGCTACGAAAGTCCTCTCGAGCTACAAGGCCGCGTTCGAGACCTGCACAGCTTGAGCTCGGCAACAGTGCCCAGAGCAAACCGTGAACCTGCTGCCCCTCGGCAGGCCTCAGTCTCCGTAGACTCCGTGACCAAGATGGTTGAGGAGGCCAGCTGAATCTTCAGTATCTGGATCGGTCAGAAGCGTGTTGCCGTGTTGCGACTGTTCGTTAAAGCTTCTCGACTCAGAGGTGGTACGATATGGCGGCTGTGAGCTGCATACCACGTCTTCGGTGCTGGGTGGAATCGTCTCGCAGGAGGCAGGGGGGAAGGTTGCGAGAGGTTGAACTCATTGGAGGCCTCCAGGATGGCATATCCGGAAAAATCCGCACCGCAATCATGTTGCGAGAGGTGGTCAAGCTGGTGACAAAGCAATATTCGCCTCTTTGTGAGACCCCGAGACCAGAGTTTGAGTCCTTAGCTCCTTCATTGTAAGCATATTGCTTCCTGAGGCAACACCCTCCTCTTTGATGGGCTGCAGGGCAAGATGCAGGCCCATGTACCAACATGCAACAACGCATGGAGCATCATGGACTTCTTGTGATGTGTGCAGCTGTGCAGGTCGTAGAGATGTGACAGCTGCCCGCTGATCATGGCCATTGCAATGCAGTGCTGACGTACCATCAAAGCAGCCGGCGGAGCTGAAAATATGAAGAGAGTGCATATCTCATCGCCGTGAGCACGCCATTGTAACATCACCAGCACTTGCAATGCAGCTTTCTTCGAGTGCAGACCCTGCCAGGCTGACAAAGGGGATGCTGTCGCGGGTGAGTGCGACATGGAGACAAGAAGCATCGAGGCAGCCGTTTGCTGTACGTCTCTGGCAGTAGAATTGAGTCATTCTCACGATGAGAAGATGGCAGGATCGGCTCAGGAAGGTCAATGACATGTGCAGCCAAGCGTGTCTTGTCCGAACTCTGGGAGACCTGCGCCCTGTTTAAGAAGCCTTCGACCAAAGTTGCTACGATGCGCCGTGATGTTTCCCACAATTGTTGTGGCAGATGATGGACTAACGTGGGTCAACCAGTGCAGCTGCTTGTAAACAGCTAGGCCCTAAGGCTTCAAGGGTGGAGGGTGATCTGAAGCTGAGGAAGAAGGTACCGATCCTTACACCAATTGCCCGACACATCGAGTCAAAGTGGTTCCGGTAATTCACTGTGGGCATGCGTGCGAACCCATGGAAACGTGGGTGGGGGGGGGGGGGGGGGGGGGGGGGGGTTGGCGGGCTGGCCACGAATCGCATCCTCTGAGACTCCAACGAAGATCAGTTGGCCGCGGACGCCCAAAATCAGAGCGGAAAGTTGAGTGGCAAAGTTTTTCAACGCGAATTGCAACTGTAAGGTGGTCTCGCCGGCTTTCAAGTCCCAGAATTCCCTCAGTGCGAGCTTCTCCAAGACATTCGGACTGTTCCAGGCTGCAGAAATTCCCAGCCCAGGTTTGCGGAGCCTTCGGGAAGATCTGACCGATCAAGTCGAGAGGCTTATTGACACCCGGAAGTGCTCTTGAGTCTTGAGATAGCATTGAGGGCTCACAAACTTAGCTGCGCACCCTGTGCAGACTAGTGCATCTAGTACGATCAAGACAAGCTGTATTGATCAGCTGACCCCACCAAAAAGCGCCAGTCTTTTTCGCCAGAGAGGGCCCGTCTCTCACCTGATCCGGCGACCAGGAATCTGTGGTCGTCTTTCTGCAAGATGTGTCACCCTTGCATGGGGGCAGGCCGAGGAGCCACTCTGAACCTGTAAACTTGTAAAACCTCTCTGACAGGAACCTGACAGGAACCTGACAGGAACCTGACAGGAACCTGCCTGCCCACTTCAGATGCAATCCCGCCGCAGCACCGAATGGCTGTGGTCGCGATCGAGCAAAAGTGCTGATTTGCAGAATTGCCGTTTGGCACGATTCGCGATTGCTGTGCAGATGCTGCATTAAATGTTTTTGACTTTTAACCCGCGCTGTGTAGACATTAAGGTTTTGACAAAGCTTTGCACGCGGTGGGGGCTCCGCATTATCTTCGCAGCAGTAGTACTCACATACGGTAGATCTCAGTCTCAAGGGCATGGGTTTGTTGATGGCCTATTTGGCGCTGGAGCGGTACCGGGCTTATGACGGCTAATTCTTGAACATCCCGAAGCAAGAAAGGCGCACGTGGCGTACAACACTAACCGAAGCCCTTCACATGCCAGCAAAGGCAGACAACCCGAAAAGAACACGATAGACTCTGCTCGTGCTGTCGGGATGGCAGGTGTTCCGACCACATGAAGCTTTGTAACTGCAATGGCAGGACGTCTTGAACTGCAACATTGCTCACCGTTCACGTGGAAGTCTCGATGCGCTCCTCGTGTGGGGAATGCTGTGGCAAGCTCTTGGCAAGACAGGGCAGCTACGCACAGGAAGGCTTGTCCCATCCTACAGGGGCAGCGGCCGCCGAAACCACACAGGATCGAGTATTCCCCTCCTGCGCCCAAAGAGGTGGTGTATGAGCAGCTGTACGACCCATCCTTGGCTGCGGAGCCACTTGATCTGCTCTGCTCGGACGGTGATGAGGATGATGGGGACTGCCAAGGTGTTCTTTCTCGGGTTGAGCTGTCTAGATACATTGCCCGCAAAAATGCGGGCTTGGCCGCTCTTGCCGAGACATCACGCCAGCAAAGACTTAAGTTTGCGCTGGGTGACGGTGATTGGCAGGGTGAAGTGCCTGGCGGGCATGCAGGGCATGACCATCCACTTCCTGGGCTGGAGGATGCCGCGGCCTGGAGCCTTGTTCTGGAGGCGGTAGCCTTTGAGCGAAAGCATCTGAAACGAGGTTCCTCGAACAACTGGCCGGATGCTTTCTGGTCACCAGCTTGCCTATGTCGCTTGAGGCCAGATGCGCTTGCTCAACTGGATGCGGAGTTGGCGTCTCTTCTACCCCAGCTCGATGCGTCGGAAGGCGATGGTGACGACAGCAGCTTTCGGGCCCTGCCCGCTTCAGTCTTCATGCGGCAACTTCTTTCAGGCCAGCAGTCTGGCCAATTTTCGTAGTTAAGCACAAACGAGCTGTCCAAATCCAAAAGTGACTCCGGCCACCCCTAAAACTTCAAATCGATGATAAGCTGCATTTGCAAGCATTTGCCCTGTCAGATGTTCGTTTAGCACGTGGCAACTTGCACGGTGCCGCTGCTGCTCTGGCGATCTCAAAGTCAGCAGAGCCAGAGTCGGCTGATCCTTTGTGCCCGCTCCTCCTCATTGCCTGGGAAGATGCCTTGGACTGTGACTTCTTGAAAGCCCACCACTGTTTCCGCCTCGGCCGGCTAGCCGTGCGTGCGGCTAAAGCAGAGCTTCTTGCAGCAGAGGCAGCACGCCACACCGTCATACAGAGTCATGCATGTTGCTTTATGACAGTGGTCTTTCATGCGCCGATGTTTTTGGGCCCACTGTCAGGCGTTGAGATGCAATGCGTCTCCCAGCAAGATACAGCTTCGAAGAGCGGCTCCGCACTCGGGTACTGCATTTTTCGATTCCTGAAGCATCGCAGGCAAGGTTTGTCCATGGACTGCGTTATTTTGCATGATTCTTTGACCAGAAGCGACTTGCGCTGCTGCTTGTTCGCGAGGATTCACGGCGTATCCATAGTCATGTAGTTGCACGCTTTTGAGAAACGATGCTGACGCTGACTGGCACTCTCTGAGGCTGGTCGCGAGGTTGCGGCCGCCAATGCAGCCGTGTCCGTCCGACGCCGTGAGTATCTCTTCATATCTCTCTATTCTTGTCATATGGCAAACTGTGACATCTGTTTGGCTTTTAAACTTTCTTGGGTTCAAACAACATTTTTGGGCAGAGGTCAAGGTAGTGGCCGCCATGGCCTCACAGTGTCTGGTACCAGTACGAGACACAGGAAACTTCGGTTCGGGTCGTCACTTAGCAGGTGTACGGAGTTTGTATTTTTTTGTTGCATTTGCACACCGTTTCCCCGCCTCCTTTGGGCTCTCTCTGTCAGCTGGTATGACGTTCGTAAGTTCATTTGCCATAGGCCGCCAAACAGCTCATACATCCATATTCAAACATGCACCGAAGGGCTGAAAGCTGCGAGTGTAGCGGGCTGCTTTGCTGAAGCGAGTCAAAATGTCTCGCTGGCAAGATGGCATGCTGGGATGAGTAATGTGGCATGGCTCGGCCTGGTTTCTGCCCTGAGGCCGGTGCGCTTGGGAGAGGAATTAGACTGATGGGTTCTGGCAAACCGGTGTGCTTGGAGGCAAACTCTTCGCTCAGCCGACCTTCGCTTTGCCAGCCCTGAGAACGAGATCCAGTTTCGCCACGAGTTGGTGAAGGGGTCATTTCACCTGACGGCAGCAGCAGGCGCATTTGTACCACTGGAGCTTCATTGGGTAAATACATCAGTTTCACGTCAGCCAGGGCCTGCAGGGGTTTGATTACAGACCGTGCTCTCCATGAAACACAACCTGGATGCGAGTCATGCGAGTCATGCGAGTCATGCGAGTCATGCGAGTCATGCGAGTCATGCGAGTCATGCGAGTCATGCGAGTCATGCGAGTTGCCTGATGTCAGAGCATCCCGTTGCCCTGGTAGGGGTTCGCTCTTTCGCTCTCTCTTTTTTCACTTTCGATTTGGATCTTTCTATGTCTTTCTGGTGTGGGGATGGTTCCTTTGTTGCTCATGTTCATCGTGGCGTCTGACTTCGGAGCCTCGATTAGCTGACTTCGATTTTCGATCTTTGCACAAGTTCGAGTTTTCGAGTTTTTTCGAGTTCTCGGTCCAGTGCTATCTCAGATACCACAGGTCTAACACAGGTGGCGCTGCAGCTGGCTATCACTGCTACTCGCATGTCTCAGGACCTTTGGCCGTTTGGCCTCTTTCCGACGGGGAGTTGCAACACAGCAAGGGAAGATTTTTGCGCGCCACAGGAGATGCCTTGGACTTCGGGTCTGTCAGTGCCGGATCTGATCTTCCTTCTGATGCAGGCGCGCTGCGTGCAATGCCCTATCCTTCTTGGAGCATCTCTCTCGAGTCTTCTGCTCGAGTCTTCATTGTCTTCCCTCACGAAGCGAGAGCTCTTTTCAGGCAAGCGCTGCTGGGCTAATGGTGCTTGCCTCCCTGGGCAGTCTCGTGAAAAGTGAGACGTGGATTGCCTGACAAAGCGGCAACAAGCCTGTCGCTGGATGTGCTTCAATCAGTGCTTTGCACTGACAAGATCCATAGTTTCCCTCTCAGGTGCCGCAGCTTCTCAGAGGCATTGTGGACCTGTACAATCTGTGCCAACACTGTCGCCGCAGCCCTATCACTGAGCAACGTCTCTTACTTTCTTCAGGACTTAGCAATTCCGGGAACATGCTGATCGTGTTGCTTGTATTGTTGTATCTTGTTGTGCAGGCGAAGAGCTTCTGAAGCTGACTAAGTGACTAAGGCCGGTGTTCTCCACGGACGATGGTGGCGACTGTGGGTTGAAGGGAGGCAGTGCTAGGAAGCTTTCCTTACCCTAACTTGGTTAGTTGAAGTGTGTGTTTGGCTAGGGAGCTCGACTGCGTGGCTGGAGACACGTCGGAAGTCTCAGCGGTTCTTCTAAGCGTTGCCAGCTACTCAGTTTTTCGGACCTGTACCCTTGAAATTTTGTACTTGCATGATTGATCGAAGGAATCAACGCTGTCGGCATACTTAGAACCTTGCCGAAATAGGGCAGAAACAGCGGAGAGATGCTCCAAGGCCTTCGTTGCCATTGCTTGCCATGCCCTACCACTTCGGTGTTGCTTCCTTTTCCCCCTGGTGCTCTTGGCTGGCCTGGCATGCTGCCTTCAGGCACTTGGCACCCACTTGACGTGGTGGGATGCGTGAAAACACTGAATCCCATCGGGCAGCTTGTAATTTGAAGGCAGTTCTGGGTCTCCTGAGTGCCGGTCAAGGCCAGTCAGGCCCTGGCCTGAGCCTTCCCATAAGTGGTGCTTTTGAATGTAACTTCCGTATCTTTCCTGCAGTCTCACAAAGTGTCGCAATTCACATGAGTGCAGGTGTTCAGCTCCTGAATGCAGCTCTCTTGCTGTTCTTGCTGGCTTCCTCGTACTGCCGGGTGCCCAGCCATGGGGACCTGATGGTCATTCTTTCATGAGGGCAGGCTGCCTAGCAGACATGTGAATTCGACAAGTAGGGTTGCTTGCGTAGTTTGCTTTGCTTGGTGACACGGTTTGAGTTTGTTCGGCTTTCCCGATTGATCGCCGCTCTTGCTGCTGAGGTACCGCACACCGAAGAGAGCGAGATATTCGCAAGGGCTGGCTCCACGGCTGCTCACAGGAGCCGTGATGTGTCGTGCGATGAGTTCGAAGGATGTCGCGGATCAGAGTACAGCGAGAGAATTGTCCCATTGAGACTTCAGCCTTGATGTGCCAGGATAGCCTCATGCACGAGGCCCCCTTGCTTGAGTGTCGCAAGTACGAGACATTGCTACAGCATTGCTCCAGATTGCGCGTCAGATTCGTGGTCACGTGTATCAAGTGTTGCACGTAGGGCATCCTTTAAGGCCCATTCAGAGAAAGAGGCTGCCAAGGTCATCAACTCAGATTAGGCTGCAAGAAGCATAGTCCAAACTCACTGGAAGAGTTCATTGCTGCTTCATGGCTGCAATTGATTGTGCCCCAAGGCTGTCTTAGCCCGCGACCTCAAAATCTTCAAGTTGTATGGCTGCTGTTTGGCCTTGGGTCTGCATGAGGACATGCTGGGATCCGGGAAGAAGTTCTCCACAATTGAAGCACAGACCAAGGATAGTCAGGAAAGCCGCATCGGCCATATGGACTCTACCACATCATCGGCTTGCTGCTTTTGTTGTGCCTTTAACGACTCTCATCACCTCCTTCAGCTCGCTCTTTCCACTTGTGCCGCTGCTGCATGGGGTGCACGTTAACTCAAGCCCCTTGTCGAAAGCATCACGACATTCCTTTCGCGATGGCAGCCTGTCTCATAACCGGACATCAAGTGTGCATCCCTGCAGATCCGGTGCGGGCGCAGTGGTGAGCACGCTATAGGCGAATAGGCATGTGCTGGCACATCGGGTGCGGCGAAGAATGTGCCCCCATGCGGACGCGTGCCCGCGTCGATTTTGGTGACTGCTGGTCCTTCAGCGCTGCAGGTTGTGAAGATCGTTCACACTTGTGTGCCATAGAACACGTGCCACAGAACATGCGAATGCTAGGGGATTCAGGGCGGTGCTGTGCATACATTACAAAGTGGTGCTTTTTCACTTGCTTTGCAATATGTTGCTATGTTGCAGCTCGCTGGGCGAGTTTGTGGCGCACCTCTGCGCAGGTGTTTCTGCTCGGTGAGTCTGCACTTTTCGTCGTTTTTGCATGAGGTGCATTGTTGACATGGGCTCAACCTTAACTATGACTACTTGCCGATCGCATCAGGCGTTCGCAAATCACTCCACACCATTTTTGGGGGAAGGATACACTTCACCCAAAAGTGGGGAGCGAGAACTGAAAGGTCGTTTTGGGGACGCGTAGGCATCATTGAATGCACTACCCGGACGCCAAAGTGCACATCTGTGAATCTGCACAGTCTGCATGCATCATTGCTTGGTCGTCACGGATGGTGCGGCCTGCCATGTCCGCCCATAGTCCATCCGTCGCACGAACCAGGCCTGCGGCTAAGCTGCCAATCTCAGAATCTGAGTAGTCTAGCATGGTCCCGCCCTCCCCTTCTGACTGATTCTGACTGACATGGCTGTGGTTCTCTCAATGCCATGTCTGTGCGTGTCTGCATTAGTTGTGTCGCTGATGCTTCGACCATCGTTCGACCGATAGACCAAGGGTGCTGAAGGAAAAAATCCCTCGAGCTTTCTTGCTGTGACTACCAACCCACTCGACAACCTCTGGCTCTAGCCATTTGCAGGAATTACATGCCTCAGCATGTGTCTTCGCCTTGCTTTTCAAGCCTGTTCCTAATGTCCTTCCAGGACCTTCGGATCTGCAGCGGTTCTCTTCAAGTGGCCACGACCTTCTTTGGGCAGAATGCTTCTTGGAATCATTTTGGGAGCACTTTGCATCACTCTGGGGCAGAAGGCGTTTTGAAATGCTTTGCAATCTTGAAGAGGCTTTGGTGGGCCTTGGTGGGCTTTAAGTCTTGGAGTGGCAGGGGCTAATGACTATTGGGTTTTAATTTTGAGTTGTGAGGAATGGTGGTGCAGGTTGGACTTGAGTGCTTCAGGGTGGTCTCGGTCGAAGTTTCAAGTGTCCGCACGGTTGTTCTGACATCATTGGGATGGGCATCCAGAACCAGAACAAAGCTCAAAACAAATCAAGTCCAGTCTGGATCTACAATTTGTCAGATAAGGGTAGATAAGAAATCTTTCTACAAGAAGAAGCGAAGACTGTAAATCGGAAGAGACTCAGGAAGGACGGAAGGAAACACCAAAAGAAGGAATGCAGAAAATGACACAAGCCGAAAGACAGATCGATAAACCGATTGGCGGGTCACGGTTGACCCTGCAAGTTAACACAAAGCTACAGCTTGATGAGATGTGGGCTTGCAACCTGTGCTTCTAAGCTCCTCTCCCGCAAATTTTGACATAAAATGGACCATCTTCGACAAGTTGAAAGGTCCTTCAATGCCAGGACAAAGAATAGCAACAACTTCGGTGACAGATGCGTTGCACAGGACCCTGTTTGCAAATGGGTGGGATGGCACGAAACCCAAAATGACCAAGCACGCGCCATTCCAACTGGGCTGTAGGCCCTCTTCACAAGTCCAAGAAGCTGCTAAGTTTTGATGTCAACCAGAGCAGCCGTGGAGGAATCTCAAATTTACCTTGTGCAGTTTGCGGGAAATCTAGGCGTAGGGTCTCCCTATTGACGTCTGGAGCGGACTCCTTGTGAAAAGCTAGACTTCCCATTGCACGGAATCATGTACTGATGTATTGAATGCATTGACTGCGTTAATTGTAAACGCTTGCGCGTGCTGTGTCGGGCCGGCCCACGGACGGGACAGGAGGAAAGAGGGTCCTAGAGGGTCCTATAGAGGGGTCCCAGGAGGTCGGGGTTTTCAGGTTTAGGGGGTTCCCAGGTCCAGGCGGGTCCCAGGTCCCAGGGGGGGGGCCCAGGGGGTCCCAGAAGGTCCAAAAAAAGGGTACCCAAAAGCAGCAAATTTTTTTGGAGCACCCCCTTTCCACAGCTCCTCCAAGCGATGTCCTACAGGGCGGGGGGGGGGGGGGGGGCGCGTCACAAAATTTGGCACGGGGGGAAGGGAGGAGACCGGATCCCATGTCTGCTTGTTCCAAACGCTTCTCGGCAGGAAGCCGAGGCGAATTACAGTCTTTGGTTCTGATTACAAAACGGTGCTTCGATGCGCTTTGATTTTAATCCGTGTTTGATTTTCTTGATCCCTGCATGTTGTTTGATCTGCACACCTTTTTGATCCCTCAGCCCTGCTGGACGTGATGGACATAGCAACCTCCTTGCTCATGGCTTCGGTCTGCCGTGTGTTTCGCAAACCGCTCTCTGGCCATGAGGTCGAGGGCTCAAACTTTCTGACGCTGGTGGACGAACCTGACAGGCATTTTCCTGGGATTGCTCCTGCCATCAGCAAGCTTCGTCGCTTTGTTTTCTACAGCATCTGTCTGTCCTGCGTGCGTCTGCATCGCTATGCAATCGGCCAGGGAGATTGTCTCGCAGCTGTGCAAGCGGATAGCATTGCCCCAAGTTGGATGAGCACAGCCCTGCTAGTGTGACATATTGATAATGCGCAGCAACGCGCGTGTGAGATCCAGCTGAATCATGTGCAGAAGTTCTCAGGACGGCTCGCGGATTCCGAGAAGCATAGCTGTGAGGTTGATCTTAGCGGATCATTCTGCAGCCGGTGGCTGAGTGGGTCCAGGGCACTGCACACCCATGTCACGTATTATGTCCTTGCGTGCGTGATCCGGTCAGCATGAGGCTTGAGCCCTGAACTTTAACAAGGTCAGGTTTGAGGGTCTAGGGTTCAGGTCACGGGCCATCAGGAGGCTCCGCAGTTGCGGTTTGTAGAGTTTAGGTTTGGGAGTTAACCCTAAGCCCCAAGCCCTAAGCCCTAAACCCTAGACTAAGCCCTTAAACCCTTAAACCCTTAAACCCTTAAACCCTTAAACCCTTAAACCCTTAAACCCTTAAACCCTTAAACCCTTACACCCTAAACCCTAAACCCCGTGAGGCTTGCCGTCTGATTCTTCTGTATCATGGACGCCCACCAGGCCGGGTTTGTCCAGATCATTGTTCGTTTAAGTAGCACCACAGGGCAGCCTGTAATTACCACTGTACTTCATTGACAGGACGCACCTACCTGATTGGCATCAGGCAGGAGGACATCAGCTCTTGAGCAGCCCCACGTTATGCGACCTGTCCTGGGCAGGCCGCTTTCAGGTCTCGATGAAGAGCGTCATCATAGAATGAGGCATCTGGGGACAGTCTGGTGATACGTAGAGGAATTGCAATGATCTGCCAATGATCTGCCAATGATCTGCCATCCCTGAGGTCCCTCAGAATTGAGAGAAGTCAGACAGATCCTCAGGCCGAGCAGGAACCCCCGAGCTTCAGCAGAGCCATCGAGCGTCACGGAAGATTGCATGCTCTATCTGTGCTCTCAGCATATGTTGCTGCACAGCC
The DNA here is from genome assembly GCA_905221605.1 of Symbiodinium natans. Classification (NCBI taxonomy): domain Eukaryota; class Dinophyceae; order Suessiales; family Symbiodiniaceae; genus Symbiodinium; species Symbiodinium natans. The sequence continues at coordinate 316,872 of CAJNDS010002096.1, forward strand.
TTTGTCAGGACACATGCCATCCTCTGGCACCTATGCACGTGGTCCCTTCACCTAGCCCTCTTGGCACTCCAAAGCCACCGGACTCTCAGCTTCAACTAAGTGCACTCAACACTACGTGACTATGAAGTGTCACGAATCTGGCTTGCTGGCTTGTGCGGTGCCTTTTGCGATGCTTGATGCTTTGGCGTACTGCAGCTTGAGGAGAAGGAGCAGCCCAAAAAGCTGGACAAAGGGTCCAGCCCTTCCAATATCGTCCAGAGCAAGGGCATGGACGACTACTCTGGATTCAGCAGTGACCGGGATGGGACAAGCTCTGCTAGCTTGTGCTACACCTCGTCATCCGATGGCTGGGATACATCAGGCCTGCAAGATTTGTTGCCAGAAATTCCTAGATGTTTTAAGTGGATCCCATCAGGTTTCAACCTCCTCGTGGGAACTGATGGTGTGACGCAAACAGATCCATTGCATGGCATGGCTGACGCATGTGCCCTGCTCTCAGAAGGCGCCACAGGCAATGCAGTCAATATCCATGTGCTGCAGCGGAGGTCGAAACAGATGTAATTTGGTCAGCAGTGGGATACCGCTGCACATGCTGCAGCTTGCCACCACGTCCGCTGGATGATCAGCAGAGAGATGTCCTTGCCTGCAGTCAGTTCAAGCCACGCAGGCCTGGTCAGTGGCACTGCTTGGCATGGTAGGTTTTCTGCCGGGCCAACGTCCGCAAACAGCAATGCGCATGTCGAACGACTAGTGACATTAGTGACATTGGCCATCAGCCACGCCGAACAAGCGCGCAGAGCTTGTTAGGGCGGTAAGATGACTGGTTTCGGGGGGTCGTACTGCGCTCTGCCCAGGCGCAAGCGCAGGCACTCCGGCTGTGAAGTCCTTCAAGGAACCTGGGCTGCTTGGCAACATCTGGCCAGGGAAGGAAGTCGCTCATGCACGACGGCCATACTGTGCTAGAAGGGCCGGTTCTAGTAAACATCAAAATATTGAATGAACTTGAATGTTACTACTACATGACTTTCACCAAAGTTAGTTGAGCCGTTAATGAGTTTTTTAGAACTTAAGACCAAATCACCGCATGATATGATATTAACACAAGTCTTTCAAGATCATCAGCCAGATACTGGAACCTAGGATGTGGTACGAATCATACGAAACATTACGAAGTTGCTGCTTGTTGCTTTCCGCTCAGGCACTGGAGCCTTCCTTCTCAAGCATTGCTCAGCAGTTCATGCACCGGTTGACGTTCATTGGAGACAGGCATTCACTACAAGCATGAAATTAAAGTGTTGAATGCCCTGAATATTGCCTTTACTCGCCGTCTCTGGACGGCAAGCGCTGCCACCTGTCAGGTGTATTGATGCCTTAGGGCAAAGATGGAAGATTACAGACGATGGCGGCACGTTGTACCTGATCAAAGGGCGCATTTGGGTAAGTGGCGGAGTGCTGTTTCGAGAGGGCAAATCAGGGATCGCCGTGGGCTTAGCCAACTAGCTCAATGTTGCCGCAGCTTGCAGCTAGCTTTAATCCAGCATGTGAGTCTCATGTGTGGATAATCGAGATTTCGTGCTGTCTTGCCCGAGGTTATGCGCTTTCAACGAGAAGAGGAGTATCAAGTGTTGAGAGATGTGCCGTGCCAGTTCCAGGTTTGGATAACCACTAGGGTCATTGGAGTTCTGTTTCTGCCAGTGCGTTAATTTGTTTCAGTTTCTTCGACAGTGTTACCCCTTTTCTGCTTCAGTACGGAAGCCCTCCGAAATCGCATCCGTTAGCACCTTTCGACAACAGATGACAGCAGCATACCATGTAGAGCATTCATTGCACATCCGAAACCCTGGAGAAGCACTGCAAACCCTTCTGCGACAACGTGAACATGTTAAGCAGACCTTCAACAGCTGGAGAGTATCACATGCGTAATCCCTCTCGCAGCTCATGCAACAGGGGATCTTACACGACTTCGCGGAAAGACCACACGCTGAGATCGATAACTGTGTTTGCGTATGGGGCTCTTCATCCCTCCCACCTTCCCTTTCCACTCTGTCTGCAGTATGCCAAGACCAGCTTCTGGCATGATGCTCAATTTAAGACGCGCGCTTGGGTGGTTCCCATATCCTGACATGAGGGGGTCTGCCCCCTCCCCCGCGCCGGCTTAGGCTTGCACAACCTAAGCAGAATCAATCCGAAGCCAAACTCAGCAACTGTTTAATTACAGCAACCCTCGTCCTCACATTGACTTGGGAGGCCCAATTGATGTATTGGAACTGCATGAGCTATGGTGCTACAAACATCCTCAAGAAAAAGTCAGTGAACATTTCCACGCAGCAGCTTGTTGCTGTATTTATGTTAATTTTGGGTTGATTTTGGGCTGATTTTTGTTGACCTGCAAATGCCTCGAGTTGTGGATTGTTGAAGGCTATTCAGGGATTCATGAGGTTTTAGCCATTTTTTGCCTTGTTGGGGGTCCTCCGGCATGTCAAGGGTTCACGCAAAAAAGTCGTCCTCCCGGGTCCCCGCAATATAGTTTAAGCGGTATTCATATCGGGCCCAGCGTCCCGAGGGGTTGAGGAAAACAGAGTGATTTAAGATGATAAAAAAGAGAGCCCTGCACAAGAATTACCACATCAAAATGCATCACCGACCAGCGCCCTCCAGCAATCTTGTGATCATGATCGTACAGAAAGCAGCCCACTTTAATCAGAAGCTGTCATTGCCAATCTTGGAACGATCACGCCTCTTATCATCTTTCGAAGACAAGCGACCTCATTCGGAGAACTGTAGCACAAAAAATGTCAACTATTCTTAAGGGGCAGCAGCAACTACACTGAAATTCTTGGTCCATGCGTGAGTCCGAGTAGCTGGGTAGCTGCTTGTGTCAATCCCTGAGGATGCTGCAGGATTTGAGGAGGCCTGTGGCTTGATCAATGAGCATCGGGTATGGTGGATCGTATGACTGATCTTTGCGCCGGCTCCTTGCACTTCTGTCCCACTATTGCGTTGACATGTGTTGCCAGGATGACGAGGACGATGACCTCCTTGCGCATGCGCAGGAGCAGGAACGCAGAGGGGGGCACCGCACGTGGCTTTTTGGGGGAACACGGAGCCCTCTTTGCCCTTGCTTTTGCTCTCCATCCATCCTTCAGCACTCACTGCCGGCCAGCCCGGCAGAGAACAGCAGTAGAACAGTTCGCAGAGCTGCGGTAGAAGGGAGACTCTGAGAGCATGCATGCCATTTTTTGAAAGAGAGATCACTAGGGCAGAATCCTATTGCTCCCCCAGTTGTGTTGTCATTTGCGAAGGACAGCCTACACGTCTTGGAGAACATTGTCTCGCAATGCTACGATGATTCTCCGCTGGGGCCCAAGAGAGCATTCGGTGTGAGAGGGATTGGGCACTAGGGGATCAACATTTGCTGGCCATGCCGTGTATGTTTGCGACATTGCACGGCAATATACGACAGTGCACTCAGGGATCTACTTTTGGAGCTCGGCCTTCCGCAATAGGCCCGGACGCAAAGAGGACAGGGTGATGATATGTAAACCTGATTCTCCACATATTTCTGGCTCCATTGCTCACTTTTGCCAAATCTTTCGCACATCCACACGAACTCAGGAGGTAGCTGGTGAGGTTGGGAGGTTCAGGTCATGTTAGGCCATTTGCTGCTTGCACAGGGCTTATCGTGGCTGAATACCTCTGACACAGGAGCGCAAGTCGGCCTGGCCTGGCAGTGCCCAAGCCTGAAAAGCCAAAAAGGTTGGAACTCCGGCATGATTCTTGCACCAGCTTGCCAAGCAAGCGGCTGCCAAGATTTGTCAAGATTTGCTGTTGCCTCGGGACGTCGACAAGAAATGGATGAAGTCTCACCACGAGCCACGCGCGTGTGTTCGATAGAAAATTCATCGATTTGGAGTGCAGCCGGCATTCGCGGTCGTTTGTTTGTTTGGAAGACTGAACTTCCTGTGCTTCCAAGCATGACAAGGCCCGCCGGTTGCTTCAAGACGCGCATCGTTTGTTTGAGGCTGCGCAGCTCGATTCTGTTTGCCCGCAAGCCGCAGAATGCCTTGACGCGCTGATGCAGAAGGTAAAGATGTTAAAGCCCGTCCTCCCCGAAGAATTGCCAGGACCAAATTGCGCTGTACAGCCGGGATGGGATTCGCCAGCTCACCTTCGATGTCGAGGACCGAGACTTAAATACTTCAAGCTGCAGAACCATGCCGCGATTAGTGCAAGTTGCAAGCTTAACGGCGTCTGTGTGAAGCAGAACCCCGGAGCTAATTTCAGGGCTGCCCTTGAATCGTCAAATGCCCATGACTCGGACAAGGATGTGCCACCAGCATGCATGGAACCATGTTCAGTAGCATGAACAAAGGCAATGGAGAGGAATGCATGCGGCAGCGGCGTCATGACACGCCTGAGCGGAAAAGAGCCACCACACAGGGAAGCAAAGCTTTGCCTGGCACATGTGCGGTCATACGTATGTATGTAGGGTTGCGCCGCGGGACTTTAGGTTTGCAGGTCTTCGAGCTTTGCGGGGTACACGATGCGTTGTGATTCATTCAAGAGGCAGGTTCGCAATTGTTTCGCTCAAATGGTGATGTGCTACAATGTGGTACACGCTGGAGCCATGACAGGAAGAATGGGGAATCTCGTTGTGCTGTGGCCTGCTGGTGACCATGCAGACGCAGGCGGGCATTCGGCATTGACATGTTCCAGGCAGTGACGAGATTCCTCTGGTCTAAGGGCTTTGCTTTCCGTTTGATCCCTGGTTGGAATTGAGAGGCAAGCTGTGCGCATTTGATTTGTGCTTGCTCGTACCGTACTTTCAAAGCCGGCTCTTCGTGTCTTGTTTTGCCACACAGGTGCAGGCTTTCGAGCTTCTCGGCAGGACAGAGGACAAGGCACGGTGAACGTGCCAAGGTTACGTGCTGATGTGTCGAAAGCAAATTATCAAGTTGCCTTAAAACTCCTACGGACTCTACGTCAGTGGCTTTTGTGATACCGCTTCCGAGGACTGGTTGTGTTGAGTAAACGTCAACGCGAGGACAGGAATCACTTTTCTAAGCGCTGGCGCACAGGAGTCAAGGTAAGACATCGCAAAAGGCAGACTGCCTTTGTCATTCTTCGGACGCTGACTCTTTGCTGTGCGCCCGCCAAACGCTGAAAATTCATCCCTTCGTCATCGCGGTTTATTTGCATCCGATTTCGTTGCCTCTACTGCTTACGTGAGCTGCTGTTGAATCGCTGTCCCAACAGTATCCGGCAGCAATTGTAAACACTGCCCGTCGACCACCTCGCCCTGGTTCGAAAATCGGCGTTCCAGGGAAAATTCGAATTCGCGGCTGGCCAGCCTGAAAAAGACGCTAGTGAGGAGGGCGACCGTAGGGGGTAAAGGGCGGGAGAGGGTTTTGGTTCCAGTAATGTATAGGATATAGTCCCAATGTGTTGAATACTTCAATCCGACCCGAAGCAATGTAACATTTGTTTGACACATCTCTACAGCATTCGCTCGCAGAGTTGTTTGCAGCATCGGCCAGGAGAGGATGTTGTCCACGGCAATCAAGCTTAGCAGCTCCCTGCAGGTGCACAAGGGAGGCAAAGTAGGTAGCAAAGACGTCTGCTAAATCTTTCGCACCAGAGGGCACGAATTGAGGAGACTTGTTTCAGGAGTAAGCCAGCTATATCAGCAGTATCGCAGGATCGAGCAGGATCGAGCCTTAAGTCGGGAATGGTGGGTGTCGGTTTTGGGGGTTGCACATGGGGCAGACACTTTGACATCCGCGTGGTCTGCTGCAAGAGTGGGAGTTTAAGAGCCGTTTGGTTGCCAAGGCCTCGCATATTGTCAGTTTAGGGTTCAACAGTGCAGCTTCAGGCAGCGCATGAAGCCTCGCCGCGGTTACGTCGCCTTCTTGCCAGCTTGCAGTCGGAGTACAAACCTCAGCGTAGCAAGCTTCTCACAAGTGAGCCAAGCTCCATGCACCGCACGTAAGGCTGTCGGAGATCCAGCCGATCCAGCCCATAAACACAGAGACCTGAGATGGGGCCGAGTTGCCATGAATAGTGCCACGGAGTGCCTGGAACGAACATAGCCGGGGTCAGATAAGAACCGTAATGCAGCATCGCACAGTGCCAACTCAACCAGGCATGATGCAAAAGTCTGCGCCAAGAAGGCTGCAATCTGTTTCACCAGCTTCAGATGTTGCCCAAGGCAGATCGTCAAGAAAAAACAGCATGCGAGACATTGCGAGACCGACAGGCTGATACTGCTGCTTTTGCACTCTGCGCACTCTGCACACTCTGCACGGTCATCGAGTTGATTGAGCATATCGAGATAGTTCTAGTTGACTTTGATCCCCGAGTACAGTACTGTAATTTCTCCAGTTATTTACTTGCGGTCTGTAGAGCATATGGTCATGTCAGAAGCACGGGCAGACTGCGATCATGCAGGAATACCGAGTAACACCAAGGAGCATCCATTGTTGACAAAATGCTTCATGTAGCGAGCTGGCGCCTGCCTTCCATGCTGCTTGGCCGAACAATCTGTTTGCAAGTTGGAACAGGGTGACGAAGAGCCGTGAGAAAACGTGTGAATTGTGGTCTTCGTTCATCGGCCTAGCACTGTGTCGTGCACCGACTGCAGCCATGTAACGGCGCGCACCGTATGAAATGCAAATCAAACCTCAGTTTCCTGGATGGCCCTGGATTAGTTTGCAAACCTTCATTCTGCCCGGCAAGCCTTACAGATTGTCTGACCTCCATTCAGAAGTGCACGCTTTGGTGGTCTATGGCTGTGGTTGGGGCTGATGGTAGGGATGGTCTTGGTTCTGATGTTAACATTGCCTGCCGTTGCTGTCTGCCCTTGGCGAAGTTGTCCTTGCCCTGATGTTGTCGTCGCGGTAGCAGTCGCTACCAGTTGCGTTGCTGCTGGTGCCGGTGCTTGGTTTTGCTCTGTGCTTCTTGCCCTTGTGGTTGCACAAGAGGATCAAACAAGACTCAGGCTGGGCCCTTTTATGTTATTATATTATTTCTTAGCCTGAATGAATACATTCTTGCCCAGGTTTGCACTAATTTCCAGGCTTTTAGAATGCATCCGCGAGCCTTTCATGTTGTCCTCAGCTAATTCACCTGTCAGAGTATTATAATCCCGTATGAACAAAGTACGAACTCAGTAATAACAACTACAGTAATGGTGTTCATTAAGAGAACGAAGTGAAACCGTATTTTATTAGTCTTATGTTTACACCGCGGGAACATTAAGATGACAGCATCTAGTTTCATTAATATGCAAGGGCATGGCGAAGAGTGGTAATTTCTGAGCTACAAAGTCTTGTGGGCACAAACATGCCGAAGGTCATTTGTTTTGAAGAGAGAGTCGCAAAATTCGTCCAGCTTGCGTCAGCAAGGCTTTGCGTGGCTTGGTTTGAGTTTGCAAGCTTGTTAGTCTTGCTTGCGCCAGCCGTACGTATGGCACGATAGTGCATCTACAAGTGGATTCCTCTTGCAAGTAGACTTGGCATGTCGGAATGTACCAGTACTGCCAGGTTTGCCAGAGCCAACACCAACAGAGCCCTTGCCACTCTGGGCGATTTGGCCTTGTGCTGACCGAATGCACGCCCGCCATCCAAGCAGGCCCGCATGAAGTGTGTGTGTGTGTGTGTGTACATCATGTTTTGGGAAGTCCTCTCTCAACAGTGCTCGCGATATCTCGCGACGCAACTGAGAATCACCAGCGGATTATGCTACGTACAAATGTATGACGTGTATGCACCGGGTGCTACAGGAAGCTGCGCGCTCGTACTTGGACCTGGGCAAGGCTGAGTGCAGATTGTCCTTTAGGTGGATACTTCAATGTACCTCCTCCAGGTTTCCTGCTTATGGCCTTGCCTTGGTCACGCAGTCCGGAGCCAACATCCAGGGTCATAGGAGAGGAGGGCAATGTCAGTAACGCAGGGAACGCGGGTGAGTTCCATGTGTTTTCTTCAGAATCATGCGTTACGTGTACCTATATACACAAATATAAAGATATGTATATACATGTTTTGTATATGTATACATATACACTCTGCACACAAACGACTTTTCATGTCAGGCATTGACGCAGGTTTTTGATGAGTCATGCTTGTGGGGTTTCACCACAGCTGGCTGACTACGCCGCCACGAATGACCTTGCCAGCTCATCAAATGTCGATGGCAACTGCCCCCAGAGGGCCTGCCAAATGGGCTGGGAGATCGTACGCCCCAAACGAGTAGCTTCCATGGTTCAAGCTTCCCGCCGACACGACAGTGAAGCGGACGGAAAGTCCACTCAATGGAATCACGAAACAACCGAGAGGCTGACGTTTCAAGGTCCAAAATATCCTTGTTGTTAGCCTTTGTGCTTGAGGGCAGGCATGTTGAGGCGCGGGAACCCGACTGATGCTGCCGAAGCCAAGGGTCGGAAGGCGACGCCTTGTCGTGGCTCCTCAAGCAATTGCAGAAAAAAGGGACAGTGGGAGGACATTTTGACTCGTTCTCTCGTCAGACTCTCGTCTGGTTCTGCGCCTCTCGTCTGGGCACGGCGCGTTTTGCCACGAAGTTATTCGCCACAATTTTTGGTTTCGAGCCTGATTTGCCACAGTTTTTTGTGGTGAGCATGTTTTGGCATTCGTCTTCAGAGGAAGAGCTGATGAATGCGACAATTTCTTGCCGATTTAGAGTTTGCAGCCCCCATGTTCGATGACCATCGCAGCTTTTGGTATCATAGCCGCGTCCGAAGAAGAAACTTGTTCCCGAGTGGTCTTCCACTGTTTAGCACTTTACAAACATAGAATTTTGCAACAGCACAGATTGGTGTGTCGCGGTAGCATGTCAATGTAGACATTTCGGGTCTGCGACATGAATAAGGTCAAGCAGGCCGTGGGCGTGCCCAACGCCATCAGGACCGACACCTTACGACCTTGTGAGCTTGTGTGGACTCGGTTCACATTCCCAATGACACGAGAAAACAGCGCCCCAACACATTGTTTTCCACGGCGCCTGTTTGAAAGTTTCGAAAAGCAGAAACGGAGCGTGACTTGCAGACGCTCGCAGTATGGCCTGTTGTCTAGAGGTTCAGCCTTCTTCAATATTAAAGATGTGGTGCCCTAGGAGGTGAGGTTTTGACTGGAAAAGATGATTCCAGGAAGCACGCCAAGCCTATCACAAGAGGCATATCCTATGATGCGAGAGGCACAAATCCAAAGGTCACTCTCAACATACAGGCTCGGGGTGTTGTTCCATTACAGAAGACTGTTCCATGCAGAAGCCTCATGAGGAGTTATGTCTGCCTGGACCCCAAGAATTCAGTGTACAGTTTGGAACCATTCCTCCATGCATCCACACATCTCCCACATTCCGTCACATTCCGTCACATTCCAACGCTTTATTCTTCGTTTCGCTGAGCTGAGGCCAAGCCTGCCTTGCAGACACACCTGCTGTCGGTACAGGCTCGAGGCGCCGTTGTAGCACCGGGATGTCAAGTCCGCTTCTACGCATCTTGCAGGCATCTTGCAGGCATCTTGCAGGCATCTTGCAGGCATCTTGCAGGCATACGCTGGCCTGCTGGCTTTGGCAGACTTTGCTTTGTCTGCCGCTTGCAATGGCTTGTGGGTTCCTGTTTTGAGAAAGTCGGGACAGACCCGCTCATGCATGGCCTTGGCATTGATGCAACATGATGCAACTTGAGCCACCAACAACAGCCACATGGTACCAAGCGACATGAGTCAATCGGTTGCACATACACATACCCTCCCCATCAGCACTACCATCAAGTGTTGGGCAAACTTACAAGTTATAGAGACAATAGCGGCGCGATGCCATGCGCTTCTGCAACAGTCAGAAGTCTGTCTGCATCGCCCCTAGAGCCGTGGCCTCTGTTCCAGCATTGAGCGGCTGTTCATGCAATGGCCGTGCGCTGACAACTGTGACTTAGCATGCATCAGTTGCCCTCCGTGGTCATCAGTGTGCTGCTCCTTGCGAGGCGCACTGCCGTAAGCGTTGCGTGGCGAGTCAACAGTTGCGGTTGCATCTTGTCGCATTCTGACCTCGCAGGGTGTGTCGATGGAATGTGGCGGCCTTGACAGTTGTTTAGATCCACATTGCAGACACACGGACGGTTGGGATAAGAAGGGATAGCCAAGGACGAGTCATTCGTGACACCGACGAGACATTTGAGGCCGTGTGTTTACTTCGCTTTTTTCTCACTTTGTGTGCCATGGACTTTGCCTTTGCTGTCTTTAGCCTGCCTTCGGTCGACATGGTGTTGACTCAGCTCGTCTCCTGGCCCGGGTCTCCTGTTTCCTCAGAGAGTTGCGCAAGCATCATGCAGCGACGCAGAGTATCTCTGGAGTGCCCCACAGAAACTCATGCAAAGTATCCCAGGAGTACTGCAGGGAATCCTGCAAAGGAAGTCCCTTTTTGAGTCTCAAAGGCTCCTGCAGAAATCCCTGGAGCGGCCAGTCCCGGATGATCCCATACAGTGCCCATCAAACTGCTTCAGCCCAAATGATCAGTGTTGTTTGGTGTTAGTTTGGTTTTTCTTTCACAAAATGTCGTTCTTCGCAGGCAGCTTCGAAGCGTTTCGAAAGCAGCCTACGATGGTGATGGTCTTGGCGCAGCCATCACAAGCTTGGAGTGAACAGAGCCTGAACAAAGCCACCTGTGCGTACTGAGACGTGTAACACCCCTTTCGGCTGGCTGTCGTGTCCGGCTCCCTATTGGCCCCTAGCCAAGGTCAAGCGCAGGGGGACGTGTGGCGGCCAGGGCCCGCAGAGGTGCAAATTGACCAGAAAGGTGGAACCAACAAAGCTCGGAGTTGCTTGGATGTCTCGGAATTCAGAAAGTATTCAGGAGAGGGTGTCAGTAGAAATCGCCTTTGAAAGGTGGCAAAGCCAGGGTGCCAATTTCCAATGCTGTTGGCGCATCGGATGTTGAGCTCGGTTATCTCGGTTCCAGCTGGGTGAACCCCATTGACCCTCAATGTCCTCAAGCCCGGCAATGGCAAGACTCGACATTCCACGCTCACACGACATGTAACTCGGAAGTCTTTCGTAGCATCTTGTTCTGTACCTGAAGGTGCGCAGCTTGGTTGGCCAAAAGGCAAGGCAGCCAAGGGCTTGGTCCACTTGGTATCGACGAGCGCCTTGTGCACATCCGTGCACAGCGACGATCCTGCCAATGCGTATACGCGACGCGTACTCGATGTGTGATGTTCGACCTGTATTCCTGGCGTCAAAACTTGGGGAGCTGCAATCCGTACTCTGAGGCTTCTGCTGGAGAACCCGACACTGTTTGAGGCGGGCAATCCCGGAGTCTTTGGTTATGTGAGTGTGGGACGCTTGCGGGACACTCGTGGGACTCTAGATCAATCCCACAGTCCCACAGAGCCAAAAAGAAGACTGGGAGGCAACGGACCTGCATAGTGCGGTCCAGATCGTCCGGTTTGGAGTCTTTATATCAGGAGCCTCCCATCCATCAACGTCCAGCTGTCCTGTTACGGTACGGTCTTGTTGCACCAAAGCACAGCGCTTCTACTCAACCACGCGCAAAATGTGTTGTCGTTTGCCTTGCCACGGATCCCGCAACAAGCTGCAGGCAGAAATGTAGGCCAGGAACTTGTCAAGGCGAAATGCCAATTTCTAATTAGTGTAGGCAGAAGATCTACAGTTGCATTTCCATGAAGCAGTGTGACGCAAGCCATGCAGCAAAGATTTCCATGGCTTCAGCCTTTGCAGTCGTGAAGCGCTTGGATGGCCTTAGACTTTTGGACATCCCGCCTGGGTAGGTGAGCCTCGAAGAGGAGCTTCCAGCTTTGTCATCGGATCTGGCGACGTCGGTGCAGGCTGTCCTGCCACACCTCCTCTGGCACGTTGCGATGACTTTAGCGCTCCGACATCAGCATTGTCTTGAGTTCTTGATGGCTGTAGCATTCAGAAGGAGTTCAAATCAAAAAGAGGCATGCGTTGAGTGCCCCTTCGCCCACATGCGTGACTATGAAGTGCATGTAAGGCGTTTTAATGCGCACGCACACACACACACATCTTTGCATTCATCTTTGCTTTCAAATGCGTATGGAGGTATGTCATGTAATGTCATATCATGTAATGTCCTGTAATGTCATGTAATGTCATGTGATGTCATGTGATGTAATGTAATGTAATGGTAATGTATGTGCACTTGGCGTTTTCTGAATCGCAGGATGGCACCAATCAGTCTGCACGGGACTCAGTGGGTCCAGAGCCTTCGCAGACAGCAGCATCGGGTTAGACATGGACTTCGACATGGCTAGACGAGTAAATTTGCCGATCTCAACTGCAGCAATGGCAACGAGGATGCAGCCTGGGCTTCCTTGCGCGCCCGCATCCAGGAGGCCACTCCAGACTCGCGACAGCACAGGAGAGACGACCTATGACGAGCTGTAATATGCAGCTGTCATTCTCAGCAGAACTGCAATATCATGATGCCGATGGGTGCTAGAATGTGCGAAGTGCTTGCTCAAGTGCTATCGGTGTTTAGAAGACTTGTACAACAACTCCGCAGATCTGTCATGCAGAAAAAGGTGCAAGAGTCAGATCGAGGTCGCAGCCTGCTTGATGCCTTGGACATTCTTCACGCACATTGTATCCTGCCGTGCTGTGCGTGTGACGTATGGATGGATTCGTAGAGGATTTGTGAGTGGAGATGGCCAAAGCATGGCCCGCCTAGGTCAGAGCTGATGTACCTTATGGTCTGTGCAGGGCCTGAATCTTAGGCCAATACTCTGATGCTGACAGCTCGTGTCTGCGGGATTCTTGTTTTTATTATTCTCTGGGTCCGGCCTGTTGCGTGCAGCGAGGTTTCAACGTACCGGGTATACACCTGTTCAATCCTTGCAGGCCTGTGCTGGGGCAGTGCCTCGCTGATACTGACTGATGCTTTGGTCGGCTTGCCAGGCTGGTGGCCGGGTCGATCTCGGCAGCTTGCTGCTGGATGAAGATGCGTTGACTTCAAGGCCAGCACTTTTGCTGATTGCTGAACCACCATGGATTTGTGCTGGACATAATCCTCCCCCCCACCAGAAAAATAGGACCCAGCCGAAGAGGTGTTTAATTTTGGGGTGCTCTAAATCAAGCTCTAGTATTGAGGGTTTGCCGAATACGGGGGTCCGGCCAAATAGTCATTGAAGACTAGGGACCAGGGGGTGTAGTACCCGGCATGTACTAGGGGAAGGGGACCAGAGATAAAGTGAAACCGCTGCGAGAAGTGTCTGTCGTAAGCAAGCACTCAGTGAAGGATTCACGCGGAGGAAGTGCTGGAAGCAGTCGAGGACCCCTTTTCGCAGTATGGGAGTTAGCTGAAGTCCTTTGCCAGGAGAACTTGACATTCTTTCCATTCTTTTGCAGGCCCAAGCACTAAATACGTGAAGCCTCCAGCATATTCTGGCACAGCCAGAACTCGGCAAAGAAAGGCTTAGAGGCACCACCCTGTCCGGATGCGGAGCTGCACTGAGTCCCCGGCGGTCTCAAACAGCAGTGAGGGAAATGTCACAACACCAAAGAGCACCAGGAACCTCTGCGGAAGGTCTAGGCGAGAGCAGATATCTCCGGAGGCCCTCAAGCCCAGGAGTTTCTCGAGTTTCTGTGACATCGCCTTGCAGAAGACGTTGAAAGACTTCCTGCGCGCAAGTAGTTCATCTTTGTTGCGAGATGGCGCGTCCTTTCCCCTGCTCAACTCGACAATGTTTCGGCACGCATGTTGATGTGCAGAACCGGCACAAAGAGCCACCACTGTTCACCATTCCCATGGTGGATGCCCGTTGAGAATCTGTCAGCCTTTCAGCTTTTGCCAGCAAACTCAGATGGAATGCAAGTGTTGATGTTCTCACACCTTTATTTAGGCAATTTGGGCGAATTTTTTTTTTTAGCGTGGGCGTGGTGCTGAGGGGCTTGGGGGTCGTGCTCTGCATGGCCGGGGAGGGGCTGAAATTGGGAACTCGTCAAACCACTTGGGTCAGGAATGAAAGGTAGCGATGTGTTTTTTTTTTTGGGGGGGGAATGGGGGTGTTTTGTTGGGTGTTTTTGGTGTACACACGGGGGGTGTTTGAGGGGTTTTGGGATGTTTGTGAAAGTACTCTGATGACTGGCTCATTTTTTGTGGTTCTACACCATTTAAACACTTTGCAGCGTACAGTGGTTCAGTTCTTTTTTTGAATTTGCTCGGATCGAGCATGGTCGGCAAGGTCTGTTTTTTTTTTTTTGTGTGTTTTAACCTTTTTACAGGTCGTGGTGCATTTCGGTCAGGTGCCTTTTTTGGGCTAGGCTCATATTTTCCAGCCGCAAAACCTGCAAGAAGCCAAGTTATGTCAAGAAGATCGGATGTCCTAAGCAAAGGAGGGCTCGTACTGGCCAAGCGTGATGGATGGAAGGAACTGAACGTTGCCTCTGCTTTTTGAAAAATCTCCTGCTGAATCTTCACCTGTTCCACGGTCAGTGACTCCATTCTGACTTCATTTTGACTCCATCGTGTGTGCAACGTGTGTGCCACTTGAGTGCTTCGACCTTGCGCCGATCTCACTTAATGCGATTCCTGGCAGTTTTGGGCGGTTGACGGGCTTGAAGCCGGCCACTTGAATCACAAAACGGCCGCAGCGTGATCTGCAGTGCACTGTACAGGACCATCTCACGCAAAGCATGCCTGGAGGCATGGCTTCGCCTGGTTCTCAGTTTAACGAGTTTCACGCTGCTCTGCGCGCGTCTGTCACGTCACGTTATCGCGTGACAAGCCTCGTCGCTTTGCACAGTTTTTCACAGAGCAGGGTTCTCTGCCTCTAAGATCACGCCTTCTCACACGAAAGCTTCTTTGTCAGTAATGAGTTCAGTGAGTTGCACTGCAGGAAAAACTCTCAAGCTCTTCAACAAACCGTCCAGGGCTTGAATGCTGTCTGCTTCACGATTCGTGGCGTTTGCATGCCCTCATCGTTCTACACAAGTATATTCGGAAAGGGCTCTCAGCGGGTTAAAGTATGCTCCAAGCTAAAAGGTGCTCCTGCCACAGTTCAACCTCGGCCGGACCTTCAGTGCTTCTGTGGAGTGGGTTTTAAGTGTGCTAAGTAGAACTGTCCTTCAAATGTGGCAGTCGCCTTGTGTTATTCAAGATTGAGGCCAGGCGTATGCCATGACCATCCAGTATGGCTACGCATGGATCTCAGGCTACTTAAATGTGCTGCCGGTTTTCTTCAGTCAGCGAACTGAGATGCAAATGATCGTGGCCTTGTTCTCGTGTGCCGTCCACTTTCTTCTGGACTACCGGTCTTAGATCGAGTTTCGCCAAGCAGTTCACGTCCAACAGCTGTGCAGCAACACTCGGAACAGCAGCTGGAAGAGCTGGTCGACAAAACAAGCGGCGATACAATTTACTTCTTCCACGGAATCCTGTGACAGCTCAGGCCGCTGGCCTCTGGTTTTCTTTTTTCTCCTTTTGCAAAATCTGCAAGTAGAGTTTCCAATGCACAGGTGCTGCGAAGGGCTCAATCTCGCTTGCAGTGTGGACCTCAGTTAGGTGTTGCCTCGGCATCATGGGGTGTGAGGCCTCGGACTAAGTAGACTACGTAGACACTCCCGCAGCTACTCCGTTCGTATTTTCGACATCGCCCCGGGGCTGTTCTGATTTGCGAACGGGCAGGATCTTCAAATCAACAAGAAGTACAGTAAATTGACCTTCAGCTGTGCAAGACTTGTATCATCATCTTGCGCGCGGATCATCGGATCATCGAGTACAAATTGTGTGCATTTGTCATCTAAGCCTAATCTAAGAATCTAAGCTTCACTTCCGACAGATCCCAACAGTTCTCCCTATCCGAGGTTGGAACGCGGCTTACATCCAGATGCAGAAGGCCCAAGGGCTCAAGGGCAAGCAGAAAGACCAGCAGTCCATCGAACATCATCAAACTGCGCTACTTTAGAAGTTTAGGATGCCATAGGATGCCGTTACTTTCACCTCTGCGGGAGGCATCGTGAATCTGTGATTTCGGATGCTTGTCCTGGCACTTTCTTTGTTTGTAAGTGCCCACGTCTTTCTCCACCATTGCTCCCACCCGCTCCCCATTCAAGAAACGGCAGACGAGCACGACAAACAGCATTTGGCAATAAGAGCTGAATGACATCCACGTGCAAAGTCAATGCTGTTTGGCGGCTTGACACACACACACACATGCCCCGGACACTCCGAAACTGTAAAAACCGGTGATCTCGAATCCCCCACCCCTGCTCCATGTGGCGAAACAAACGCGCGGCTGCCTGGGCTCCTAGGCCTAAAGCAACCTGAGTAGGCTTGATAGGCTTAGATGGGAAGTGAAACTTTACACCTACCGACATCGAGAGGCTGGGGTGCAGAGGGTCCCCAGCTAATGAAACGTTTCGTGCCATGGCCGTGACAGCGCCACATGTTTTCCAGGTTTGGATTCTTTGAGAAGCTACCTGAAGCGGATTGGCCCCGGCATGTTTCAGGACGCGATTCCAAGGGCTGCATTAATCGTTAGGAGCAGTCTGCGACATGTCTCAGCTGCATGCTGCAATGCTGTGCACATGTAGTTGTTTATGCTTCGCACTGTCCGCCTGAACCTGACCTTTCGTGCAACACAGCGTATCACTGCCAGTGTGGTGTGAAGGGTGGGGAGGGGGTCGTGACATTACGCACCCACGCTCCCGCGAACCGCGGCTGTGTGTGTGTGTGCGCGCGCTCTGACACGTCGGAGCTCTGCAGTTCGTGGCCGTACCCTGCTCCAACACAATGGAAGCGCTTCACGAAAGTTCTGGCAGCGGAAACATACGTCCTGCCTTCAAGCATGGCGCAGCCCTGCGTGTGTGTGTGTGTGTGCGCGCGCGCGTGGCTGTGACTGCTTTGATAGCAAAACGTGCCGATGGTCCTTTCATTCGAACATGGTGTGCAAGCAGCCCATTGAGTCTTGCACTTACGAAAACATGAATTCGTACTTGTGAAATACAATGGGTGTCACCTCATTGGAGCTACATCCAGTGTGGTAACAAAATGTGCAATTGATACCTGCCGCAGTACCCTAACCTCTTTCAGGGGTCGACTGATATATTTCGTATGTATGTATGTATGTCTGTATGTATGTATGTATGTATGTATGTATGTATGTATGTATTGTGAGCAGGTCTAAGCACGCACGTTCCATGTGCAGAGCTGCCAGAACCAGTACTGTAGTTTTCCTTTGCATGTGTAGATTTGCAATTCGTATCAATGCCAATATTTTGGCTCAAGTACCGAGCTTGTGCCTTTGAGCACGGTAGAGTCGTACAGTAGCTCCTAGGTTGCTGTGCGGTCCGACCGGACGCACTCAGGCGTAGCTGCACAAGTGCTTGGACTCACGAAGTCGTAAAACAGCGTGACCGGGCTGTGATTGCATTGGCTTAGTGCAAGTCCAGTGCTGGTCGACTTCACAATTGGGGGCTGTTCTGGGAAACGTACAGCTCTTGTGCCTACGGCCCGAGTGGGCAAGCATTGCTTTGCTTGTCTGTCGCGGTCCGTGACCTGGACGCGTGGACTGTGTGCCACGCTTGCGGCCTGTTAACCAAGGCGCGGCGCTTCGCGTGCCACGCCTGCGGCCTGCTAACCAAGGCGCGGCTTTTCGCCTTGTGTTGCGGCAATGTCCGCAGAGGTTGCAGGTCAGGCTGAGGGCGTCACCCTCCTCGAAGCTATCGAGGGTGGAGACGTTCCCTATCCCGAGCGGATGAGCTACGTCGCTTGGCTTAAGTGGCGTAGGGAGACTGGCAGCCGTCCATTGTCCAAGCGGGATGGGGTCAGCACTACGCCAGAGCAAGAGGCGGCTCTCTGGCGGAAAGTCATGAAGTTCCTCCATGACGCCGAAGAGGAGGACGAGGATGAAGAGGAAGAAGAAGAGGACTCCGAGCTAGTCCCTGAGGCCTCGGGCGCTGGAGGCGACAGTCCGCCGCGGGTGGACGTCAGCGCCGCGGCTAGGGAGCTGGCCATGGTCCCTACCGGTGCTGCCTATGTCCCTGCTACGGCACCAGGGTCCCGCCCGGCGGGACCGTCCGGTCCGCCGTCGACAGCAGGTTCAGTGCCAGGCGCCGCAGAGGGCTTGCAGGCGGAGCTGCGCGCGATTTTCCGTCCAGACCAAGAACCGGTCGCGGACTACTTGACGCGCGTTTCGCGGATTGTCCTCGCGCTGAAAGCGCATGGAGTCACGGTGAGCTCCCGTGACCTTGACGCCTTAAGCACCAAAGCCACCCTCCTTGCGGATGAGTTCTCCAAGATAGGCGGGGACTGGCATCCTACGAAGATGGTCCGTCGGCTGCGGACCAGGTTCTCGGTCGCGGCTTTGCGCGGTGGCGAGGACCCCGAAGACGCAGAGGAGATTCAGCGCGAAATCCAATGCATCGGGGAGCTTATCCTCGCGTTAGGGGGAAAAGAAAGCTCGAGCCAAGAGAAGGTTTGGAGCTCCCCGTCCGATGTGCCAGTTGAAGCCGTGGGGCCGCGTTCCCCAGGGCTCCCACAGCCTGCGACTGCGAGTGGGTTGGGGGTAGGATTGGACCGTGGAGGTTTGCACACTGCTGAGGTTGCAGGTGGTCCTTCCGCGGCCCGTGTCCTGGGCGCGACGGACGGCGATTCCCCTTTGCGCGCGAAGCTTGCTGCGCTAGAGATGGAGATAGAAGCCCTGAAGCGAGGTTCAGACGGCGGAGGTTCGCAGACCGGGTCCCAACACCCGGCGGGCGATCTCGCCGCCGCACTCGCCGCCCAAACTGAGGCGCTGAAAGAAGCGTTAGCGCAGAGGGGCGGGCAAAGCTCCATAACTACGGTCAAAACTGACCTCACGTGGCCGACGCTGACCGACGACAAGTCGGACGCGCGAGACGTTGTCCTGTTCTACGAGGAGTTCGAGGACGTCTGCGCGCTGGCCAACAACTGTCGCGGTATGAGTGCGCGCGAAAAGCTGTTAGCGCTACGCGGGCGCTGCCGCGGCTCGCGCATGAAGACGTACACGAACGCGTACCGCGCAGCGTGGAAATCGGGAGAGGTTCTCTCAGATCCACAGGCGGTGTATGACCGCATCAAGAACAAACACTTGATGTTCGGGGAATCGCGGGAGGAAAGAGAAGTCCGCGTGGATGGTGAGCACGCCTCTCTCGCTAAGGGTAAGCTCACAGGCCACCAATTCGAGCCTTTGTTTGAGGCCTCGATCGCGGACCTTGAGGCAGTAGGTCTCGGGAAGACCCCTCGAGAGTTGTATCTCTCATACCTCCGCAAGATGCCCCCTTATCTCCAAAAGGAGATCCGGAACGACAAAAGGTTGTGGCCTGGCGACCCCAAGGATGGCGGGTTGCGAGGACCGCAGACTTGGGAGGAGAGCCACAAAGTCGTTCTGGAGTACGAGCAGAGAGAAGCAGCGCACAGGGCTGTTTCCCACTCTGTGTACACGGCCACCGGTTCGCAGAGCGCGGACCCGGCGGTCGCGCTGGCTGAGGCTCAGAAGGAGATTAAGAGTCTCAAGGCCGCTGCGAAGGCTGCTGCGAAAGGAGCAGCTGCCGCGGCCAAAGCTGGCGCGGACCAGACGTATGCTGCTACCACTTTCGCGATCATGGGAATTGCCCGAAAGGGGATGCCTGCCCGTACAGCCACGACAAGGAGCTTCGCAGAAAAGCTCTCGCGGCCAAGAAGGGTGACCAAACCTTTGCCACTGCGAAAGGTAAAGGCAAAGGGAAGGGAGGTGGCAAAGCAAAAGCCAACGCAAAGCCTAAGGCTGCGGCCAAAGGCGCGGCAAAGCCACCAGGCACTGTTTGCCCCTTTTTCTCCAAGAATGGGTCGTGCAAGAAAGGAGCCAGCTGCGACATGGTCCACAACCTGACGACCTCAGGAGGGACGCCGGCCTTGCCTGCCAACTGGGCCCCGCCCTCCGGTGCTTCCATGTCTAACCCCTTCGCCGCGTTCAGTGTCCAGATAGGCAGCTCAGGCGTCCAGGCAGGCGTCCTAGGAGCCGCAGGACACGCCGCGGTGCAGCAGCACGCGCTTCCGTTAAGCAAGGGCGGGCGGGACAAGTTCGCCACCTTGGACGATCTACCGAAGGACTGGTGGAACCTGGCGGACAACGAGCCAGGAGGCTACCAGTACAGAACGGTGGTCCAGGTCCTCGACCGCAAAGTCGAGTGCATGCTTGACGGTTGCGCCGGCGCAAACCACGTGACTGAGGAACTCGTGGTAGGCATGATGAACCGGGCTGCAGAGCTTGGGATCGGCACTGAGGATCCTGGCTTTCCGGTCGTGAGACTTGAGAAGTGGGTCCACCCCGAATATGTGCATGGAATCGCATCGGGGGCCCCAGTTCCTTTGAAAGGGGCAGCAGTCTTGCGCGTCACGCTGCTGGAAGGCAAGACGGCGGACGATTGTCGCCCCAACACCGAGATTTTTGTGCGGTGTAAAATCGCAGCCAGAGGCACGTCCGATTGGCACGGACTTATCCTTGGCGGCAGAGCGCTGGACTGCGCCGGAAGGATGGGCTTGGGATTCAGGCCGGGTCCCGACTTTCATGTCCTCGACACGCTGGGAATCAGGATGCCCAGATGTGAGGATCACAGTAGGACTCGGAAGGACAGGGCCTATGCCTTTGAAGCGCGGTTGTCAAGCCTGGACGACGCGTCATGCATCGAGCCTGGGGGCGGAAGTCGTGAGCTTCTCCGCTATGACGGGGAAGAGCCGCTCGAGCTCTCGCCAGGTGATGGGGTGCTGGTGCCAGTCGTGCGGGAGTCAGGAGTCTCCGCAGAGGGATCCCTGTCCGAGGTTGTGCTTCCGGTTGAGTGTGGGGTTGAGGCTGTGCCAGGTCTCTGGCCCACAGGAGAGGGTAAAGGGTTTGTTTTGCTTGCAGCCCAAGAGTGTGATCACTCTCTCCAGCCAGGCGAGGTTGTTGCGGAAGTGCGTTCCGGCCTCGTCAGCACTGCGGCTTGTGGTTGTGGCGCGATTGAGACGGTGTTCGAGTCAGAGCCGTCTCCGCAGGCATGTGCGGATTGTGGGGTCGCCGTTGCTTCGGTTGACCATGACCCGTGCTTTGCTTGCGGGTCCGCGTCCAGGGCCGCGGCAAGAAGCTTCCAAGGTTGTTCCTCGTGTGCGCGGTCCTTTGGGCGGCTGCGTACCGGCGCCAGGATCGGTGTGCTATCGGTCCTTGCTGCGGTGACTGTTCTCGCTTCGGTGTGGGGCGGGAGCGGCCCGGTTGGGCGCCCTGTTGAGGAGCCTGGAGTGCTTACTTGCTTGGACCACCTTCCAAGCGTCGACAGCTGGTGGGAGGCGCCAGGTGGTTACGCGTCTGTGTGGGGTAGGCGCCCTGCGCAGAAGGACCTTGGGACCGTGGCGGTCGAGAAGGCGCCTTACGAAACGTGCTTGCTTCAGCGCGCAGGTGAGGCGTGGCGTCTTTGGGACACGAGGGATTTGCGTGTGGCGGAAAGCGTTGCGTGCAGCGATGAGGTTCCCGTCACCGAACGCCTCGCGGTCTTTAGGACGCGCAAGGGGCCACGCTGGGCTGGCTGGCGTGAGGGATCGGCCACGGCTGAAAGAGGCGCAAGTGATGCTGTGCGCCCAGCAGACGCGGTCGACACGGCGCGCTGCCCGAGCTATCATATCGTGGAGAGCTGGGACATCGATAAGATGATCGAGGAGCCTCCAACGGACTATTATTATGAGCAGCTCGCGGCAGATATGCGCGCCCGGCACCCTAAGGCGTGCCCGCACCTCCTCGACCACCTCGTTTCCTTAGAGGGTTTCCTAGATAAGTCAATCTTGTTTGGGTTCTCGTTTGGGATCAGTAAGGCCGAAGTTTGTGTCTCCAAAGGTAAGCTCCTAGGACACAACATTGGGCGGGACGGGAGTTCGCCTGACGAAGAGCGTTGTCAGGCGGTGATTGACTTTCCCCCGCTCTGGGAGAAGCTTCACATTCAGCAATTTTTGGGTTGCGCAAATTGGTTGCGCGGCTACCTGCCTGTTGAGTATGGGCACGCAGCCAAGATTTTAGGGCAGTGGCAGAAGCCAGGCGCCGTCTTTCCTGAAGGCGGGCTGGGCTCAGCCGCCACCGAGGGTTGCAAAGCCTTTAAAGCGATTAAGCGCATGATGCAGAACCGCATCAATTTGGCTACCTTCGATGAGGCCTCTGCTGCGGATGGGTCGTGTCCCCTTGAGCAGATCGCGGATGCGTCGGGCATCGCGGTAGGGGGCAGCGTCGTGCAGATGACGCGTGACTTGAGTCAGCTCAAAGTGCTTATGACGCACTCAAAGAGCTTGACCCCCGCGCAGCAAAACTGGCCGCCCTTGATACAGGAGGCGTTTGCCCAGCTCGAGGTAAAGCGGGCGACACGCCGCATGTTTGGCTCTATTCGGACTCTGTGTTGGACAGATCATGCCAACCTTACCCGAGCGCAAACGTCGGACATCGGAATGGATCCGAAACTCGTCCGGTGGGTTGCGGAAATCCTTATGGATGGGTCCGAAATAAGGAGCCTTAGCGGTCGCTCAGCGACGCTGGGTGACAGTTTTAGCCGCAATCCCAAAGATCGGGATGCGCTCCTTGCGGCGAGGACGAAAGATCTCGAGGGCCTTTCGGGCCAACTCCGAGGTTTCGACCTGGACCAGTACCTCGGAGAGGGTACTGAGGGTGACGGACCCGTGCCCTGGGCGGTCGGCAACGACGCCGTCCCAGAGCCTGCGGGCCGTGTCCAGGCCGCGGCTGTGCCGATGTGCGTCGTCGCAGCCCTTCCGGTGCGCGTCATGGTTGTCTTTGACTACGCGCGTTGGAAAGAGCAGGACGCAGAGCTGACTGAAATCAGGCGCGTTTTTCAAGCGAGCCTCCCTGGAGTTTCTGTGGCTGTCAGGGGTTGTTGGGGTCCGTTTGAGGATACCGACGGGCTTGCCTCGCATTTTGATTGCGGGGCCGGCAGGCTCGCAGGGACCAAGAAGATCAAGCGGATCAGGGTCGACTTGCTTACTTCGTGTGCCAAGGTTCTTAGGGAAGCTTCGGGGTTTCGTCCGCAGTTCCTCGTAGGACTAGGGCAAGGCGGGCTTGTCACAGCCGTCCTTAGGTGGCCTTTGGTTGTTGAGCTCACGCTCCAAGCAAGGAACCTGCAGCGCAAGGAAGCCAGGGCTGTAGGAGAGGCTTGGGCAGGCATCAAGGCTATCTGGGCGGTGCGGCCACGCCTTTGGCGCACGCAGCAAGGCCACTTGGAAGTGGCCGAGGCTTGTCCGGAACTCAAGAAGGATTTTCCGGAGCCTCCCCTGCGAGGTTTTGGGATCGTAGGGAAGCAGGCATTGGGGGCGGAGGTTCTGCGGTCCTTGAGGCTGGACGCGGTTCGTTCCATTGATGATGCCAGCATTAGAGGGATGCTGGACGAACCGTCACGACCCCTCTGGGACCATGAGGGTCTGTGCATCTGCGGCAAGCGGACCTACCTGTTTTCTCGCTGCCCCGCCTGCATCGAGAAAGAGGCAGTCGATATCTCGGTAGAGATAGCCGAGCGGGAGGAGCCCGAACCTCCGCTTGAGGGCGACCTTGAGGCCCATGAGGTGGGCCTAGAGGTCAACTCCGTCCTTGCAACTTTGGATAGGACAGGAGGTTTGGTTAGGGTTAGGTCCTCAACCATCCAGCAATGGGCGGTAGGGTTTAGGACTACGCCCAAAGATGCTCCAGTTCCCACTGCATATGGCATGCTGAGTGGGAAGATATGGAAGAAGAGCCATTCCATGAAGCTCAGCCTCGGCTCCCAGCACAAGGATCTTTCCAAGTGGGGCGATGTGAAGCCTTACTGGACCACATGGGTGGTTAGAGAAGATGGTGCTGTGGTGGCGGGGCACAACTGCTCGCCCCTGAATGTGGTTCAGGGCGACATCGTCGTGCATTGGTCGTCAGTGGTGAACTGGCACGGCCACAGACATGTCGTGAATGAGCAGTGTGAAGTGCTCTGGAGGTCTAATGGTAAAGAGGTTGCCTTAGACCCCTCCTTCGGCAAGCTGATAGCCCTTGTGGGTAGGGTTACTCAGGTCATTGGCTGGCGGGCAACCGGAGAAGCAGCTTCGGATCCCCGCAGGTCTACCCTGCAGGCGTCAAGGGTCCTTGCTCAATTCTCTTCGTCCAACGAGGGCGTAGAAGGGCATTGGACCGCGGGCGCTATCAGTCGCGGGAAGAATGCCAATGAGTGCAAGCTGAAGGGTAGAGTTTTGGCGTTTATGGGTGAAGAGCACAAGGGCCCTGCAGTGGTTCTAGAGCTCGTTAGCCATAGCCCCATCCTGTGCATTTGGGACCATTCCTCAACCAAGGTCAAGGTCGAGTTTAAGGGCGGTGTTCCGTCTTTGAGCCTGATCGCGGAGGAGGACGAAAATCGTCGTGAGCAGCTTGCGGTCGAGGCAAGGGACGCGGCGAACATTTCGGAGTTCCGAGTCACGGGATCCCTTCGTACGGCGTGGTACGAGGGTCAGCGGCGCGATCCCTCATTGGCGGGCTCGATTCGCAAGCCAGAGCCGCCAATGGAGATATCCGGAGACGGGTTGCTTGAGCGCGAGGTGACCCTCAGGACGGGTCAAACCGTCGTTGTCCCAGTGGTTCCCAACGGGGCTGCGGGCGCGAATGGGGTGACCTGGCGCCGCGCTTGCTACAATTCAGTCCACTGTGGAGTCCTTGGGGCATAGGTCTGCTGAGGTTACCGTCAAGCTGCTAGAGAGGGCAGTCTGGTGGCCCGACTTAGAGAAAGATGTGCGGACCTGGGTCGCCAAATGTCTCGCTTGCATTAAAGGCCGCTCTCGACCGACGAAGGTTGAAGCTCGTGCGGTCAAATGTGGCGCCGAGACATGCTGGCAGGAAGTCAGCGTGGACTGTGAAGGTCCGAACCGAGAGGACAGGGAGGGGCATAGGTACTCGCTTACGTACTTCGATTGCCTCAGTCATGCTGTCCTCCTCGAGCCGATGAGGTCTCTGACTCATGCTGAAGTCAGGAGGGCGTTCGTGCGCTGTGTGCTTCGCAGCAGGACGATCCCGAGCCTCATCAGGTCGGATAGAGGGCCAGAGTTCAAGAATGCGCTCATGGCAGAACTCAGCGCTATGCTTGGGACCGAGTGGCGGTTCAGCGCGCCCTTGAGGCCTTGTGAGTTGGGCGCAAACGAGCGAGTCCACCAAGAAGTTCAAAAGGTGCTGGGGGCGGTCGTCAGGCAAGTCGGCGCCTCCCTTTCCGAAGCTTGGTCGGATTGGCTCGTGGTGGCGGAGTACGTCATAGATAACACTCCGGGACCCCACGGGTATACCCCGAGGGACCTAGAGCGGAGCTGGTCGCTCGCTCTACCACTTGAAAAGGACGTCCTGCGAGACGCCTTGCAGTTCGAACCCATCTCTGATTGGGCTCGGAGCCAGTTTAAGCAGTTCTCGGAACTAGCTGCTGCGGTCCGAGAGCACTGGACGCGGTCTTCAGAAGCGCGGGCGAAACTTGCAAATCGCCATAGGCGCACTGTGGACCTTAAGCCAGGAGACCGAGTGGTCTGGAACGCTCCGAGGGCCCGTTCAGAGGGGGCGGGGCGTGTGCCTTGGAAACCGGGTCTGACCGGCCCCTGGCGCGTGTTGGAAGTCAAGGGCCACAGGCTCACCTTGGAGCCCGTGTCGATGGAGTCGGGGGGTACTTCTTCCGCCCGGCGCGGCCCGATGGAGGCGCACGCGGAAGACTGCATTCTTGTTCCTGCGGATGCAGATGGCGCGGAATCCCGCGAGCCGGTCGTCTTTGAGGACGATGGAACCGGCGGGGACGGCTCGTCTCGCCCCAGCTTAGGGCAACAGGTTCAAGGCGACGCCAAGCAAGTGGAGTTCACGCTGACCAGGCGCGGGAGGGACTTCGTCCTCCGCCTTGGCGACCGCATTGCCTATCGGGGTGTAGGTGGAGGCCCTAAGGTGTGCAGGTTAGGACGGGTTACGCAGGTAGATGCTGCCCGTGCGCAGGTCGGCGTGCACCGCTATCTCCCCGATGCCAGCGGGGTGCGCGTCAGATGGCAGCTTGCATACATCGCCGAGGACGGTGCGCTCACGCTTTCAGAGGGGACTCGTCCGGCCCACGAAGCGGTTACCGTCAGGGAGATCATTTCCAAGGTCGACCTGAACCGCGACGGCGTGCTTGCTGCAGCCTCGGCCAGGAAGTTGGACAAGGGAGCGTACTCGTTGCAGGACAGGACGCTCGAGAGAGCGTCTCGCGCCAGAACGGGTGTGCTCTCGATCCGAGAGGCCCTCGCGGACCTCTTGGTCGCGGAACCCCGCGTGTTGCAGCCTAGGGCTTCCCCAGAGTCGGGTGCTGTCGAGAGTTGGTTCCGGCAGTATTTCCTTGGAGGGGTTGCCGATGTCTTAGAGGTTGCTTGGGGTGACGCGGTCGTTTCCGACGCGGCTAGGAGGCACGGGTATAGGGTTGTTCCAGCTTTTGTGCAAGGCAAGCAGGCCTACGGGATCACCTGGAACCTGGCCGCAGAAGGGCACTTAGAGGCATTTAGCGGCGCTGTTTTGCGCGCAGAGCCGAAGGTGCTCGTGATTGGGCTTGAGGGCAAGAATGTGCCCCGAGCTTTCCTTCAGCTAGTCGTCCGGTGTGCGCAGGAACGCACGCGCGCGGGCGCCCACGTCGCGCTGCATTTGCAGGCACAAAAAGGCGAGTGGGAACCCTGGCGGCTAGAGGAGTGGGGCGCCTTGTTTGGGACGCTCGCAGAGCCACGCTGGCCTTGGGCTTTCGTGCGGGCTGACATATGCCAGTTCGCGCGGGCCAGTGGCCGCGACAACCTCGTTGAGAGCGGGGCCCTGTGGCTCGCCGATTTCAGCTTAGAATCGGTAGGTTTGAGGTGTAGTAGGCCGGATGCGTTAGGCGCAGTGCAGCACAAGCACGTTGGGCGCGCGCAAGCCGACTACAACCTCATAGGGGCGGCTTTCTGCGCATCACTCCAGGACCTTGGTCTGAGGGGCGCAGAAGAGCTGTGCACCGCTGCAGTTGAAAGCTTTCCAGCCACTGCGGGTGCGGATAGCGCCGCGGCTGCACCACAGCCCTCTCCAGTCATTCCCCTCCCGGACGTGCGCTCGGGCGAGGACCTCACGCCAGCAGAGCGTGCGGAGCTGGATAAGGAGGTGGATAAGTACGCCGCTGAGAAGGAAGCGTTTTGGCGAACCAAGGCGGACGCCAAGGACTGGGATTCCGTCCGGGCTGACCTTGAGGTCTATGCTCTTGCGGGCGAGAAGGTCGCGGAGGATCCTAGGCGCACCGAGGCCTATAGAGACCTCGTATGGTCGGGTTTGAAGATCGAGCCTGGACCAACCAGACCAGGGCTGACCGATGCTGACATCGCAGCCGTCAGGGAGGTCATACGGCGAAAGGCCGCTGGGTTCTGGGTGGAGGACACCACCAGGACCACGGTCAGGAAGTTCGCCCATGACTGCATCCCCACCGGGCCGCCGGTCTCGTCCCAGCCTCACAGTCTGAGGGGCGAGTCCGCGCAATGGGTCGACGACAAGCTTGAAGAAGAATGCAAGCGGGGTCAGTTGATCCGCGGCAGCTCGGCTTGGGGATCTGCGCCGTTTCCGACCAAGGAAATGCCCAGCTACAAGCGGCATAGGAAGCGACGCTTGGTGGTTGACTACCGCCGTGTGAATGCCCGAATTAAGCGCTCCACGTACTATTGTCGGCGGGGTAGCGATGTGCTCGCCGCCGCAGTAGGTTCGGTTTGGTATACCTTCGTGGATGCGGTTAGTGGGTTTAATCAAATTAGGAACACCAAGCGTGCTCGCGAGGTGTTGGCCATTGTGGCAAGATCAGGGAAATATCTCCCTGTCGGCCTCACCTTTGGCCCGATTAACGGCCCAGATGATTTCAACTTTGTGGTTGATAGGGCCTATGCCCCCGGCAGAGGTAGGCGCCTTAAGTATACTAAGGAGTGGATAGCCTACGTGGATGATCTTACTGTTAGGACGGGTAGGGTCATTGATGGGCAGTTTTTCACTGATGCCCAAGCCGAGGGGGCGGTGCGCGAAGCGTGCGCCAAAGGGGCAGTCGCAGCTCCGCAGAGCGCGTCGTCTGCTCTTGAAGCCTTAGGCGTTCGCGGTGCGCACAACACCAAGCGCGCGAACCATGACGCGGCGCGCTCAGACCAGAATCACCCCACGCGCGTTCTGATGCTCAGGATGTTGGGGCTGTTCGGGTGTTTCTGTGTTCAGGGCGGGTGTTTTTGGGGCGGGCCGTTTCCCAGGTCGCCGGTCTGCGGGCAGAAGGATTTTTCGTCGTTCGTCGCGTGCAGCTTCGTTCCTCTGTCTCGCAGCCAGTGTTTTGCAAGCAGGCCTAGAGGTTCGGTCCAAGGTCGAAGCAGAAGCCTTAGAAGCCTTAGAGCCCAGACCTTAAGGAAACTCCCCAAACCCCCGCCGCAGCGGTTCAAGTGTGTTGTAGAACCTAGGGTAGGTAGTCCCTCCCCGCGTTCGTGCCTGTGCACTGCGCCCCGCTGCGGGTCGCGACCAGACCGCGCGGGAGCGACCGATCGGTCGCCCGGACCTTCGTGGTCAACCACAAGGCCCCGCTGCGGGCCGTGCCCTGGCCGCGCGGGAGCGGCTGCCTACCACTACTGCACACCGGCCCCTTGCAGCGGGCCGTGTCCTGGCCGCTCAAGGGCGCGTCAGGTTTTCCTCGCCCATCGGAGGTCCAGCAAAGCCGCGGGCCTCAGTGCCGCGATGGGTGGAGGAGGGTCGAAGGGCAGGGGCAAGAGCAAGAGTCCAGGCCCTAAGGGCCGAAAGGGCCCGCCCACGATCGACGACGTGCAGCGTATGCTAGTCCGATGCATGCGGCACGGCGAAGCTGGTTGTAGAGGCCGGTTCGCTCCGGGCGGCCTCTACCCGGTTGATGAGTTGATCGAACAACTCGGCATCACCATCAACCAGTACAACCAGGCGGTCGCGCACGACGCCAACCAGCGGAAACCGAGGTTGGATACCTCGTACGCTGGCTACTTGCGTGCCTTCCAAGGCCACTCGGCCGATTGCGGCCATCCTATGGGATTCATGATGGAGGGCCTAAGTGAGACCGCCATCAACGATCTTATATATCGGCATGGCCCGGCCATGTGGCACGGCACGGACTTGCATGTCGTGCCGAGCCTGATCGAGAATGGCTTGGTCCCCGGCGGCGGGCCGGGAGGCCGCCTCGGGGTGCACTACGTCCTAGGGCACTGCCCCACGCAGTGGGAGGACGGGAGACGCGGGTTCCGCCGCGGATCGACTTGCATAGTCGAGGTCCGGTTGGCGGTCCTGCGGGACGCCGGAGTGCCTATCTATGCGGGAGCAGATGGGGTGGCTCTCACTGGCCAGATTAGAGCCACCGGCATCTCCCGCATCTGGGCACTCCCCAAAGGCTCAGCTGTTTACTCCATCTTAATAGCTGAGTTAGAAGTGGATCGGTTGATCCAGCATGTCGACCTAAGGAGTTTAGGCGACATCAGTGCGGGCCCCCACCCGCCGTTGGGGCGAGGACCGAAACTGGGCACGGTCCAAGCGTCCCAAGCTGCTGCGGCCAGCAGTGGCGCGGCGAGCTCCTCGACGGTTGTGCTGGCCCCTGCGGGCCGTGTCATGGCCGCGGGGGCCGCCCGACCTGTTACCCCTCCTAAGGCCGCGCCTAAGGCCAAAGGGCGTGCTTCAGGGGCTCCTAAGACTTCGATCTTTCCAGCGAAGCCCAAGGAGTATCCTAGGCGCAACGTCCCTGGCCCCAATGCCCTCGAGGCCGAAGACTCGCTCGAGGAAGAGGCAGCCCAAGAAGCTGAAGGTGTCGAGGAAGATAGTTCCAGCTCGGATCTTCCCGACACGCGGGCGCCCCAAGCCGCGGTCAAGGTGAAGGAGGACGAAGAGCCCGCTGGTGGGGCCCAGGCCGGGAGCATAGAGGAAGGAGTCCTCGAACTTGGCCAATCGGTGGTCAGCACCGCGAAGGAGTACCTCGCGCGGTCCGAAGCTCTTCTGAGAGCGCAGAAACTCCAGTCGAGAATACTGGAGGTGGCGGGAACCGCGATGGTGAAGTTAGAAAAGATCACCAAGCGTGAGGAATCCCTCAAAACTCTGCGCCGTGGGGGAGAGAATCGGGCGGCCGGGGAAGGCGCCGACGGGGAAGAGGTGTCTGACGATGGTCAGGATGCCCCCGTCGAGCAGTTCCGCCAGGCCTTCAAGAGGCGGGACCGTCCGGTCCGCCCCGGCCCCAGAGGTGCCTCGCCCCGTGCGACGGCCGATGGATCAACGGGATCGACATCGGGTGGTGGGAGGTAGACCCTCAAACCGCGCCCGAGCAATGGAGGCGGAGGTTTTCTGCCGAAGCGCTTGAAGACCAACAAGCGCGGGCGGATGCCGCGAGGCTTCTCAGCGATGAGGAACTCACTGAAGCCCTCCAGGCGGCCGAGGAGGCGCAGGCGGCCGAGCGCGCCAAGAAGCGAGAGCGGCGCCAGGCGGAGAAGGCGGAGCGCGATGACCACATCAGCGAAGCGCTCCGCATTGCAGGGTGGCAGTGCCCTAACTGCTATGAATGGAATCTTTCATTCAGGCAGCTGTGCTTTCGCTGCAGCACCCCTCTCCGTTTGGCAGAGGTCGTCTCTCGCGGGATCCCTGATCCGCGGCGTGGCGAAGAGAGGGACTCTGGCTCCGAAAGCAGCCAGGACGAGCTGGAGCACGAGATCCTTCTGGCCAATCTTGCGATGGACCAAGAAACCATCCAACCTCTTCTTAGAAACAAACACAAGAAGAGGGGCGGTAAGCGACGTCGCGAAGAAGCGACGTACGGCAAGGGCCGCGACCCTTGGAGTGCTTGGGCAGATGCCCGTGGCAAGGGCCAGGGCAAGCCGAAGGGCAGAGGCAAGTCCGATGCCAAGGGCAAGCCCAAGGGGAGGGGCAGGTACGCCTGGGGCGCTTACGCCGCGGGCATAGTTGCCGCGCTCCAACCCCGCCCAAGCACAAGCTGGGTCCCAGCCTTCCCGTGCGGGTCGGCCCGGCCGCCGCCAAGTGTTCCGCTTCCGCGGCGGACCCCCTTTTTCCTGGGTCGCGGGCTCCTCAATCGGTTGATGCACGCCCTCAACGGGAACATCAACGGCTGGTGGGGCCTGGCGGCTGCAGCGTCGGCGCCGATTGCCTTGCAGTTGCACCGCGGGGCTGTGCATGTTGTCGAGGACTCCATGCACGCGGTTGCAACAATTTCGGCCGACGTTGTCGAGGAAATCGGTCATGGGGCCAGGCGGACCGTGTGGGTCGCCGGAACAGCCATCACTCTGGTAGTAGTGATCTTGTGCAGCGCTGTTCTGTGGTACGTGAGTCGTGCCGTTGCCAATCGCATTGCGCATCTGCGACATGGCAACACCGCGGCCCCTGAGGCGCGGCTGTCTCAACTCCTTGGCTCTGAAGCGACGTTTGAGGTCGCGAGCACTAAGAAAGGGGTGACCCATAAAGTTTGGGTGCACCTCAAGGAGGAGACAGCTGCCTGTGGCTGTCGTGCTTACCTAGCAGAGGGACGTTGCGGGCACTGCGATGCCGCAATGGACACCGCTCGATCCCTAGGGTTTTTGCACGCGGCCCAGCGAGGCGCGGGTTCTGCGCTCACAGACTCCATTCGGAGTACCGCCTCCGAAGCCCTAGCTAAGGGTAAGGTTGTGTTGGGTTTGGGGAACAGTGAAGGATGCTTCTCCCAACTTGCGGCCAAGAGCCGCGGGCTCTCCTGCTTTCAGGGGCTCGCGGGTCGTGACCTGGCCGCGGCCCCAGCAGATGGAGCGAGCGCAGCCCACGCACAGTCCGGCTTCGTGCAACGTGCCGCCACTGCCACTGTGGCGCGCACACCCAGCCGGAGGAACAAGGGCCCAGTCCCCGCTAGGAGTTCTCCAGTCAAAGAAGCGGAATTCCTTGCGGGCGGGCCATACGTTCAGGCCGCCCAAACGCTGCTTGGGTCTGGAGCAGCAGAGGATGTGATCTACATCCGGGCGTACAGCTTAGATTGCCCATCCTGCATCGAGGCAATCGAAGCGTCGCTTAGCAAGGGCGCAGGCGTTCGGATTGTCGCCGACATGGGACAATGCCACCGCACCAAACTGCAGTGGCAAGCGTTGAAACGCTTGGCGGCTGCAGGCGCCGAGGTGAAGGTGGGTTGCGGCACATCCGTGCGCGACGCCTATGCTCGCGACGGCCGCGGGGCTAAAGTAGGTACCGGTATCCAAGGGCTTCACCATGCCAAGGCCCTTTGCCTACTGCGGCCTGATGGCGCGGTGGTGCTGATTGGGAGCCTCAATTTTACCACAAGCAGCAAAGCCAATGCGGAGGCAGGGCTTAGGCTTGAGGTCGCCAAGACGCACCCGGTCGCGCAGTCCTACATCGAGGATTTCCAGAGGGTGTCGGCTGAGGCATTCTCCCTCGATGAGGCGGTCGCAAGGCGCCCTCAGTTGGAGCGAGCCAGTAGCTCCAACGTTGCTGGCAACGCCACTCGTGCCCCCAACACTGCTCCACAGGGTATCGAGTAGGCTGCGGCCAGTCGGCGCGGCGTGGTATGCATCCACGCATTATCAGAGCAGGCGTTGCAGCACGGCACGTTGCTTCGCCAACCTTTTGCATTTTCTTTTGCTTGACTGCGGGCGAAAAGCCGCGGCAGGTTGGAAACCTGCCCATTTTGCATTCCCCGCACCTTTCTCCTCCGCCCTGCCTGTGGCCCCTCGTGCTGAGGGTGCTCTTTTGCAGGTGCTGCGGACCGTGTCCTGGTCGCGGCAATGCGCTCGCCGAAGCGCGTGTGAGCTGCATTGCCTGCGGCACAAGCCATGTGCGCGGCTCTCGCTGAGTCCGGTAGCCCGTAGGGTAGTTCCAGATAGGTGAGTAGCCGTAGCCGTAGCTTAGGACCGGAAGTGTACAGTGTACCATAGTTTGTACCCTAGTCTGCGTACTGGCAGCTAGAGACCAGCTCGAGGATTCAAGAGCCTCGCCCACCAGCAAAAGGGTGAGGACCTCCTGGGAAAGGGTGGTTAAGGGCTGCTGAGGGTTGCTGTCGTCGTGCGTTCGTTGTGGTGGTGCGGGCTAGCGTCCCTGCCGCATGCCAATGCTCATGATGTGCGGACCACCATGGTCGCACGCGACACCCTCGCCCTTCCCTTTCTGTGTTCAGCGCGAGTGCCTGCTGCACTCCGAGCTCGAGATGAGCTGGAAGCCTCGGCTGAGGGGCGAATGTGAGCAGGTCTAAGCACGCACGTTCCATGTGCAGAGCTGCCAGAACCAGTACTGTAGTTTTCCTTTGCATGTGTAGATTTGCAATTCGTATCAATGCCAATATTTTGGCTCAAGTACCGAGCTTGTGCCTTTGAGCACGGTAGAGTCGTACAGTAGCTCCTAGGTTGCTGTGCGGTCCGACCGGACGCACTCAGGCGTAGCTGCACAAGTGCTTGGACTCACGAAGTCGTAAAACAGCGTGACCGGGCTGTGATTGCATTGGCTTAGTGCAAGTCCAGTGCTGGTCGACTTCACAGTATATGTATATGTATGTATATGTATGTATGTATGTATGTCTTGATGGTATGGTAGGGTAGGGTAGGGTAGGGTAGGGTAGGGTAGGGTATGGTATGTATGTGTCCATGTGTGCAAGTATGTGTATGTGTGTATGTGTGTATGTGTGTTTATAATATGCATTATAATATATATTTTCATGTATATGTTTTTTCTATATTTATTTAGATGTGTGTGTGTGTGTGTGTGTGTGCGCGTATGGCTGTGTGCCCGCGGCATGCCCATGTCCTCGTGGGTCTTAGCTCCTGAGGCCCAGGGTTTTTCTCCACTTTCTCCCACACGTGGTTTTCCCTGGGCTTGGCACATGTTGTAACAAGCTGGGGGATGGAGGGGGTGGGCGGGGGCTGCCCCAATACCTCAAGAAAGCGTATCTGCACCCACCCTCCTCGCGTCCGGCACCCAAGGGGTCATTTTCCCGAACCCAGCCTAATCAAATGTGGCTTGGAGGCATGTTAGATCGCCGATCGGCTGCCGGGTCCAGACTTTGATGTCGCAATGCATAGAGCTTCGTGGTCTCAGACAGTGAGCGGCCCTTGCACAGGATGCCATGGTTTCAGTGGAGGCCCACATCGCAGGGAAATTGCAGGTGGAAGCAGTCTTCGGGGACCTGCAGATGTTGAAAGGACACCTTGCCTGCCGACCATACTAGCACATGTTCCCCTTCATGTAGTGGGGGGAAGTCGTCGGCAGCAACTGAACGAGGGCCAACAGTCCTGGGTGCTGGAAGAGTGTGGGCTACTTATCGCTTTTTCTCAGCCTTCGGTAGTTCATGCCACGTCTAAGCGGTCAGTGTAGCGGACTGCAGCCATCATGAGGTCGTGATGTAAAGGCTATTCAGCCCAACCTGCATCAGGACAGCTAATGAAGGCGATCGAAAGCAGGCGCCCAGCGGGTCCCGCTTCTCACGAAGACGTTCCATGAATCTTCAAGCGACGGGAACAAAGC
This sequence comes from Symbiodinium natans, assembly GCA_905221605.1. NCBI lineage: Eukaryota > Dinophyceae > Suessiales > Symbiodiniaceae > Symbiodinium > Symbiodinium natans. Next base: position 351,370 of record CAJNDS010002096.1, read on the forward strand.
ACAGCTCCATTGGTGTTGCTAGAGCCAAGCAGCACTGGGCCCACAACGCAAAGTTTGAGGCCAGCATCCTTCTGCGCTTGCAGGCGGCCTTCTGGACGTGATACCGGTGCAATGCTTCAGGAGGCGGTGTCTGCCGGCGAGGCCGCAGCGTCTGCAGCTGTGTCGGACAGAATGTTGGGAGTGTATTCCGGAAAGCATGCTTGGGCTTGGGTACCGAGTAAATGGTACCAAGCCATCAAAAGCAACGCAGCAAGATAGAATCCACGACCGCAATTCGCAGATCCAAGCAACCGGGTGCTTTTCGTACAGTATCCTCTGGAGGTTGACAGTGAGCAGATACCTATGTAACATGTCACGAAAGCTAGCTCCTTTGTGGTGCTTGCAGGAGTTTTTGTTTGCAACCTTCATGTTTTGGGGCAGACAGGGGTTCTTAATCCCTGATATCTCAAAGATTTAAAGTGTCGCTTGGAGGGCTCCCTCCCTCCTCCCTTTGGGATCCTTTGGGGTGCAGTAACAAGAAGGTGCCTTGCCTGCGGCGGGGCCTAAGGATGGGGGTTTCTCGATTAGGGAAGGGGCCCCATCCCCTCCTTGAAACCCCGCGCCCCCTGAAGTTCTTCTACTTATGCTGACGTTGACATACGGTACTGGCTCGCATTTCAGGGCTTGCAGTTCCGACTCCATCAGCGTGCAGGGATGTTGTTGTTGTGTCTGTCAAGCCGCAGCGTCACATGTGCAAGAATATCTGTTTTCTGCGTGCCAAGCCGCAGGGTTGTTGTTGTGTCTGTCAAGCCGCAGCGTCACATGCGCAAGAAAATCTGTTTTCTGCGTGCCAAGCCGCAGGGCCACTTGTGCGAGAATGTCTGTCACACGATTATTGTCAGAAGCTGTGGTGATTTTTGCGGTTCGTGCCAAGCCGTCGGGGCACATGTGCTGAGATATTTCTTTGGAAACCAGACAGTCACACCCTAGGATCCGCAAAATAACTACATGCGCACACAGCCCATCTGCGGGGACCTAGCTTTCGTCCACCTTGCTCTCAGGTAATGCAGCCTTGCAGCGTCGATCTTGTTTGTTGGTTTCAGGGTATTTAGGCTTCCTGGTTTAGTGACTTTCGAGTCGAGCTCTGCTGCAGGCTTCTTGCAGTTCGAGTGTACTAAGCTTTTGTTTCGACCTGCACTGTGCATCACACCAAACACCTGAATCCCAAAACAAGCCACTTGAGCCATTTGTGTCACCGCGTAGCAAGACCAAAGTCACTGCAAGCGCCATTCAGTGTGCATCAACGTACAATTTCTGAGCCGACGCTGTTATGCCTTGGCCTTACCCCTCAGCTAAGCGAATCCCAGAAAACCCAAGTCAATCAATTTCCCAGTGGAGCTCACATCCTTACCCGGGACGATGTCGAGGTTAGTACTGAAAGGCGTGAGGGGTCCCAACAGGAAGGACAAAAGCAACGGAGAGAAACCCCAAACCCTGAGGCCCTAAACCCTAAGGCCCTAAGGCCCCAAGAAAAACCCCGAACCGTGACTCTAATCCCCTCAACCCTTAACAAAAAGAGCAGCAACAACTAAACAAATTGCAAGAAGCATTCTCCACCCACGGAAAAGCAGCCATGCGAACCTTCCATCTGTGTCCCGGCTGTACATTCCCTACTGAATAAAGTTGTGTCCTGGTTTGTGAGAGGGAGCTCCATCAGGAGCTCTAGTGGTTATTTTGCTTCCTAGCTTGCCCTGATCTTCAGAAGGTCGCCTCGTTGCTGCTCGGGGCCTCCGATGTACGAAGGCACCGCACCTTGTCGCCACCGGTAGACAGTACCACGTGCCACAAAGCAGAGGATGGTGAAGGTCAGCTCTTGAGGCTTCAAGCGATGTGGAGCATTCCAGGCTTTTGCTGGAAGCTGCCGCTTTCGGTGCATTGTTGTGGGAATCCGAGTCGAAGGTGCGACTTTGATGTGCCCGCGCATGAGCAATCAGTTCCTGTGTGGTGTGCGCGACATTGCGAAGCCACGCGCTTCGCAATGTTCGGTTTGGGCTTCCCTCGTGAGCCTCGCATCTCTGTCAGGCTTCAGAGCTCGCCACTCTCGTACCATCAAAGCAACCACGCTGGAGCCCTGCATTCCACCACCTGCAATCCAGTAAGGATGCTCAGGTCGAACAGGTCGTGGATACTAGTGTGAGCGTCTATGCCGCAATGTATGCCAAGGCAATAGGTGTAGCGACTGGAGGCTTCAGAAGTTTCGTCAGAGCAATGTTTTTTCCTGCATGCCAGGCCACGTAGAGACGCTGTAGAGACGCGATTCTCGGAAGTCGGCGGCGTAGCATTTTGCCTGCAGCGCGTAGGTCTGCGTAGGGTCCGCGTAGGTCTGCGTAGGTTGTCGGTGTACAGTATGATATACATATACAATCATATACAAATAAATTTACAAACATAAATTCCGCGTGTAGACGCGGCGTAGGCTCCACGTAGCCCGCGCGTAGGCGCAGGTGCCATTTTCAAACGTCCTAGCCCATCCCGCAACATCACAAATCGGGTAGGGGGGAAAATTTGGGCAGGAAATCGGGCAAGGTTGGGCAGGAAATCGGACAGGGTTGAGCAAGAAATCGAGCAGAGTTGGGCAGAAAGTCTTAGGGTTTAGGGTTTAGGATTAGGGTTTAGGGTCAAGGGCTACAGCGCGCGCGTATGCGGCCAACCTTCTGAGCTACTGCTCCTGGCTTCTCTCGGCTCTGTCACCAGTGCAGCAACTTGAGCGACATCAGGGGTGGGTTCCTGGCGTGACTTTGCAAGCCAGTTGCAAAAAGGGTCAAGGGCTAAACAATACGCGTGCACTTTGTTCCTGGGCTTGCCGCGTAGGTCCGCATAGGCATGCGTCAACAACATGCTCCGCGCGTAGGCCGTGCGACTACTAAACATTATTTCACGCGTAGGCCCGCGTAGGATGTCAATGCCATTATAACACCTCAAACACAGATAAACACATGCTCTGGCTTCTTGAGCCACTTGGCGAAACGCTCGGGGCCCAGGTCTTTCTGATTTCGGAGTGGAAGCGGATGGTACGACACTTACTATAGTAGTACAGTCGTGGTGGGCAACCATCAGCCAAAAGCATAGTGTTTGGCAGGTGAGGGCAACCCTGTCATTCCTGAATAGGCCCCGCGGCCCTTCCACACACAGTTTCACAAGCTGTATAGTGTACATTGGCCGCTCGAGCGATGTGAAATTGTTTGCTGCAGTGAGATTCCAGCAGTTTCTGGCACGTATTGCGTCAGAAAAAGACAGTGCTTGTAGGCGATGACAGTCAGAATAGTTTAGGAGCTGCAGGTCAAGATTCAGCTCTAGCGAGAGAGTGAGCCCTAACGCCCATGTGGCTGCCAGGAAACAAAGCAGCCACCATCCGGAATGCGGCACCTGCAGCCTTAGCAGGCTGCATGACATGACCAGCTTGCAACGCTCATTGTGGGTAGTGCTCTAAGGGCTTCTCCCCATCATGCCATCGTCGAGTTCAGAGCCATGACTCGAAGGGGATGCGACACACGTGAAGAGACTTGATTAGTTGCAGGCTCGCGATGCTACTTCCGACCGCTTCTGCTGGTGTTGTTCATCCTAGTCGACACGGGGCAGGTCACTTTGATGTGCAAGCATTGTCATAGCTCCTGAGGTGAGAGCTGTATGACTTGCGAGCGCCAATCTGATCTTGGCTTGTGCACTAAGGTGTGTTGTGAAGACCCAGCTGTGAAACGAAGTTTGGCAGTTCTGGCCGGCGTAGTCCATACACCAAAACACCCTTAGCTCATGTTCCAAACATCCAAACACGAGTCAACCTCATGAAGCCTTCGCTCAGAGCTTGGAGTCCTGAAGAGCTTTGCCCAAAGACAGCGGGTCTCTTTCTATGATGTGTGGTTCCAGAGAGGTGGTTCGGGATCTGCCACTCACTCAGCATAATGTTTTGAGCTTTGAGAGGCCTTAGTGATGGACTGGGCGGAGAAGAGGTCATGGATGGAGGACCGAAGCGGTCCCCAGCAGCTTGGCGGCGCTAAATTGTACTCCTTCAGGTCGTCAATTGCTTTCGAGTCTTCCCCGGCATGAGCTGTGCTACTCGCACGGTGTGGTGACAGATGGCGGCAGCGTCCAAAGGCCCCTTAAAGCAAGATGCCATATTGGACTGCAACCGAAGCCAATCGCGCGCCAGTGAAAGATTGAACATGCCAAGATGGGACGGCCTCCCCCCCCCCTCCCCTCTGCTTGCCCTCCCTCTTCGGTGGCTTCAGTTTGGGCTTCGTGCCGAGGTGTCACAGAGGCGGCTAAGGAAGTATGGTTACGGACTGTATATTTGCTTCTTTAGCGCCATCCGAACCTAGCAAACCCGGCACGCAGCAACATGGTGGCGCTTTGACGGAGCCAGGCAAGATTTCGCAAGTTTCAGCGGAACACGTATGGGTCGTAAGGCGTTGCTCCCCATGTATGAAGGTCTCAAGACCGCATTCGCGCTCTTCGTAGCGTCGTTTCGACACCCTGCTTTTCATGCCTTTCACATCCTTTAGCGCGTAGCAAGTTGCCTCGCATGCAGTTGGTGTGCCCAAGCTACAACTAGGCATGTACTTGTAGCAGCTGAGATCAGGTGGGTGTCGGCTAATGTTGCACTTGATTGACACGTGACCTTGGGGATCGCTGAGGCTGGAGGCCTCCAAGCCTCCGGCTGGGGGGGGGGTGGGGCCCTAAAGGCTGACGCGTCGCAACCAGTTTTGTGGTTTTTTACACACCCCGGACCAGCTGAAGCTTCGTCGAGCAACCGCTCGAGGTTAAAGCTGAAGGCTTCAGGCTTGAGAGCGCAACCGCTTTGGGCCGGCCGAGGTATGTGGTAGGGTATGGTAGAGTGGAAGGGCGTTGTGGGCTGGTGGCATGTCGGTACTTTGAAGTCCCGCAGGTTCCGCAGCCTGCTCCAGCATGCCAATGTTCCGCTCTGACCGAACTGCATCCGCTCGCTTCGAGGTATGTGCGACAGACCGTGTTGGTTGTGGAGTCCGGGCTTTCTGTCATTACAGGCCCCTCTGTTCTGCATGGAAACCTGACATGCAAGTGGATGCACATGCCATGGCTTTGCGAGGTGTGACCTTAGCACTTGTTCTTGGTGGAGCTCATTTACTCCGCTCCTCCTTCTGGCCGCTCTTCTTGCGCGTGCCGAGCTTACGTGTCGCCGATGCTTTGCTTCATGGCCAGCATGACAGGCCGTCATGCAAAGACACGTAAGGACGACATAAGAAAGACCGACTCTAGCACGAGCTGCCAAGTACGTATTTTCGTGCTGGCTGTCCGAGAATGAGCCTGATGGCCGCAGTTTTTCCCCATTGCCGTCTTCTTCGCTGTCGGGCTGTCCCTCAAGATGAGTGCGGTCAACCATTTTCAGGCCAGGCGGCCTGACTTACGCGTCTTTTGCAGGTCTCTTTTCAAGAATGCGTGAGCCGATCTTTCAGCGGCGTCTGTGCATTTCCGTGAACCTGACAGCATGGTCAAGTCATCCGGGGGTCAAGCATGTTCAAGCTTTTCAGTTCGCCCTGTGCACAGGCCGGGACCATCAAGATTGTCGGTCAGCTGCGGTGTGCAGGCTTAGTAATTGCAGTCCTACACTGAGTGTTGTTACATGCTGCGAACCTGGGTTCCCGGCGTGCAAGTCGAGGCTAGCCTTTGTGGCTTTGGCCTCGACTTTCATTCTTTCGCGAACGTGAGCCAACATGGTGGGATACTGCTCAGCTGTGGAATGTGTGAACCTTTGCACCCTACCTCACTCGCCTCAGTCATGCATGGCCATCATGCATGGCCAGGTACACCGTCAAGCAATGGACCTCCATTGCTTTCGTGACGCTATTTTGCGTGCCACAGACTCATCCACAGACAGGCTTGCTGGCCTTGCATGCTGTAGTGGCTGACATGCAAAACATCGGTCTCATCTCCCCGCTAGCTGAGGTTGTTTGTCCAGCAGAAGGGCCAGGGGAGGCTCCGCTGTGCTCTGCGGTGCCCCCGCTGAAATCGGGCTGAGCATGTCATGTCTGTCAGGAGTCAGCTGGGAAAATCATGGAAGTGGACCGGGTGTGGCCCTCATCAGGGACATGGCAATGAACCACTGTGCTACTGGCATCTGCGAGCCCGTCGGGCATGACATGGCTGACTCCTAAGAATGGCAGGTTGTCTTGGAATTAGTTTTCAGGGTACATCTGCTTGCGTGTGGTCTTCACATGTTCTGCATTTTCATCATTCCCCTAGCCATCCTACATATACTCAGGTTATCTCAGCTTCTCGGATGGGTGTGCATGAATGTCGTCGGCGGCACTCTGGCTGAAAAGACGTGCCCTCCTTCCATGCTGCTGTGGATGGCGAAAGCAATTGAGAGCAAGTTACCCGCAAGTTGCACAGGTACAAGCGAAGCGTCGGCCCGTATTATGTCCAGAAAGTGGCACAGGCAGCTGCGCCCAGCACACCACCTGCCTCAGCGCTTCCACATTCTGCCTTTCTGGCAGTAGGACCTTGGACATCTCCTGACGTCCATGGTCATGCTTCTGGTGGTGAGTGGCTTAGTCGTTAGGCACTTCAGGCACCATAGCTATGTCATGTCGTGGACATGAAGTAAAGGCACCGCAAATTTAAAACTGTTGGTCGCAGGTTGTTCCGCGCTTCGATCCTGGCGAGGAGACTGTTTGCTGTCGCACCGAGTGGAGCCGAATCACTGGTCAGGTGGAAGACTGGTGGCTTGTGACGCAGAGTCGCACTCACATCAAGTAACGCTTCCAGGGATGCAGATGCACTTCGCCCTGGGTCTGTAGTCTTATTCTGGTCAAATCGATATACGATGCACGCACTGGGAACGAGTTGCAAGCTTTTCATCGCTTCTGCCATGACCGCCCGGCTACTTGTAGCTGAGTTGGCTCGCAGATCTCAGAACCTTGATGGTCAGAGAAATTGCGGGCACATCTCACCTGAACGCGCAGAAGACACATCATCACAACAGGATGTGGCTATGCCTCTCGCATGATGCAGAGCAAGACCCCAATAACGCACTTCTCATGTCTGAAGCATGGGGAAGTGTTGCTGTGTCGGATCGGGGTGCCGTTTCGTTGTGATGTGAATCCATGCAGCTGTGCTGTTCGTTTTAAGCACCAACCGTTTGCGAACTGCAATGGAGCCCATCTTGGAGACCGAAGAAGGTGAGCTGCAGACATTGCAGAGCCCGCAGACACTTCCGGTGTAACTTGGACGGAAGTGTTGAGGAAAAATGCGGCATCGCTTTAGGAGACATGAGGGTGTCATTGTGATGTGAGGCGTTGAGTCCACAGGTGTAGGATCAATTGGAATCTTTGCCTACAGCAAGTGCTTCCCAGTACAGACATGTAGACGAACCATTGCCGCTATGCCTGGCAAAGTGGAGTCCAAGGTCCTTGGGACCACCTGGATACACTGCTGAGTCGAGGGAGCCCCTCAGCGCGGGCCCCACGAAATGGTGACTTTTTGGTCCTTGGGGAATTCTGTGCCCGGTCACGGAGTCACAGTGGAGTCACACGGTCGCGGCCATTCTGTTCCAAGTTGACATTCGGTGCTCAGGCAATGCTGCAGGTGCAGACTTGAACGACCCTTTGGGCTTCAGCCACGACCTGAGACAACTGCAGTACGTGTACACTTTGTATGGGCTTCCGCAGCAAGCCATCAAACCCTTCACAAGACTCAATCGGGCCGTGAGTTGACAACGTCTACTATGATTGGCTGTAAAGCGGAAAGAAGCCTGATGTTGTGCTCACTCCAAGTGTTCCTACATAGTAGGAGGCGGGCTCAGCCAACATGCCTTCTCACGCTCAACAGTGGTAAGCATTGTTTGGTCTGGTCATGCCTTGAACTTTACACTGGCAGCATGGAATTCCTTGCACACAGGCTCAAGAGTCAAGGGCCGAAGGTAGGTACATGGCAACGTTGCTGGGCATTATCGAATCGAAGTTGTGAAGCAGACTGAAGGTAGATGAGGTGGCTGCTAACAGTTTTGCTAACATTCGGCTCACTTGCGTTGACCGGCTCCCAGTCTACGGGTGGCTCCAAGAAGTGCAAAGGCAGCTATGCCAACCCAGTCGTCAACTTATGCTCAGACCATTGGCCCGATGCCAAATCAACTCGTGTTTGGATGGTCGTCTTCTATACATCTTGGTGCGGGCACTGCCGTGCTTTGGAGCCTAAGTTCAAAGAGCTCGGGAAGCTCTTGAAGAACGACAAGAGCATTGGCATCGGCGCAGTGGATTGCGACATTGATAGGGCTACATGCTCCAAGTATGGGGTCTCGGGCTTCCCTGCCCTCAAGGCGATCATCAGCGGAAAGGGCAAGTCTTACAACGGCGCGCGGGAGACAGAGCCAATGAAGGCATGGATCGAGGGAATCGCCAAGAATCGAGGAACCAAAGGCGGCAGCGCCAAGTGCGCAGTGGGAGTCTTCAAGAGCCGAGTGAAAGATGCAGTGGTGCCACTGTGTGAGGAGCATTTTCCAGATGACAAGGCCAAGAATGACTGGCTCGTCCTTTTTTACAACTCGAAGACCGGCGCAGATTTGAAGGAGGTGTTTCACAGACTTGCTGTCGACTTAGGAAATGACCCTCCTGACATGAGCAAGAGTCTCAAGAAGCCCAAGAAGAAGCGTGAGCGGCTTGAGGCCCTTGCAGAGAAGTACGAGTTTGCAGTGGACTTGCCCAAGAAAGGACCATTTGGGATGGATGCTTTGGCGAAGGTGGGTGGTGTCTGTTGCGATTGCAACGAAGATGCTACGGCATTTTGCGCGAGCTCCCTCAGAATTGGCGAAGAAGACTTGCAAGCTCCACAAGTGTTTTGGGTCTCAAAAGGCCATCGTGAAGTACTCAAAGATGCGGAAATGACAGCGGAAAGCCTCAACAAACTCGCAGCCGCCAAGTTGGGGTTCCTCTCCAATGGTGCCAAGTCCGAGCTGTGAGAATCCATGGGGCCATGGGATCCTCCTATAGCGATACACGAGCTAGATGAACACACGGATGCGCGATCCCGAACAAAGTAGGACGATCTGTAACAGAGAGCAACATACCATCGTTCTGGGTTTAGCGTAGTCAACAATCGTTCCATGAGTGGTGGGTGTTGGCAGACAGGAGACGCAGTGCACACAACTCAACCGCATAGTCCACCCCCCTCCCCCCCGCACGGAAGAGCCCAACCAGCAGTAGTTTTTCAGAGAAGCTGTTTCACCATACCAATCGTCACCCGAACAGCAGCACAGACCGCGTGCGACGCTGCAAAGCTTTGCATTGGTTGAACAAAATTGTGTGGGCAAGGTGGGATGCTGAGATGCTGCCATCGCAGTTTTCAACAGTGGTATCCTGGCACGTGGGTGCGAACATCTGACGGCACGGAGCATCTGTCTCTGAAATGGGTGGCATGACTTCAGCGAGACAGATGGACTCTTTGGCATGTCCTTGTGTGGCCACACGGATCCGATGAATCTTCTGGGTGTCTTGGTTTTTAGAGCTGGCCCATGTCGCAAGCAAGGAGCACATGCCCCAAACCAACCGCTAAGCCTCTAAACAAGCGGATATCGCTACTCCGCTACTCTCTGCTTGTTTCCAGTTTGTGCCTTCTGGGCCGGTCTTGAAAGAGACAAAGGGGATGAAGAACGTTATGTTCAATGCTCCTTTGCGCTTGGATTCTGGATTGCTTCGAACTTTGGAACCCTTGGCAGCAGGCAACGACGAGGTACCAGCAGGTTGCCGTGGGGCTTGCTGTTGCATGCAAGTTGCATGCAGGTTGCATGCAGGTTGCATGCAGGTTGCATGCAGGTTGCATGCAGGTTGCATGCAGGTTGCATACTGTTGCGCCTGAAATCCAAATTCCAAGCTGCTCCCATCTGCTCTCAAGCTCAGCTGCCTGTCTGAGCCGAGGTCTTTCCGAGGCGAAGGATGTCTACGGGAGAGTGGAGGACCACACTGCAAGCAGTGGCAGCAGCAGCAGCCATTTGAATCTCTGTGGAAGAGGCAAGACAGCACTTACAGTTCCACACTCAATATCGCTCAATTCTATTGCGCGGAGGCGCTGCGTTCGTACAAGCAGGTTGCAAACTGAAAGCCTGGTTCACTTCAGCTGCCTGAGCGGGGTACTTGTCCAGGATTTGAGGGGGGAGGGTGACTTGCCCTGTGCTGTTGAGGTGGGGGGGTTGTGGGGGGCGGTGGCTGCCGGCGGTTGTGGGGGGGGGGTTTGGGTTGGGGGAAGGGGTACTCTTGCCAAACGTACTGAGAGGGAGTTACTAGTCCCCCATCCCTTCCGCGGTCTCTTTGAATGCGTCCTACATCATGTCTGGTTCCACTATTTTGCTCTTTACAGCTGTTTCGGTTGATGCTTTAAACTGTGCTTCGCTTTGAGCTTTGTGAGATCTTCTGTCTCCACAGCATGCTGTAATTGAGATCGCTGGGCAGATCTTGGCAGGAGTGCGCGAAGCTTGTTATGAAGCATCAGAATCAGGCCGGTCCTACTTACTAGTAAATGATCGTGCACGTACAAAAGGTCTGTTGCCCTTGGGTGGAGAAGTTGGGCAAGACCGGCCAAATCTGCACCTATCACACCCGCTATGGGCAGGTCAAGAACCTTGAAGAGCGAGAACGCAAGAAGGCAGGCATCTGCGAATATTTTGTCCAGAGGTGTATACCAATGTATTTACACACGCACACTCACATATTGGACATGCCCATGTCCCTAGCATACTGTAACATCGAATAGCCAAAGATAGCTAAGTGAAGTCAAACTGAGTGAAGAATAGAATAGAGGGTTCTGGAGCGGGAGAGTGCAGCAGTTTCCAAAAAAGAGTTGGGAAGGCATTCGGGCTTGTTGCATCGCTGCGCGTGCACCATGTGAACACCTTGCGATGCTTGCCAGACTATCGAGCTGAACGCTTCAAACCAGGCCGGTGCCTCATAGGCTGTGTGGCCCTTGGGGCCCCTTATCAATGACACGCTGATGACATTTGAGTCTATGTGCCGTTTGCCTAACTCTTTTACAGATGCGCCAGGAAGTGCGCCAGTTGAAGAAGCAACTTGCCGTCGTTACGGAAAGATTGGTAAAAGCCGAAGAGAGCATCAAGGCCACATGACATGCAGTTGTAGCTTTGACGGATCACACATAATCCACGTTTAGACACTTAGCAGTTGCGAGTGCCATCTTGCGAGGAAGCTCGAGAGAAATGTTTGCCTCCGGAGGCCATGTGCGCACACTAGAGTGCACCTGTCTGATCTGTCTTCGAGAGTTCGCAGCTTTCTGTACCCTTCCCACAGGAAGTGGAGCAACTCATGATGAGGCTCCTCTGCGAAGAAGCTGAAAAGCAGCTTTGTGAATGTGTGTGTGTGCGTGTGTGCATGTGGATATGCCCACTAATGCGTGGTTGGCATGTAGATGGCTTCGCAAAGTACTGTCTATTTCGAGTGACCTGCTATGCAACCCGCATGGCAATCCGGGGAGCTCATTTGTTGGGATGTATTTGGTTAAATCCTTTCTTAGGTGCAGGAAGATGGGAGGCATGTTTGTTGCAACATATACACATACAACATCTCATTTGGCAAAAGCAGTGTCTTGAATTTGGCAACAGCAGTGTCTTGAATTGTTTGTGGCGTTTTACGGACAGTTCAATTAAGTCAGTTGAGTCTGATGAGCATTGCCGCTGATTGGTTCTTGGTCTGCACGACAGCCGTCAAGAGACAGCATGACAGAATGCAGAGGGAGGCTCCTAGCAGCGCGCCAATGCGCGCCATGCGCAGCACGTGGCAGGCTTTCAGATTTCGAGTCCCTGGCGACAGGGAGTTTCGTGCCTGACGTGTTGTCGGACTGGAGTGACTGGAGTTGTGACTTTTCCATCTTCTCCCTTTCTTGAGCATGATTTGTGCATTCAACATCCTGATCCTCGTCTGTCAGCCGAATGCTGATAGTGGATGCTAGTGAAAAGCTAAATTGCTGGGCATGTGGAGGATTCCGTGGGGTCTTTCTTGGCGATGACAGGGCAAGCAGCTCAGAACTTGCCTTTCAAGCTCTAGCCATGTTTATTCAAGCATGACCACTGTGGCCAGTTGCGCCACACCGCAGCCCGGGAACCCCGAAAATATCCTTCGCTTCGCTGTGCATGTTCCCGATTGGGGTGAGAATGCCTTGCCCGCATGCCCCTGAGCTAGACAAGGTCCAAATCTCGAAGTGCGTTGGATCCTTACATTTGTGGGAGCAGGAAGAAGGAAGCATTGATGCAGAGGGTGATGCAAGACCTCACGTTCTGTTCGCAAACAATTTCCAACGGATGCCGATGACATTGAGCCACTTGAGCCAATTGAGCCAGAGTTGATCAGAGTCTTTTTGGGAGGCTTGGCTCTCCGTACACCCAGCTGGATGGGAGCGAGGTGGTGCAGGAGAGCTACTGGATTACCTTGAACATCCTTGCACAACAGCGAATCTCGACATGGGCACAAGCACTCAGCTCACAGATGCATTCGGCTGCTTTTGAGAGGCTGGCGACACGCAAGAGCTTGTGAATACAGCCGCCCGAGCTCGCGCCTTGGTGCCCCCTGCAGATCATTGCATCCATGCCTGCCAGCAACCAGTCAGTGTTGACAAGTTGACCCAACGGGCATGTAGTTATGTTCAGTGTCTCGGCAGCCTTGGAAGCAGGAATCAAAAAGACCGGGGTTCGTGAGCTGCTGACATGTCGTAGTGACGTACCGCTAGTAACGAGACTTGGCTTCGAGGTTTCTCAGCTGCGTAGCCGCGGATTGCAAATCAAGAAACTGCAAAGCCCAGCCACTCGAATCTCGGAGAACCTTCCGAAGCTTCCTGCATGCACTCCAGCAAGGCCTGATTTTCAAATCTGTGCCCTGCACTGCCCTGCACCCCTTCAGCCAAGTCATACTGCATTCACCCTAATTTTTTCATGCGTGCTTGCGCACTCCGTCGACGCTCAACGCATGCTTTTTCCCGGTTTAAGCAGAGTATATATCAGAACAGGTTGTCCAGCCTGCATCAACCACGCATGCACAGGCACGTCAACAGGCAGACGCTTAATGAACTCTGGGCGCCATGCTCATACGGATCTTCCGTCCACAGCACCTTGGGCCTCCAGTCACTTCTTCTCCTGCTGCTTCGGCCGCTCGCTTTGCGTGCGACCGACTCGTCTCTCAAGCGCCTGCTTTACATCACTGAATCACATCACCCCTGCTATGGATGTGCTGTTGGCCAAGTTCTACGTCACTGGGTGCCTGCACCCTTCCAGACAAAGGTCTGACCTGCGAGTTGAAGTCACTGGAATTGGAGCGACTGACTATGCGGAACGGTGCAAATGACGGCACGTATTGCCGGAGCGTTGTCACCAGGTGCGAAAGGAGTCTCATTACCGGCGGTTACGCTTAAACAGATTTTTGTGAGAGTAGATAACATCCGAAGGCATGTGTGTTGAGCATCCCCATGACAAGGAAGGGCGTTGTTGGTGTAGAACGCTTGAAGTGCCCCTTCCCTGTGAGGGACCTGTAGGGCACTGTAGGGCCACTCGCCACCAACAACAGAAACTCCGAATGTCTGGACATGTCGCATGTGTACTGCCATGTTCCGCGCACGCCGACTGCACAGACGATACAGATTGAACACAACGATTCCGGCATGTCGCACGTGAGCGTTGAGTCCGGGGACTCCAAGGCACAGGAGGCTGAGGAAGAGGCGGGCTTGTGGTTGAATATATTGGAGCTGACGTTGTGTTGGAGATGTCGGACATTGCATTTGCCGAGCATGACAGAGCCAGGCCAAGTCGACCAAGCAAAAGTATTTGGCTGCCATGCTGGAGGTCGAGGCTGGTAAGCTCCTGCAAGCTCTAGGTTCTGCGTCTAGTCTTGTTCGAAGCTTGGCTCTTGTTCGTTCGATGATGCCAGCTGTGCTCGGAGGGCTACAAAGAAGAGGTGGACAAAGCCAATGCAGCAGCTGATGCATTGATTAAGGCACATTCGGCAAATGTCTTGTGGTGATGGCATGGCGCTTAAAACATGTTACTGTAATGTATGTGTATTGTATTGTACACCACTTATGTCTATATGCCGTCTCGGAACATGTTCTTGGCATTCCCGCCAACTCTGCTATGGAACTACTTTGGCAATTCAAGATGTGCAAATGCGGGGGAGTGCCTGCCAAGTGCGTTGCAAGTAAAACAACTTGACTCGAAGGCAAAGGAGGAGTTGGAGGAAGAGGCTCCGTTGCCAAACGAGTTGTGCCAGCACGGGCCAATCGAACAGCTCGTAGCCTTGCTTGTGTCCTGCCATGAAGGGGTTGTACTAGAGTGGTGCAGCCAGGCAAAATTGATGAAGCAGAAGCTTGATGAGGCCATTGCGGGAGTCGAGGCGGGTGTCATCGAGAGGCATCAGGTTCTGAAGACAAAGGTTGGTGTTGCTAGTGCATCTTGCTCAGCACAGTTTTGGCCATTTCAGTTCCTTGCCTGTGAGCTGTCGGCCTTGATTTTTCCTTCGTAACAGTGTAGCATACCTCGCGCATGTATTGGAGTCTGCTCTTTGTTGTGCGTGACGCTTTTTCCTTGCGCGCTGCTTGCTTGCCAACCGTCTTGCAGAAAACATGAGTGCACAGGGGGAAGCTTTCGGACATCATCCGGTGTTTCAGCAAGATGCCCCATTGCCCTTGATCTCTTCAGGGCCAGAGAGAAGAGGCAGACAAAGCGAACGCATCGGCTGACGCGATGAAGAAGGCAGTGCGCAATGTGTGCTCGCCAACGCCGCCAAGTGCATGTGACACCGTACAAACGGAGGTCATCATGAGTAGTCTAAAGCACGTGACTCGAAGGCAAAGGAGGAGGCACAAGAGGAGGCTCCTTTGACGATCATGTCTGTACCAGCACGGGCCAACCTGGGTTCTGCCATGAACGGGTTGTACTAGAGTGATGCAGCCAGGCAAAACTGATGAAGCAGAACCTTGATGAGGCCATTGCTGGAGTCGAGGCGGGTGACAGACGAAGGTTGGTCGTGTTAGCGCATTTCAAGTCTTTACCTGTGAGCTATTTTTGCCCATGGGTTGAACCTCCATCGACAAGAGGTTTTTTCTAGATCTCTCCGGTTCTCGTGAGACGATCAGCACACACACGCACATCATCACGCTGTCAACATGTTCGTTCCTTGCACGACTATTGTGCACGTCTCGTCTCGCAATACGTTTAGAGACACAATACAAGGAGGGTCGTCCAGACATCATGTTGATGATGGTGTATACGGTGCCTCACGAAAATGATTCACATAGCCCCCTCATGTCGCGAAAGGCGAGGGTTCCTGGACCCTTCAGCTCATCAGCACTACCCAAGCTCGCGGTATCCGCAGCTTGGAAGGCTTTCCACTTCCTTGATAACTGGCTTTGTGTCGCGCCCAAAAACGCTTCCACACGGGCATGCATCAGGACCGGACCATTTGGATGGAAAACTCATGGGAATGCCGGCAACACATAGCCGCATAGTGACGCAGTTATAGCACTCGCGTCATCTCGTTTTGTTTTATTTTCCAAGTCTCTCGACATCCGCTTTCCACTGCCAGTTAAGCAGGAATGCCAGGAATGCTCGGTCGCAAACTTGCCAACAACAAGTTCCCAGCACGGATGCAGTGTGGATCTCGCTATGCGTTTGATGCTAGAGATGTGACGTCACGCGGTTTGATGCGATTCCACGCTGTGCCACATGCCCTTGCCGTACGATGACGCAACAATACACAGCACAGAACGAACGGCCGCGCTTGATAATGCCAATGTCTTGAGGCCTACAAAGATGAACTTGACAAGGCAAACACACTGGCCGCCACGATCAAGAAGGCCGTCTGTGTGTCTCGTGGGTTGAGCACCTGTAGTGCAGCATTGGCGTGGATTTAGGAGCTGGACACATTGGGCAGAGAAAAGTCTAAAGCCAAGCGTGAGGTGCAGCCCGGAGCTCATTTGCTGTTCTTGGCGGTTCAATGAACTGAAACCCCGGACCCTCTGCAAGCTCAAGCAGATCCAGTGGAACCCTCCATGTGCTCACGTCTTTTGAACAGTATGAAGAATTTTTAGAGGCACCGTCAGAGGCTCGGAGGGAAGGTCCGTTCCCGTGACAATGTCTTTTCGTCGCTTGTCATTTGTGCACAGGCATGCTGCTTCTTTCTGTATGCCATTCACACAGCAGTCCTCGCATGCTCGCATGTTGGGCTGGGCAGTGACTGGTGGTTGTGAAAGCATGTGACACGTGCTGCCAAGGACGGTGCAGAATCTTTGTCAAGCCGTGCACCAGGATTTGCTGAAGGAGCAGCGGAGGTGCGACATAACTCCCATGTCGGTCAAGGTTTCTTCACGCTGGTCTGATGATCATTGCATCATCTTGCACGCGTTGCATCCCAACGCACCAGGTCACGCACCCTACGTGAGGAGCTTCGACGGGCCAAGGCCGAAGGAGTCTGGCGTCTCAGGATTGTTCAACAACGTTCTGCGATGTTCTGTGATGTTCTGTGTGTTTGGTCTGACCCCGGAAGCAGTTTATTTTCTGAGTCTGGCTTCTTACCTTAGGTTGCCTCTTCCTCTCCATTGTCATTCATCCTTCTTGTTCTTCCACATCCCGTCGGCTCCAAGATCTGAACCTAAGCCGGCGCTGAATCCGATTACCCCAGTCGGGCCAGTCTGGAAGCCTCCTGAAATGATGTCGCTTTTGGAGATCCGCTTCTTCCTGCCCGTGCCTCGACACTCTGGCAACCACGCGTAAACATACTCTAGAAGCACAATGAGTCCAAATCCGGTAGAAATACCGTCTGGAAGCCCCATCGAAGCACGATATGAAAGCACTGTAGAGACACGACCTGAAAGCGCAATAGAGGCACGACTTTAAAACCCTGTAGAAACACGCTCGGAAAACACTTTTGAAGCACGTTACCAGAAAACGACTGGGCATGATTCAGGAACCGCGAAGTTGTGTTTTTTGAACACTATCATATTCCTCAATGATCTAGTCGCACCTCGAGAAAATGCCATAGAAATTCAATAGTCGACTAGTTTTGAAAGCTGCAGCAGAAGCACGATGTTCGAAAACCCTCATGCTCATACATGCATATATATATATACATGGAGAAACATATGCATACAGATAGCTACTGTACATGTGGAAACATGATGAAAATCACTTCGGAACTGATTTGTTTCACGGCGCTGAAGCACGGCCCTCGGATCTCATGGAGTTTTTGATCTGAAGCCCTTCGAGCCTGGCCTGGTCCGAAACGTCTGAGCTGATAAGACCTTCTAGCCCAGAAGAAGCCTTCATTGATGCACGGTGCGTTTGATGCCGCCTGAGTGAATCCAGCAGCCTGAGGTTCTCAACCGTGTGGTCGACAAGCAAGTCTGCTCTGGAGGCGGTTGCAGTGCGCTCTTGGCAGTCTGATGTAAGCCGTTTCTTGGCAGTGGGCCGTTCAAGTCGAAATAAATTCGTGATGCCTTGGTGGTGCTTGCGCAGTTTGCTTTCGGCTGTCTTGGCTGGCAGTTGCATGGCATGCGGCAATCCACCCACCCACAATGGAACTTCTTGGAGCGTCTCCTACAGAATCCCTGGCGCCCTGATCACGAGGGTGTACAGGAAATTCAACATGTGTTCCAGGCTCTCTCCAGAACGATGAGGCCAGCGGCTCAGAATCACTCAGCAGCGGTCTGTGTTGGCCAAGTTTATGCTAGTTCATGTGTTTGCGAATGAAGCCGTCATACGGATCGGTCCGTCAGACTACAGCGCAGAGAGACTCTGCAAGTGGGCATTGCAATAAGAACATCCCTCCATACCTCCATGAAGTGTGATTCAGTAGATGCACGCAGCGTATGGATGCACTGTAGATCGAAACGCCTTTTGTAGCGGACCAGGACTTACCATTGTTTCTCCCGCACCCAGACATGCCGCAACATGCCTCAACCGATCTTCAGTGCTTTGAACCTCTTTTGAAACGCACGAGTATGATGGATAGCGCGCCTGCTCGTGTGCTTTGCCTTCTGCGGGGCCCCACACTGTACTGTAGGTGTCGCACAATGACAAAAGCGATGCTGATGCCCGGGCTTTGCACTTTGAACGTCAAGCGCAGCAGGCGAATGGGGCCAGGATTGGTCTGAGCAAGTCGTAGCAAGTCCGCCGATGTGGAAATTTGATCTGGTGCAGGCGCAGGCCTTGCTTGATGACTCTCGGGCATCTCTGCAGCAGATGAAGGCACCAAGAAGTGAAGAAGCCGTGAGCAGCAGAGCTGCCAGAGCTGCCCCAAAGCATCCCAAGAGCGTCACCGCAGGCACATCTGAGGGCCTTGGAAAAGGAGGACAGCTGGAGCTTCAACACGAGCTCTTCAACAATCTTCAACACTTGTCTGACTCTCTGACCCTGAGGACAAGTCAAAGGAGCTTACTCCCGCCCCAGCCTCAAGCTTGGCAGGAGAGTACAAAGCAGCAGATGCCCGCCGTGCCGCAGGAAGCCACGACTTTGGTCCGCGAAGAAATCGCCGCAATGGGCTCCAGAGCTGTGGAGCTGCAGGACTTGATGTTCGCTATTTGGAATCATATGGAATCATGAAAATTTCGAACTCCATAACTCGACAAGTGTAGTTTCGGAGATGATGCAAGATGACGCACTCATCGAACCAGGAGCACTTGGAAGAAGAGATGGCTAGCTTGGATGCTGTTATGGCCGCACACGAAGAGGCGCCATCGATTTGCAAGGAAGGGGCATCGTAACTGATCCAACGTTGTGCTGGGCAGGTTCTGGAGGTGGTCGACAGCCTTGTCTCCGAACGGTCGGAGCTGCGGGCAAGGCCAGGCTTCCATCGTCTGGAGCAGAGCGGACAAGGCCCCTGCATCAGCGTTTGTGCACTACGCAGGCTGGGACAAAGTGAAGCAGAGATTGGCCAAATTCGCTCAGAGCTTCAGAATGCCACCGCCGCTGCACAAAAAGCAGAGGCTCGAACATTGCTTGTGTTTCTTAAGGCAGATCCGACACAGGAGGGATGGGCCTCAACCTTTGGTGAAGCATCGATGAGATTCGTCGAGTATCGCAGAATGAGCTTGAAATTCTGTAGTTAGTTGAGCTATTTAGCTGTGGAGGCAACCAATCTGGAACTGGTGGCCACGCTGAAGGACTCCCAGCATCAGGCTATGCTTTGGTACTTCTTGCTTCCTGATTCGTTGTGATTTCGGTTCGCGCAGCCCTAGAAGTAGGTGTTGGCGTGCTTTCTTTGCTGAGCTGCACCGTCAAGCATTTTGACCTTGGGCTTTACTGGGCTTTCGGTGGTCCATACGTCATGCAGGTGGAGGACAAGAACAAAGAACTCATTACCGCTCAGGAGGCTTTGAAGGCTGGCCACAGCTTGGCATCAGAGCGACTGTCCTCCTTTCTGCAAAAATAGTCCCGATCTGTGATTGTGGGATTTTGGAGGCAAAGCAGGCGGCGGAAGAGGAGGTTGGCCGACCACGTTAGCACGCAGTTAGGGGAGCAGAGCTACGCGACTACCACGCGGTAAGTCGCGCCTATAAATATACATGAATAAATAAATAAATAAATATAAATATATATATATATATATGCATATAGTTCCAGCCAGTTCAACCACTCCCGTGTTGCTTCGCATCCCATTGTTGAGCGATTTTGCTCGTGTGTCCCCCATTGTCGGCCTGTACAGTATCCTTCCCTGGGCAGCACCAGCGGAGGGAATTAGAGTTGACATGTGCCATGCCTTCCATCCTGTGTTGCACAGTGTGTCTCGCATGTCTTGAAAGGTGATGTTTTTGAGTGCAGTTGTTTTCAGTGATAGCAGTGCTCGACGGGCTACAAAGATGGTTGTCTCAATCATGCATTGTGCCATATGAGCCGAGCCACCTTCTTCCGTGTAGCTTTGGCAGATGCGGTGCCCTTCTCCGATCTCTTCCTCATGTATTTGTTGATGACAATAAAGGGGCGATCACGTAGAAATTGTTCTGCAGTGAAAATACTTGGACCATGCACTGCGCAGTCCACATTCCACAGCACGACATGCTTATTCCAATGCATGTCTCGATGGACCCAGTGGTTTTTTCTGTCGGACCCCATTTACATCGATCTTTGACACGCACTCGTAGAATTGGAGTAAGGCACCGCGCCTGTCAAGCCACGGGGAAGAACGTGGTTCCGCATTGCAAGCCAAGCCGAGTCGAAAATCCTTGTTACATGCCCGTTCTTGAGGTCGTCAACAACCTTTCCGCGGAGCGGTCGGATTTGCAGACCAGGCAAGGCTTTCGTCTTGGACAGCCCGCACGCTGGGCTGGTCTTTGTGCTCTGCAGGCTGGAACACAGCGAAGCAGAGATGGGCCGAATTCGCTCCGAACTTGAGAATGCCGCTGCTGCTGCCCAAAAAGCAGAGGCTCGAATCGCGCCTTTGTTACCTGCACGATATCCATAGCAGTAGGGGGTGGGCCTCAACCTTTGCTGAGGTATCGATGGACATGCGTGGGGTATCGCTGAATGAGTTTGAAATGCCATAGCTGCCATAGTTTAGCTGCTTAGCTGTGGAGGCAGCCAATTTGGAACTGGTGGCCACGCTTAAGGACTCCCAGCATCAGGCTTTTCATGTGGTAGTCCTTGCCCGGGGCTCCGTTTTGGCTTTCGGTGGTCCACACGTCATGCAGGTGGAGGAGCAGAAGAAAGAACTCACTGCCAGTCTGGAGGCTTTGCAGGCTGGCTACATGCGTCCGAGCGGCTGTGCTCACTCCTGCAAGAGTAGCTGAACAAAGCATAAGAAAACTGGATTTTGGGACTTGGAGGCCAGGCAGGCGGCGGAAGAGGAGGCGCGTTGGCCGACCAAGTTCATTCGTTTAGCATATATATATATATATAGATAGACACACACACCTTTATGGATACGTATATGCGTGGCAGAGTGTCTGGCTTACTTGAGCATGCGTGAGCTGCCGAGCATTGCAGAACCAGGCCAAGCAGAGCTATGCGACGGCCATGCTGGAAGCCGAGGCCACAGTTTCAGCCGGTTGAAAACACTCCCTTCCTGCTCCACATCCTTTGGTTTGCGTTTTTGCCCGCCCGTCCGTCATTGATTGGTGGTTTCTTCCTGGAGCCTTTCGAGCTATCCCTCCCTCGTGCAAGAAGCCGTGCATCACTGCATGGTAATCAAGAAGAGGGCAGTGCCAGCGGCTTCAGTGATGCCAGCCCTGCTCGGAGGGCTCCAAAGAAGAGTTGGAGAGGGCCAGCGCATCTGCAGAAGCAATGCAGGAGGCCGTTGGGGAAGCTGCATTGCTGAGCCGTTTTTGCTGAAGTCAGCCATGGCTGATGGCCCTGTAGACCCTACGAGTCCCGCACCCTGAGAAGTACTTCTAAGTCAAAGTACAATTGGAAGAGGATGTGACAGATGTGACATATAGCGGTGTAACCTCCACAGTTTCACTTAGCACACAAGTGTGTCAGAACATCGTTTCAAAGTTTCAACTTGGCCCTTCCTTGCTGATGGGCACCATGCCGATCCCAATGTCAACCGACCAAGGCAAGCCGAGTCGAAAATCCTTGTTACATGCGTTCTTGAGGTCGTCAACAACCTTTCCGCGGAGCGGTCGGATTTGCAGACCAGGCAAGGCTTTCGTCTTGGACAGCCCGCACGCTGGGCTGGTCTTTGTGCTCGCAGGCTGGAACAAAGCGAAGCAGAGATGGGCCGAATTCGCTCCGAACTTGAGAATGCCGCTGCTGCTGCCCAAAAAGCAGAGGCTCGAATCGCGCCTTTGTTACCTGCACGAGATCCATAGCAGTAGGGGGTGGGCCTCAACCTTTGCTGAGGTATCGATGGACATGCGTGGAGTATCGCTGAATGAGTTTGAAATGCCATAGCTGCCATAGTTGAGCTGCTTAGCTGTGGAGGCAGCCAATTTGGAACTGGTGGCCACGCTTAAGGACTCCCAGCATCAGGCTTTTCATGTGGTAGTCCTTGCCCGGGGCTCCGTTTTGGCTTTCGGTGGTCCACACGTCATGCAGGTGGAGGAGCAGAAGAAAGAACTCACTGCCAGTCTGGAGGCTTTGCAGGCTGGCCCCATGCGTCCCTGTCCTCCCTCCTTGTGTTTTTGAGTCTTGGCGTGTCTCACTGCAACAGTAGCTGAACAAGATTGAACAAGCATGCTCTGAGAGCAAAGTGCCAGTGCGGCTCCGCCTAGACATGATTTCGGCAGTGCGTCGTCAGTTAACCTGACATAGTCAACCTGACATGGTCCGACTCGAAGGCAAAGCAGGCGGCGGAAGAGGCAGCGCACTGGCCGACCAAGTTATTGTAACGTTGTTTAGCACATGGTGTCTGTAGTCAGGCAATGTCAGGCATGTACTTGGCTGCGGCCTTGCAGAGCCAGGTTGGGCAGAGCCCTGCGACTGACCAGCTAGAAGTCGAGGCTTTCGGGCTCGCCTTCAACTATCCAATTGGTTCGAAGCTGTGAAACACAGGGTTTGTGATCAAGACAAAACAGGCAGAGCCAGCGGAGAGAATTGGCATTTGGCACACGTTCCGAACACATTCCGCTGTAATTCATTGTACAGCGCAGTACTTTGATGTATGTTTCAGAGCACTCTGCTCGGAGGGCTACAAAGAAGAGTTGGAGAGGGCCAACGCATCTGCGGAAGCAATGAAGGAGGCCGTTCGGGAAGCTGCATTGCTGAGCCATGATAGCTGAAGTCAGCCATGGCTGATGGCCCTGTAGACCCTGCGAGTCCCGCACCCTGAGAAGAACTTCTAAGTCAAAGTACAATTTTTAAGAGGCCGTGACAGATGTGACATATAGCGGTGTAACCTCCACAGTTTCACTTAGCACACAAGTGTGTCAGAACATCGTTTCAAAGTTTCCACTTGGCCCTTCCTTGCTGATGGGCACCATGCCGCTCCCAATGCCAACCGACCAAGGCAAGCCGAGTCGAAAATCCTTGTTACCTGCGTTCTTGAGGTCGTCAACAACCTTTCCGCGGAGCGGTCGGATTTGCAGACCAGGCAAGGCTTTCTCGTCTTGGACAGCCCGCACGCTGGGCTGGTCTTTGTGCTCTGCAGGCTGGAACAAAGCGAAGCAGAGATGGGCCGAATTCGCTCCGAACTTGAGAATGCCGCCGCTGCTGCCCAAAAAGCAGAGGCTCAAATCGCGCCTTTGTTACCTGCACGAGATCCATAGCAGTAGGGGGTATCGATGGACATGCGTGGAGTATCGCTGAATGAGTTTGAAATGCCATAGCTGCCATAGTTGAGCTGCTTAGCTGTGGAGGTAGCCAATTCGGAACTGGTGGCCACGCTGAAGGACTCCCAGCATCAGGCTTTTCATGTGGTAGTCCTTGCCCCGGGCTCCGTTTTGGCTTTCGGTGGTCCACACGTCATGCAGGTGGAGGAGCAGAAGAAAGAACTCACTGCCAGTCTGGAGGCTTTGCAGGCTGGCCACATGCGTCCGAGCGGCTGTGCTCACTCCTGCAAGAGTAGCTGAACAAAGCATAAGAAAACTGGATTTTGGGACTTGGAGGCCAGGCAGGCGGCGGAAGAGGAGGCGCGTTGGCCGACCTAGTTCATTCGTTTAGCATATATATATATATAGACACACACCTTTATGGATATGTATATGCGTGGCAGAGTGTCTGGCTTACTTGAGCATGCGTGAGCTGCCGAGCATTGCAGAGCCAGGCCAAGCAGAGCTATGCGACGGCCATGCTGGAAGCCGAGGCCACAGTTTCAGCCGGTTGAAAACACTCCCTTCCTGCTCCACATCCTTTGGTTTGCGTTTTTGCCCGCCCGTCCGTCATTGATTGGTGGTTTCTTCCTGGAGCCTTTCGAGCTATCCCTCCCTCGTGCAAGAAGCCGTGCATCACTGCATGGTAGTCAAGAAGAGGGCAGTGCCAGCGGCTTCAGCGATGCCAGCCCTGCTCGGAGGGCTCCAAAGAAGAGTTGGAGAGGGCCAGCGCATCTGCAGAAGCAATGCAGGAGGCCGTTCGGGAAACTGCATTGCTGAGCCATGATAGCTGAAGTCAGCCATGGCTGATGGCCCTGTAGACCCTGCGAGTCCCGCACCCTGAGAAGTACTTCTAAGTCAAAGTACAATTGGAAGAGGATGTGACAGATGTGACATATAGCGGTGTAACCTCCACAGTTTCACTTAGCACACAAGTGTGTCAGAACATCGTTTCAAAGTTTCCACTTGGCCCTTCCTTGCTGATGGGCACCATGCCGATCCCAATGTCAACCGACCAAGGCAAGCCGAGTCGAAAATCCTTGTTACATGCGTTCTTGAGGTCGTCAACAACCTTTCCGCGGAGCGGTCGGATTTGCAGACCAGGCAAGGCTTTCTCGTCTTGGACAGCCCGCAGGCTGGTCTTTGTGCTCTGCAGGCTGGAACAAAGCGAAGCAGAGATGGGCCGAATTCGCTCCGAACTTGAGAATGCCGCTGCTGCTGCCCAAAAAGCAGAGGCTCGAATCGCGCCTTTGTTACCTACACGAGATCCATAGCAGTAGGGGGTGGGCCTCAACCTTTGTTGAGGTATCGATGGACATGCGTGGAGTATCGCTGAATGAATTTAAACATGCCATAGTTGCCATAGTTTAGCTGCTTAGCTGTGGAGGCAGCCAATTTGGAACTGGTGGCCACGCTGAAGGACTCCCAGCATCAGGCTTTTCATGTGGTAGTCCTTGCCCCGGGCTCCGTTTTGGTTTTCGGTGGTCCACACGTCATGCAGGTGGAGGAGCAGAAGAAAGAACTCACTGCCAGTCTGGAGGCTTTGCAGGCTGGCCCCATGCGTCCCTGTCCTCCCTCCTGCCCCCTCCTGCAAAAGTTGGTTGAAACGGCCTTGTGTTTTTGAGTCTTGGCGTGTCTCGCTGCAACAGTAGCTGAACAAGATTGAACAAGCATGCTCTGAGAGCAAAGTGCCAGTGCGGCTCCGCCTAGACATGATTTCGGCAGTGCGTCGTCAGTTAACCTGACATAGTCAACCTGACATGGTCCGACTCGAAGGCAAAGCAGGCGGCGGAAGAGGCAGCGCACTGGCCGACCAAGTTATTGTAACGTTGTTTAGCACATGGTGTCTGTAGTCAGGCAATGTCAGGCATGTACTTGGCTGCGGCCTTGCAGAGCCAGGTTGGGCAGAGCCCTGCGACTGACCAGCTAGAAGTCGAGGCTTTCGGGCTCGCCTTCAACTATCCAATTGGTTCGAAGCTGTGAAACACAGGGTTTGTGATCAAGACAAAACAGGCAGAGCCAGCGGAGAGAATTGGCATTTGGCACACGTTCCGAACACATTCCGCTGTAATTCATTGTACAGCGCAGTACTTTGATGTATGTTTCAGAGCACTCTGCTCGGAGGGCTACAAAGAAGAGTTGGAGAGGGCCAACGCATCTGCGGAAGCAATGAAGGAGGCCGTTCGGGAAGCTGCATTGCTGAGCCATGATAGCTGAAGTCAGCCATGGCTGATGGCCCTGTAGACCCTGCGAGTCCCGCACCCTGAGAAGAACTTCTAAGTCAAAGTACAATTTCTAAGAGGCCGTGACAGATGTGACATATAGCGGTGTAACCTCCACAGTTTCACTTAGCACACAAGTGTGTCAGAACATCGTTTCAAAGTTTCAACTTGGCCCTTCCTTGCTGATGGGCACCATGCCGCTCCCAATGCCAACCGACCAAGGCAAGCCGAGTCGAAAATCCTTGTTACATGCGTTCTTGAGGTCGTCAACAACCTTTCCGCGGAGCGGTCGGATTTGCAGACCAGGCAAGGCTTTCTCGTCTTGGACAGCCCGCAGGCTGGTCTTTGTGCTCTGCAGGCTGGAACAAAGCGAAGCAGAGATGGGCCGAATTCGCTCCGAACTTGAGAATGCCGCTGCTGCTGCCCAAAAAGCAGAGGCTCAAATCGCGCCTTTGTTACCTGCACGAGATCCATAGCAGTAGGGGGTATCGATGGACATGCGTGGAGTATCGCTGAATGAGTTTGAAATGCCATAGCTGCCATAGTTGAGCTGCTTAGCTGTGGAGGCAGCCAATTTGGAACTGGTGGCCACGCTGAAGGACTCCCAGCATCAGGCTTTTCATGTGGTAGTCCTTGCCCCGGGCTCCGTTTTGGCTTTCGGTGGTCCACACGTCATGCAGGTGGAGGAGCAGAAGAAAGAACTCACTGCCAGTCTGGAGGCTTTGCAGGCTGGCCACATGCGTCCGAGCGGCTGTGCTCACTCCTGCAAGAGTAGCTGAACAAAGCATAAGAAAACTGGATTTTGGGACTTGGAGGCCAGGCAGGCGGCGGAAGAGGAGGCGCGTTGGCCGACCTAGTTCATTCGTTTAGCATATATATATATATATATAGACACACTTTTATGGATATGTATTCGCGTGGCAGAGTGTCTGGCTTACTTGAGCATGCGTGAGCTGCCGAGCATTGCAGAGCCAGGCTAAGCAGAGCTATGCGACGGCCATGCTGGAAGTCGAGGCTAGCTCCTGTTGCCTCTTTGCGCTCTGTGCCTATCGGGAGGCAAACACAGCTTGGTGTCATTAGGCAAAGGCTTCAGAATTTTGCGAGCCTAAGATGATTTTGGGGCGCAGGCATTGCTTTTTCGTCTACTTTAGTTTTACCACTTCGTCCATGATACCTTTCTGCTTCTGTGTACTGTAAGGTTTAGCCGCTTAGCCCCCTTCCTGGCATGAGTTTTTGGGTTTCCTGGCGGGAAGGCTTCACATACAAAACGTTTCGGCGGGGGGGCCGGCGGGGGTAGGATTTCCACCATGCCCATGCCATGCTAGGGGAGCTTTGGTACAAGCATGCCGTGTGGCAGCCAGCACACCCTGCCAGAAACGTGAGCCGCTGGGGTTTGTTGGTCGCAACTGTGTGGAGCGTGGGGTCAACATTCTGAGGTCACGACCTGCTTTGCTTGTCTGGGAAAAGCAGCGATGCCCTTTGGTCTTGCTCGATGCTCAATCTGAGTTACGAGGCCATCAAGGATCACTTGAAAAGTGCCAACGCGTGCGCAGAAGCTATGTGGCAGGCTGGGAATATACACCTAACTGACTTCCAGAGGTGAACAATGTAGATTTCTGTTGGCAGTGACATACGCTGCTGAACATTCGCATGGTATTTTCTTGTAAAGTGGTAGTGGTAGTGTTTCTAGGCAGCACAATCAACTGGATGTTCCAGCTGTGCAAACTCGAACTCCATTCAAAGGCAAAGCAGGAGGCTGAAGAGGAGGCTCTTCGGCCGATCAAGTTAGAAGCTGTCTGCTGTCTACAGCCTGTTTTTGGGCTACCCACTCAAGGTAAAGTCTCTGCAACAGAGATACGATGAGGTCATGTCGGGAGTCGAGGCTGACGGGCGGTTGTATGCATGCTTGCCGAACAAGAGGTAGCAGGTTCAACCTGAGTCTTGTCTCTTGCCGCCAAGGTTCAGAAATTGTCAGTGGTTTGGGTTGCGTTGGGTTTCGCCTGTCTGTCCGCGCAAATGTGCTGTACTATGCCACGTCTTGTTCTTCACTATCCGTTCAATGGTTCTAGCCGTTTTGGAGGGCTTCAAGGAAGTACTGGACAAGTCCAACGCAGAAGCCGAAGCGATGAAGCAGGCCCTTCAGCATAGTCCAACCTTTGTGGAGAGCATGCGTTGCTCCTATCTCGGCTTGTCGATTCGTATAGCTCGATTTAAAGGCGAAGGAGCAGGCAGAAGAGGAGGCTCGCTGGGCGAACTTCCCATGAAACTCTCAGGGTCACGGGCATGTCCCATGTGATCCCATGTGTCCCTCAGGGGCTCTCTCGAAGAGCCCCAAGACCTAAACTTTTCTGGAAGGCGCAAATGCCCAGGTATGAGAACTAAACCCTGAAACGAGTTGGCGTTTAAGTAAGTTTGCAATCTGAGCAGAGCCAGGGAAAGCTGATGAGCCAGAAATATGCTGCTGCCATGTTGGAAGTCGAGGCTGAGGGGCTGTTGTATGCACGCTTGCCGAACGAGAGGTAGCAGTTTCAACCTGAGTCTTGTCTCTTGCCGCAAAGGTTCAGAAATTGTCACTGGTTTGGGTTGCGTTGGGTTTCGCCTGTCTGTCCGCGCAAATGTGCTGTACTATGCTGCGTCTTGTTCTTCACTATCCGTTCAATGGTTCTAGCTGTTTTGGAGGGCGTCAAGGAAGCACTGGACAAGTCCAACGCAGAAGCCGAAGCGATGAAGCAGGCCCTTCAGCATAGTCCAACCTTTGTGGAGAGCATGCGTTGCTCCTATCTCGGCTTGTCGATTCGTATAGCTCGATTCAAAGGCGAAGGAGCAGGCAGAAGAGGAGGCTCGCTGGGCGAACTTTCTCTTTGGGTGGTGAACGGGCATTTCCCATGAAACCCTCAGGGTCATGGGCATTTCCCATGAAACCCTCAGGGGCTCTCTCGAAGAGCCCCAAGACCTAAACTTTTCTGGAAGGCGCAAATGACCATGTGTGAGACCTAAACCCTGAAACGAGTTGGTGTTTAAGTAAGTTTGCAATCTGAGCAGAGCCAGGGAAAGCTGATGAGCCAGAAATATGCTGCTGCCGTGTCGGGAGTCGAGGCTGATGGGCTGTTGTATGCACGCTTGCCGAACAAGAGGTAGCAGGTTCAACCTGAGTCTTGTCTCTTGCCGCAAAGGTTCAGAAATTATCAGTGGTTTGGGTTGCGTTGGGTTTCGCCTGTCTGTCCGCGCAAATATGCTGTACTATGCCGCTTCTTGTTCTTCACTATCCGTTCAATGGTTCTAGCTGTTTTGGAGGGCGTCAAGGAAGTACTGGACAAGTCCAACGCAGAAGCCGAAGCGATGAAGCAGGCCCTTCAGCATAGTCCAACCTTTGTGGAGAGCATGCGTTGCTCCTATCTCGGCTTGTCGATTCGTATGGCTCGATTTAAAGGCGAAGGAGCAGGCAGAAGAGGAGGCTCGCTGGGCGAACTTTCTCTTTGGGTCTGGTGAACGGGCATTTCCCATGAAACTCTCAGGGTCACGGGCATTTCCCATGTGATCCCATGTGTCCCTCAGGGGCTCTCTCGAAGAGCCCCAAGACCTAAACTTTTCTGGAAGGCGCAAATGACCAGGTATGAGAACTAAACCCTGAAACGAGTTGGTGTTTAAGTAAGTTTGCAATCTGAGCAGAGCCAGGGAAAGCTGATGAGCCAGAAATATGCTGCTGCCATGTTGGAAGTCGAGGCTGAGGGGCTGTTGTATGCACGCTTGCCGAACGAGAGGTAGCAGTTTCAACCTGAGTCTTGTCTCTTGCCGCAAAGGTTCAGAAATTGTCAGTGGTTTGGGTTGCGTTGGGTTTCGCCTGTCTGTCCGCGCAAATGTGCTGTACTATGCTGCGTCTTGTTCTTCATTATCCGTTCAATGGTTCTGGCCTTTTGGAGGGCTTCAAGGAAGCACTGGACAAGTCCAACGCAGAAGCCGAAGCGATGAAGCAGGCCCTTCAGCATAGTCAAACCTTTGTGGAGAGCATGCGTTGCTCCTATCTCGGCTTGTCGATTCGTATAGCTCGATTTAAAGGCGAAGGAGCAGGCAGAAGAGGAGGCTCGCTGGGCGAACTTTCTCTTTGGGTCTGGTGAACGGGCATTTCCCATGAAACCCTCAGGGTCAGGGGCATTTCCCATGTGATCCCATGTGTCCCTCAGGGGCTCTCTCGAAGAGCCCCAAGACCTAAACTTTTCTGGAAGGCGCAAATGACCAGGTATGAGAACTAAACCCTGAAACGAGTTGGTGTTTAAGTAAGTTTGCAATCTGAGCAGAGCCAGGGAAAGCTGATGAGCCAGAAATATGCTGCTGCCGTGTCGGGAGTCGAGGCTGATGGGCTGTTGTATGCACGCTTGCCGAACAAGAGGTAGCAGGTTCAACCTGAGTCTTGTCTCTTGCCGCAAAGGTTCAGAAATTGTCAGTGGTTTGGGTTGCGTTGGGTTTCGCCTGTCTGTCCGCGCAAATATGCTGTACTATGCCGCTTCTTGTTCTTCACTATCCGTTCAATGGTTCTGGCCTTTTGGAGGGCTTCAAGGAAGCACTGGACAAGTCCAACGCAGAAGCCGAAGCGATGAAGCAGGCCCTTCAGCATAGTCAAACCTTTGTGGAGAGCATGCGTTGCTCCTATCTCGGCTTGTCGATTCGTATAGCTCGATTTAAAGGCGAAGGAGCAGGCAGAAGAGGAGGCTCGCTGGGCGAACTTACTCTTTGGGTCTGGTGAGCGGGCATTTCCCATGAAACCCTCAGGGTCACGGGCATTTCCCATGTGATCCCATGTGTCCCTCAGAGGCTCTCTCGAAGAGCCCCAAGACCTAAACTTTTCTGGAAGGCGCAAATGACCAGGTACGAGAACTAAACCCTGAAACGAGTTGGTGTTTAAGTAAGTTTGCAATCTGAGCAGAGCCAGGGAAAGATGATGAGACAGAAATATGCTGCTGCCATGTTGGAAGTCGAGGCTGAGGGGCTGTTGTATGCACGCTTGCCGAACAAGAGGTAGCAGGTTCAACCTGAGTTTTGTCTCTTGCCGCAAAGGTTCAGAAATTGTCAGTGGTTTGGGTTGCGTTGGGTTTCGCCTGTCTGTCCGCGCAAATATGCTGTACTATGCCGCTTCTTGTTCTTCACTATCCGTTCAATGGTTCTGGCCTTTTGGAGGGCTTCAAGGAAGCACTGGACAAGTCCAACGCAGAAGCCGAAGCGATGAAGCAGGCCCTTCAGCATAGTCAAACCTTTGTGGAGAGCATGCGTTGCTCCTATCTTGGCTTGTCGATTCGTATAGCTCGATTTAAAGGCGAAGGAGCAGGCAGAAGAGGAGGCTCGCTGGGCGAACTTACTCTTTGGGTCTGGTGAACGGGCATTTCCCATGAAACCCTCAGGGTCAGGGGCATTTCCCATGTGATCCCATGTGTCCCTCAGGGGCTCTCTCGAAGAGCCCCAAGACCTAAACTTTTCTGGAAGGCGCAAGTGACCATGAATGAGAACCAAACCCTGAAACGAGTTGGTGTTTAAGTAAGCTTGCAATCTGAGTAGAGCCAGGGAACGCTGATGAGCCAGAAATATGCTGCTGCCGTGTCGGGAGTCGAGGCTGATGGGCTGTTGTATGCACGCTTGCCGAACAAGAGGTAGCAGTTTCAACCTGAGTCTTGTCTCTTGCCGCAAAGGTTCAGAAATTGTCAGTGGTTTGGGTTGCGTTGGGTTTCGCCTGTCTGTCCGCGCAAATGTGCTGTACTATGCTGCGTCTTGTTCTTCACTATCCGTTCAATGGTTCTGGCCTTTTGGAGGGCTTCAAGGAAGCACTGGACAAGTCCAACGCAGAAGCCGAAGCGATGAAGCAGGCCCTTCAGTATAGTCAAACCTTTGTGGAGAGCATGCGTTGCTCCTATCTCGGCTTGTCGATTCGTATAGCTCGATTTAAAGGCGAAGGAGCAGGCAGAAGAGGAGGCTCGCTGGGCGAACTTTCTCTTTGGGTCTGGTGAGCGGGCATTTCCCATGAAACTCTCAGGGTCACGGGCATTTCCCATGTGATCCCATGTGTCCCTCAGGGGCTCTCTCGAAGAGCCCCAAGACCTAAACTTTTCTGGAAGGCGCAAGTGACCATGAATGAGAACCAAACCCTGAAACGAGTTGGTGTTTAAGTAAGCTTGCAATCTGAGTAGAGCCAGGGAAAGCTGATGAGCCAGAAATATGCTGCTGCCATGTTGGAAGTCGAGGCTGAGGGGCTGTTGTATGCACGCTTGCCGAACAAGAGGTGGCAGGTTCAACCTGAGTCTTGTCTCTTGCCGCAAAAGGTTCAGAAATTGTCAGTGGTTTGGGTTGCATTGGATTTCGCGTGTCTGTCTGCGCAAATGTGCTGTACTATGCCGCTTCTTGTTCTTCACTATCCGTTCAATGGTTCTAGCCTTTTGGAGGGCGTCAAGGAAGCACTGGACAAGTCCAACGCAGAAGCCGAAGCGATGAAGCAGGCCCTTCAGCATAGTCCAACCTTTGTGGAGAGCATGCGTTACTCCTATCTCGGCTTGTCGATTCGTATAGCTCGATTTAAAGGCGAAGGAGCAGGCAGAAGAGGAGGCTCGCTGGGCGAACTTACTCTTTGGGTCCGGTGAACGGGCATTTCCCATGAAACCCTCAGGGTCACGGGCATTTCCCATGTGATCCCATGTGTCCTTCTGGGGCTCTCTGGAAGAGCCCCAAGACCTAAACTTTTCTGGAAGGCGCAAATGACCAGGTATGAGAACTCAACCCTGAAACGAGTTGGTGTTTATGTAAGTTTGCAATCTGAGCAGAGCCAGGGAAAGATGATGAGCCAGAAATATGCTGCTGCCACGTTGGAAGTCGAGGCTCGAATGCTATTGTTGTTTCGGGCCGTACACGATCAAGATGCGACGCCCGGAGCCGCGCGTCCGCTTTAATCTGGGGGGTTTTCTCAAGGTTTTGGGCTGCTCTTCATGGGGGGGGAGGGGCTTTCCCTTTTGTTTTCTGTATCTGGGTGTCCTGAACTGAAGTCCGAATGCAAACTGTCCGCCTTTAATCTATTTTAATGTGGGGATTCTGGGGGGGTTCATTAATAATTAATCCTAAGTTGCCATTAGACTAGAGAGAATCCAGAAACGAAGGAGGAAGGCGGGGTTTGAGTCGCATGAAAACGAGAAAAGTAATTCTTGCATCTTTCAAAGAAGAGGGAGACAAGTACCGACGAGACCGGGTTTGGAGAGGGCGGGGGCAAATGGGCCGGCAAAGTTCTGAAGTCCAAAGCAGAACCGACTGCTTCTCTTGGGGTTTTTCTTGGGGTCGCTGAGGTTAAGCGGGTTCCAGCGAGATGCAGGATTGTCCCCTTCCAGCTTCTCGTTGACTTGTGCGGGGTGAAAACAAGATTGGGAGAGGAATGGGGGGGATATCGGGGCTGCGCGGCCATGCGATGCAGGCGGCCCGGGGGGTCGGGCCAAGGCGGTCAAGGGCAGGGCCCAAATAGCAGGAGAGGTGACAGGAGGTTTCGTTGGGGGGAGAGTGGTTTGGCATCAAAACTCTGTCGGTCGCGGCGCGTATCTGCTTTTTTTGCATGATCCCAGCTTGTTCGGAGGCCTACAAGGAGGAGTTGATTAAGTTCAGCACGCCAGCAACGATGAAGGCGGCCTTGCGAACTGAACTGCAAGACAAACGTTTGTACTCCTATGCCACGAAGCAGGGCTTGGGTAAGTGAGTAGTCAACATTAAGTGCACGACATGCACGAGTCTGCGAGCTTCAAGAAAGCTGTGAACTGCATCTTTCATGACAGGTTGCAGGCATGGAGATGGCCAAGCTTGACATGAGCAGAACCCAGGCCAGTCAGCGCAAGCTGCAAGCCGAAACATGCTCTTGATTCCATTCTGTGAAGCACACCCCCCAGGGGCCAGAAGTCCAGTCCGAAACTGTCACGGCCTCATCGGGAAGCTGGATGCCGGAGGTGGATTGCGTTGCGATGGCATTGGGTGACGTGATTGAGTCATGATGACCAGTATTGCACATGATACGGACGTCAGGGGAGAGTGGTGCACTGCCTCGCTGATGGCCAATGCATCCAAATGGCTTCTCCAATGTCATGTCTCTCAGGCCTGCTATGATATTTCCACACCGCGCAGCAGCAGGTCTCCTCGGACAGATGGCCCAGAGGCCTTCTTCTGAAAGTCCTTGGAACCAGTCGACCTTGCTCCGAGCTTGTGAGGCAGAAGTGGCCGACGCAGACCGGTCCCTCGCGGCTGAGAACAAGTCAGGCGCTTGGTCCATGCCGGCATCACGCGCCAGTGCCCACAGAGCTGCTCTTGTGCTTTGCTGTGCTTTGCCATACTCCTTCAGCATGAAGCCCGAAACTCTACAGTTCGGCATCGGCCTTGTGCAACGGTGAGTCGAGTTAACCGATCATCCGAGC
Source organism: Symbiodinium natans (assembly GCA_905221605.1). Taxonomy (NCBI): domain Eukaryota; class Dinophyceae; order Suessiales; family Symbiodiniaceae; genus Symbiodinium; species Symbiodinium natans. The sequence goes on from CAJNDS010002096.1 coordinate 385,250, forward strand.
ATCGCTCAGTTTGCTTTGCTCGCAGTACTTCCTCATCAGGCACTCTGTCCTCTTCCCCTTCCTGGCCCTTCCGGTCTCTGCCTGCATCTGGATGCTCTCTATGCAGTCCCATGTCTCTCCAATTTGTGAGTCTCTCTCTCGCTCTCCCTTCATTCATCTTTTTTTGTTTTCCCCTTCTATCTTTCTATATACTATGTAATATCACAGCTCTCTCTCTCTTTCTGTCTCCCTCCCTCCCTCCCTCCCTTCATCCTCTCTCCCCTCCATCTCCTACTGAAGCTCGTCCTTCCTGGTCCCCTTATGCGATTTGTGCATCGATCAATCTTCAGACATACTATCGCCCAACACATTGATGTCCAGCGACCATTACCTAATATGGACCTCGAATGAGTCTTCAAACGGATCTCCCCGCCCAAAATCATTCGGAGGCAAAGTTGTTCGGGTGCCACTGACTCGGATAGACTACTCCCTTGGCAATTCGTTCCCATGGCTGTTTTCAAAAAGCGGCTTGCGAAAATATACGAGGACACACTTCTTGGTTTGTGGCCTTGAATCGGAGTCATTGCCGCTTCCAGTCATGAAGCTCATGAACCTGAACTTCTCATCACTCCTCTGGTTTAGGCTTAAAGTCTAAAGCGCAAGCCCAGCTGTTTGGTTCTTTCTTTGAACAATTCCGTTTCTGGTCTGGGGAGGAGACTATTCTGTGCAGCGGAGAATTCAAGTAAGCACTATCTTTTGAGTTATTCACTTTTCCTTGCAGGCCAGATGTCACAGCACTTCCCAAGTTATCATCAAAAAGAGGTATCAAGAGTCTACATGATTGCTTCCATGTGTCTATCTGTCTTTACCTGAGTCTGCTGGCCTAATTACATCTGTCCACCTGTTCACTCGTGCACCCCGTCTACTTGCTGACGTGCCTGTCTGCCCGTCTACATTGACATCCTGGCCTTCCACCAACTTTTTGCCTGAGGCTGCTGCGGGAGCGGCTGTCTGCGTTCGAAGAAGAAAAGGTGGATGCTTCAGCCGTGCGATTTCCTGTGTCGATCCTGCAGCCTTCCGTTTTCAATGCCAAGCTGCGCAGGCGACTACTCTGCAGGCTCTGCGCGAGCAAGTGATGCAGCTTGCCAGTCAGGGGCTGAGGTTGAGATCAGACACTGGCGAAGAGAGAGAGAGAGAGAGAGAGAGAGAGTAGCCATTTTGGCTCAAGTGCTCAAGCCCCACCCCACCGACCTGTGGGCTCAACCGCAAAAAGTGAAAAGTAACGAGGGCGAAAAGGGCCCGAGCGGAGAGAAAGACAGCCGGGGGTCCGGCCTGAGAGAGTCCAGGGGGGGGGTCGGGCCCACTGCCATAGCCGCCCCTGCTCCACGCATTACATCTTTGCTGCCCTACGCGACATCGAGCCGGGGGCCGTGTACATCATTGCCTCCACGATCGGAGCACGGGGGCAACCGCAGCTGGCCGTGCTGCTCCATTACACGAGGCGAGCGGGGGACCTTATCAACCGCTACCTCAGGAATATCGGCGACACTACGCGACCGGGGGGACGTGCCAGCGACCGACCTCGACCACCACCCTGCCAGGGAGAGTGTCAACTACCTGATCGTGAATTTGGCAGGACACCAGGAACGCAATGAACACACTACTTCAAAGCGGAGGGGGGCTACCCGACAGTTCCCCGGGGGCAAAAAGGAAAATTGAGAAGCAGGAACTCACCATCGACAGCATCAGGGCAGCCATCAAGGAAGAGCTACGGTCAGAGCGAAGGGAGTTGAAAATGGAAATTATGGGGGAGGTCAAGGAGCAACTGGGGGGGACCAACCAACTTCTCCGCGAGCTCCAGGCCCTTCACTCGGCGCAGGCGCAGACCATCCACAGGATGGACCAGGTACAACTGCAGCAACAAGCAGCCACCGAAGCCATCGAAAAGGAGCAGAAGACCATGCACCAGCGCCTCGCACTCCTCGAAGGCAAGTTTGGTCAGCTCAATGGTGGATCCTTGGGGGGTCACCAACCACACCACGGAGAGGAAGACCGTCGACAACCAGCGCTCATCTTGGGGGGATGGGAAGAAGATTCACTTGCGGCAGACACCCTGCAACAGGCACAAGCGACGGCGGCCCAACTCAGGTTGGACATGGACATGGAGCAAGCCTTTGTGCCTGGGATTCGAAGGGGGTATGTGATCGTCCCGCTTCAACACAAGCCAGACGAAGACGAAGAACAACATCGCCGACGAGTACAGGGGGCGCTACAAAAAGTTCGCAACGCAAACCTCGTTTTGGGGGCCAAGGCAGATGGAACGGGGAGGAAGCTGTGGATGGCGTTGAGCCAAAGCCCGGAACGCAGAGCCAAGGCCAAATTGGCAGGCAAAGCCAAACGCCTTGCACTGGAACATGGAGCGGATGCAAAGAAAGTGGAGGCGGAGTTCGCCACGGGCACCGTATGGCTACATGGGGTCAAAGTCTCCTCAGCAACGGCCGCGTCACCCACGAACGAGACCACAAAAGCAGGGGGCGGATGGGTTGACCTGACCAACATTGCCACGCTCTTGGGGGAGGATGCGCAAGCCGTCCAAGCCACGTGGGAGCGGATCAGGCAAGGGCTGTGACAAGAAGAAGAAGAAGAAGAAGAAGGGGAGAACCTCGGTTTCACCACGGCAAACATCACCGAAATGGGGGCAGAATCATGCTCGCGACCTGGAACGTAGGGGGGCTTCAAGTCTCCAGTGTGCTGGATCTCTGCGAAACACTCGATGAGATCCCCTCCCTAAGGGAGCTACACATCCTGCTTGTCCAGGAGGTGATCTGCGATGCAGGACTGAAATTCGAAGACAAAGACCCATGGAGAATCATCGTGGGCAAAAACCCAGACTCATGGAGAGGCAACGCTATATGTTATCGGCTACCGCTGGCTACGCGTCACCACACTGCACTGCACTCCGGGGGGATTAGCGCCACACTGCACTTCCGCGAAGCCCGAGGGCGGGGCTCTGCCAAACACCACACCAACACCCCCACCACCACCGCCACACGGGAGCACGACCGAGAGGCTGCCACCACCACCGCCACCACAAGTATGGGGCTGATATCCGGGCACATCCCGTGGAATGCCACAATCGAAGTCGCAGAACAACACCTATGGGAATGGGGAAAGTCTAAAGCAGGCGAACACGCCACATGCATCCTCGGCTTGGATGCCAACGAATCTTTCCAGGAGGGGGGAGCAGCGCACCAGGGCCACACGGGGAGGGGGGAGGCAATCCTCCACACACTCAAAGCCCTGTCTTTCCGTCTCCCACCCCAGGAGCTCCAAAAGCCCTCCATTTCCCCTACAACCCACTGCTGGCGCCGCGGAGGCTAGACTACATCATGGTGAAGGGGGGAAGAGTAGGGCCAGGCCAAGTCCAAGACCTGCGGGACCTTGCAAGATCGGACCACGAGCCAATCACCACCACCATCCACATACAACACCCGCGCAAGCAAGGAGCGGCCACATGGGGGGCAAGACGCCTCAAAGCACCAGATATCGTTCAAACCCAGCTGCGACACCACGAAAGACTCCAAGCAGTGGCGCAAGCCATCACGGAACCCCACACAGGAAGACTGCCCGCCTTCGAGGAAAGCCAGGAGCTCAAAGATGCCAGAAGCAAAGCACGTGCTACACCAGCGGGGGCCCAACGCAGGCAAGCATGGAAGGCCATCCAGAAGCAGCAAAAGGGCGAGCACAAGATATGGAAACAAACCCTGATCGACCAGGCCAGCCGGCACAACTGGCAAGCCATGCGAACACTGGACCACCTGCGAAAAACACGACACTGGGAGCACCACCTCACAGACGACCCGGAATGGAAAACGCACCTCACCACCCACATGCAAAGCATCTTTGCCAAGGCGGACCCCACAACCACTAGGGAGCAGATGAAAGACCTCCACTGGCAACTCACCAAGCAGTGCAAGCACACGCCATGGCAGCCCTTCAGTGAATCGGAACTCCGGCAGGCCACAGGTGCCTGGCAACCCCGCAAAGCAACCGGACCAGACCTTATTTCCCACGAAGCCCTGCAAAACATGCTGACAACGAAGGTCTGGACGCGAACCATACAAGAAGTGATGGACGACATGCTGTACATGGGGCAAGTTCCGCCCGAAATCTGCGAGGGGGATCACAGTCCTCCTGCCAAAAACCGCACAACCAGCCTCGTGGGGGGACACCAGGCCCATCACCCTCAGCAGCACCGTGCTCAAATGGTTGGCCCAGCTCCTCCTACAAAGATGCCGGGGGGAACTCATCACCAGCCCGCTCCAATGGGCATCTCCAGGCAAGCAGGCGGTGGAGCTCATCTGGGTGTTGCGCCGCATCACAAGACTCGCCAAGGATTGGGGGGAGCCGACATACATCATCAAACTAGACATTCGAAAGGCCTTCGACTCCGTTCTCCAACCCACCCTCGGGGCAATGGTAGCACACAAAGTCGGACACCAGGGGGGGCACCCATGGGAAGCCCGCCTTTGGCTAGGCAAACCAACGGCGCGCGCCAAGGATCACCCGACAGCCCCGAACTCTTTGCGGCCCAGATGGGGGACACCCTACACGAAGCACTGCAAGCAGCAGGGGAACCGCCCAGCACACGCGCACCAGCCTGCCCAATAGGGGGAGGATCCTTCATGGATGACACATACCTGTGGGGCAACCACAAGGCCCACCTCCAAAGCCGCATCACTCACCTTGAAGCCAAACTGGCGACGAAAGGGCTCTTCATCCACCCAAGCAAAACAGCCATAATCACCAACCAACCGGCAGGAGACACCTTCACCATAGGGGGGGAGCAAGTGGAGGCAAAATGGGGAGACACGATCATCACGGTCCTGGGATCACCCCTCAGCTTCAACAACGTCACAGCAGCCATCGCAGGGGAACTCGGGGGGAGGGCACGTAGAGCTTTCCACATGCGCAAGCCAGTCCTGTGCGCCAAAACCCCCCTCAAAGCCCGGCTGCACCTACACGACACCTACGTCAAGAACGCAGCGCTGTGGGGATGTTCCACGTGGCCAGTGCAAGACTTGCTGCTCAAGCAAGCAAACACTATAAAGCTGGGGCAAATACGCCTCATGATGGGATACAACAGAAGACCCACAGAGAGCTGGACAGATTGGAACATCAGAACGCTACGTCTAGCAAGACTAGCGCTCCATCACCACAACATACAGAGGTGGTCGACACACATCCTCCATAAGACCTGGTCACTAGCAGGACACATTACCAGGGGGGAAGGACCCACAACGGAGGTGGCTCGATGGAAAAACATGCAATGGTGGCGCGGGGAGCAACAAAACCCACGGGGGCGAGGCACGCCAAACGTTTCAACCCGAACCTGGACCAGGAGAGGCATATCACCACCATAGCGGGGGACGACTCCGGGGGGAGTGGAGAAGGCTTTCCTTTGAGTTCATAGAGCGGTTCGACACGCCATGGGCATCGGGGAAGCAGGGGGCAATAAGCAACCTCGCAACCACACACAAACACGGGGGGGGAGCACGGAAGAAGAGGCCAAACAGCAGGGCGCTGCGAGACGCGGCACAGCACGAATGTCCCACCCCAGGGGAAAGTCCATATGCACTCTCACAACACCTGGCTGAGGCCGGCGGACTTCCTGATCACCCACCAGACCCCACCCTCACTCAGAGATGACAGAAGGATACCATAGTGCAGCCCCAACCCCGCGCGATTGCCCTGACCCTGACCCTGACCCACGCCCCTCCCCATGCCCCAAGCATGACACACCCGCGCAGCTTCGGCCCACACTGCTCAGCGCACGTCGAGCCACGCCTTGCAAGAAGGTCCAGCCTGACCACGCAGGGGGACATGAAGAAGCAATGGCTCCTGCTGCTGCTGTCGCTGGGGGCAACACGCCCCTCGACCGTCTCATCACGGTACCACCAGACTAGGGGGGCGACAAGACCTTGGAACAAGAGGAACCCGGAGTTTTGAGGAGGGAGATAGCGAGGGGGCGAGCACAACGACGAGCCCGAGCACCGCATCGAGCCCTCCGACTACCATCTCGCCGCCACCTCCCGGCACAACGACGAGCCCGAGCACCACATCGAGCCCTCCGACTACCATCTCGCACCTTCCGGCACGCGAACAAGGGCAAGAGCCACCATGGCCAATGCCGCCCAACCAACACCGACCACAGAGCCTTCCACGACGCGACCAGGGACAACCACGAACGCGGGCGAGGCCTCTACCGCCACCAGCCCTACGACTACACGATCGGGGACAATGACAACTACCAATGCTCCGTCTACCGCCACGAGCCCCACGACAACACGACCAGGGACAACCTCATCAGTGGACAAGCCAGCAACGGGGGACCTACCGGAAGCCAACGAGAGCGCAATGGGCGAACAAGCTATCACGACACCTTCGTCTACCACCGGGTTTCCCCCGACGACGCGAACGGGGACTACACCATCGCCTCCGCCTTCCACCACGCAGTCCACGACGGCACGACCAGGGACGACCACAACCACGACCGAAGCTCCCACCACCGCAAACCCCGGCTACACGATCAAGGACACCGATGACCACCACCTTGCCATCTACCGCCACGAACCCCACGACTACACGATCAGGAACAACGACAACACCTATCCCGACGATAAGAAACCCATCAGGGTACAACGAAGAGGCAACACCTACACCGACATCGCCATCAGCCACCGGGACAACCCCGACAGCGCGAGGGGGAACCGCACCGACCTCGCCCTCTACACCCACGAAGCCTCCGGCGGCACGACCAGGGACTACCACGGCAGAGAGGGTGAACGAGGCAGACCACGAGAGCCGACCAGAGGACAACTCCGATGCAGACAAGAGTGCAACTGGGGAGTCAACTACGTCGACCTCACCATCCACCACCGGGACGCCACCGACGGCACGAACGGGGGCTACGTCGACCTCGTCCACCACCACCTGGAAGCCTCCGACGGCACGACCAGGGACTACCACAACCACACCTCCAACAGCGAGGGCGAACAGAGCAGGCCAACAAGGCCCCTCCCACACGCACCATGAAGAAGCCGGATCCAGCTCGACACCCACCACCACACCCACCTCACTCCCACCACACGGCGCCGCCCAGGTTGTACCGAGCCAGGGCATCACCGTTCCCACCCATCACGCCACCGCCACGACCACGACCACCACCAACTCGGGGGATGCACACGGGCCCCCGCCGCCAACACCACACCATGTGGTGCCCCGTACTGCACCGCACCACAGGCCGGACACCAGAAGACCGCACCCGTACCAGATGGGGGATCCCCGACGCCCACAACAACCACCACACCACCCTCAACAGGGGCCTCCCTTCCCGCCACTCCCAAGACGCAGATATCCGGTCCCGACAGGGCTGGAAGTGGATGTAGCAGAAGCAGCATTCCCCCACTTGGCAAGGGGGGCACAACTACGCTTCCACATCAGAGCGGAGGCACGCGCGGCACCAGACGTCACCAGAAACATCCTACCCACACACGGGCCCAGGGACAGGGGGGCACCACCGCCACCACCCCCGCCCCAACAGCCACCACGGGCACCGCCACCACCAACACAGCCACCCGCAGATACCTCCTCAAGCACGACACCGAGCCAAGCACCGCCGCAGAGCCACAACCCCTCTACCGCAAGGGGGGCCGGTCCAGCAGCTCGACACAGCATGGCATGGAAGTGCCCGACCCCGCCGCCGCGACATCCACAACGGGGATGGGACAGCAAGAAGCGACCGCCGCCACCACCACCATGCACACCACGGACTCACCCTCCTCACCAAGGGACACCAATCAATGGGGCGAGCCCACCGACGCCACCACCACCACCACAACCACACACCGAATACCGACCCCAACCACAACAGAGAGGGCAGACAAGCTCCCAACACCGCCACCGGAGAAGCACCACGAAGATGGGGGCCATCACAGGTACCCCACTCCATGACTCTGCCACCCAATACAGCCTCCACAGCACAGCAGCAGTCACAGTCCCTTGGAGTGACCTCCTACATCAGACCATCACCTATCAATACACGCTGCTGGACGCCTGGGCGGCACACGCAGACACCGCAGCAGCGGAAATGGGGGCACCGGCGGCGGACCACAGCCAAGAAGAATGGCCATACAACTCATGGGACGGGGGGGGAACCCATGCTCCCACACCCACAAAGGTGACTATCACCCCGCCAGGTCTGGCTCAACCTGGGCAGGCTGTCGGCAGCACACCTCCACCACCTTGTCGCGACGGCCCAACACTTCTTTCCCATCGAGGTGCTGGAGGAACACAGGGCGGAGAGGCACAAAAACACAGCCCGGACACGCCACCCGCGACATCCGCCAGAGGGACCTCCACTCCCACCGCCACACCAGGACAGTGGTGCACAAACACAGCAGGGAAGCAGGCCCAAGCCACCACCCCCACCACCAGAGGACAAACCAGCCGCCAAGAGATATAGATCACCCCCGCCGCCGCCCCCAATGGACCCCGCAGCACCAGCACAAGCCGGAGGGGAAGCACCACAAGAGAGCTACCAAGACGCCCACCCCTCATGGCCCCCAACCCCTCCATCGTGGCAAGACCACAACTGGCGAACAGGAGCATGGGAAGGAAACTATGGCTACGACCAGTGGTGGAGAGGGGGCTGGCACACAGGAGGATGGTGGAGGCCAAGCGCCAACCAGTTGGGTGGACACTGCAGACCTGTATACACGCGAGAAGGGCAAACCCTACACCAGACGGTCCCACCTGAACAGCACATCCAGGCCCAGACCACACAGCAGCACCCCCCCAGCGAACCAGAACAATACGCAGCCCCGTTGGGCACACCCGCAGCACAAGACACGAGTCACTCGCCACACACACCCGGTGCGCAACAGTGCGCAACAATACCACCACCATGAGCAGACGCAGCAATGCCAGACCACCCTACCAGACGAGCCACCCACACAACTACAGCAGAGCCAGCAGCACACCCACGACAACGAACCACCAGCACAACCCGCACGGACAGGCCGACCCCAGCACAGCACAAGACGGGGCACAGCTACAGCAGAGCCAGCAACCCACCCGCGACGACGAGCCACCAGCACAGATCGACGCAGACGCACAAGGACAGGCTGACCCCAGCGCAGCACAAGACGGGGCACACGAACCATACACACACGCGCCCGAGCATGGTGGACGCCAGAACAATGGAGCCAGTGGAAATGGACACACGGGGGGCAAGGGGTACAGAGACAAGGCAACAAACAGCTGAAGGAGGAGATGAAGCAGATCCTCCAACAGCACGGGGTGTACAAGCCGGCGCCGCCGTACGACCACCCAGACTACGCAAAGCACCCCACCATCAAACAGCAATACGAGCAATTCACACGAGAACAATCACGCAGAACGCACCCGGCAGGGGCGAGACCGGGGGAGACATGGGACGACACGATCCCTACCAACCAAGGCAACATGGGCTCACAAGATGTCGACTGGGGGGAACTACTCAACCGCCATAAAAACCCACCCCGTCAGGAGGAGGACAACACAGAGCCGGCCGGGCAGCAACAGGCAGGAGCAGACGACGAGACCACAGCCCCCGCGGAGCTGGCAAACCCACCCATGCCCGACAACACCTACGACCAGCCGCTGGCACCAGAGCTGCCCCTGCAACCATACACGGAGCTACATGCAGCCCCGTATCTCACGGGATACTGGGTGACGGTCGACCCTCCGGACCAACACCAAGAGCAAGCAGCCAACCAGCATGCCATAGCGACGGCGACCGGGAGCACCAACCCTACACCGGGGCTCCCCCCGTGCACAGAAGCCTACCTGTACCAGGATGATATCGACCCACAGGTGTGGACGATGCACATACACGAATCGCCGAGCCGAGAACAACTCCTACACATTTGAGGGGGGCCATACAGGTACCTCGAACCGAACACCTGGGTACAGTTCCACGTCCCAGCCGGACAACGACAAGCACAGTGGGGGCCAGCGGTGCCCACGGAGATACAAGGGGACCGCCTCCCTCCACATCCACGGCAGCCGAGCCATCGACACAAGAAGTCCCCCAACAACAAGGGCCACAACCACACCCGGCAGCACCGGCCGCCTCGGCGGACCAACAACCTCCCCAGACCCAAGACCAAGACCCAGAAGCAAGCCAGCCACAGCAAACCCACACACAGCACGACCAGCCACAGGACGCCAGCACCTGGGGCCGCCCACACCCCCACCAAAGAATGCCGCAGCAGCTACAGCAGCCACAGCAGCCACACCACCAAACCCAAAGCCAGTCACCTGAGCCGGACACACAGCAGGAGCAACAGTCGCCACACCAACAACAGACCTCGGAGGAAACAAGCGCTCCGGACTGGTACCACAGCTGGGGGGCGACATGGGACTGGCAGGGAACACCAACCACGCAGCAGACGTGGCACGAACAGCACCAGTTACAGCAGCAGCCAGGGGCCACCCACCATGAACCAACGGGCACACACACCCCCACGCAGTCAGATACACAAACACCACACATACCCGCCACAGAAAGCCAACCAACACAATCCACAGGTTGGTGGTGGAACTGGGCAAATAGCCATACATGGCACAGCACCACCGCAGGAAGCAACGAAGGCACCACAGCCACCAGCGCCACCACCACCACTACCACCACCGCCACCACCACCACCACTGCCGACGCCGCCACCACCGCCACCACCACCTCCAACACACCTACTAACACGGCAACCACAACCACCACGCTGAGGGAGGACGAGGAGGAGGACCACCCAAACCCGATGCAGAAGCCGGGCAGCCTGAAGCCACCCTCCGCAAATAAGCATGCGGCCCAGAAGACGCCGAGGCCCAGGGCATCAAACAAAAGGAAAACACCCACCAGAGCAGGCAAGAGGAAAACTCAGCACCCAGAACCACAGGAGGCAAAAGGGGGAGCCGACACGCCAACACCCACACAAGACCCGGCAGATATGACCCCCAAAGAAAGAATGCGACACCACATCACCATGGCGCTGGCGGACATCAATCCCAGCAACGGGACAGACGCTGCAGCCCACCTGCACGCATGCCTGGCAGAACTGGCAGCCGCCACAGACCCCCACACAACCCCGACAATGATGGGGGGCAGACCGCCACAGACAGCGCCCAGCAGAACACAACCAGGCCCCGCACCTGGAAGAGCGCCCCTCCACACGGTGCCCTGCAAGCACTACCACAGGGGACCAGGGAGCCGACCACACCCAACAGGACAAGCACCTGCGCAGTCGCGCAATAGAATGGGAGGAGGCAGCCAAACTCAAACTGCTAAGCAACCTCCTGGAAACACACACACACACACACACACCCCCACCAACCAGATGACCCACACGCTGGCAGTCATCAAGGAGCTCATGATACGGGGCACGAGACGCATGAACCAAGTCAGGAGGGTGAATGACTGGCAGACATGGGGGTGAGGGGAAGCGGCAGCGGAGGCGAGCCTGGAGCAAATCACGCAACTGCTTGAACAGATGAACCAAGCAAGCAAGGGGGTGCCCACCGTGGAGATGCCAAGCAGGCAATCCCAGCACCACATCCAACAACTTCTCCGGGAGACCCTTACGCTCACACAACAGGCCGCGGAAGCACACGAAGTGGTCATTGAGGCCCCACAATGGTCCCAACCACCGCTGCTACCACCACTGCCACCACCACAAGACCACCCGCATCACCCCACAACAACCAAAGCAGCCACGGCAGCAGCAGAAACAGTGGCAGAAGAGAAGAAAATGGGGGAAAGCCCCCAACCAAACCCGGCCCACCCAGCGGACGTCATAGGCCTGGCGGCGGGAGCGCAGAAAAACCGCGGTGGCAGAGAGCCGACAGGGGGAGAGCCAACACACATCGTCAAAGCCAGAAACATCCTCACACAGCTCATACCATTCCTAGTCCAGGAGGAGGCACGCCTGGCGGCACAAGCAGCCAACGCACTGGATGAATGGCTGGCAGAACACTGGGGTGAACCCATTGTGCTCCTCGAGACACAACACGAGGAAAAGGGCCCCACATCCAAGTCGGATCCCACAGAAGGGGAAGAGCCAGACACCCCTGACACCATACCCTGGGCACCCCCGACACCACCCTCACACCTGCAACCGGCCACACACCCATTGACACAGCACCGCACGCTGCACCACCCAGACCCACACCCACTACACGAACCACAACAGCTGGGGACGGTGGACAGAGAACCCACGGAGGAATACCCCTCGCCACCAGACCCAGAGGAGACCACACCAAGACGAAGACGAGCCGAAGGGGAGAGGGAACTACATCGACGTGACCACCGACTACCAGCACAACGGCGAAGGCGAACACATGGGGGGCGCGAACTACACCAACGAGAGCATAGAGTACCAGAAGGGAACTACGACAGCAGACGGAGGAGAACGCATGAGGGAGCCAGCAGCGACAAGGAAAACGATGGGAGCACAGAAAGGGGGGATGACACCGAAGTGCAGCTAGTTTGAGGTTACGTGTGCGTACGGCCCCGATAGGATGTTTGAGTGAGTCTAAACCCCAAACCCATCGAGGAAACCGGGAGGCACAGAGGGGGGATGCCGAACAGTAGCAGTTTTTGCAGAACCCCTGACTCCTGAGTATTTTGGCCAATGACCGGACGTCCACTCAACACGAGATGGACGTCATGTACCAACAGACCCGAGACCAGCACGCGCCCCTGGGGGCGGCCTCCCTTTGGGGGGGTCATGCGTGGGGGAGAGAGAGAGAGAGAGAGAGAGAGAGAGAGAGAGAGAGAGAGAGAGAGAGAGAGAGAGAGAGAGAGAGAGGGAGCGAGAGAGAGAGAGCGAGAGAGAGAGGAACCGGGAGAACCTAGCAGCCCATAACCTCCTACGAAAACCGTGGGGGGCCAAACCAACGAACCATCGGACATTGCGCGCCCCTCGGGGCGGCCTCCTCCTTCGGGGGGGGGGCATGCGTGCAGAGAGAGAGAGAGAGAGAGAGAGAGAGAGCGGGGAAACAAGCACAGTCTCTCACACCATCGTCGTCCACCGAACCTCTGAGCCACCCCGATCCGGGGCGGGCGATGACGCCCGGGGGCCCCGGCCCCCACGCCCTCCGAAAGAAAGAAAGAAAGAAAGAGAGCGAGAGAGAGAGACAGAGAGAGAGAGAGAGAGAGAACAGAACATGTAAAGTAACCCCATAAGGGCAAAGTACCCCAAAACACTGCAGGCTTGACAGGGGAAAGCTACACAAATTTGCGAACCCCAACAAGCACTGCCTTCAAGCCAGGGAAACACTGGTTGGCATATAAGGGCAATTTTGGGTCAGTGGTGCAACAAGGATAATGAACCTGGCAGTCTCACCGGCGGGGCAACGGATGGATGCCGAACTAGCGCTAGTGGGATTCCTCGCAGGGTGCCCCTTGCTACTCAATAAACGGCTAGCTGGTCGTGGTGTTGTGGGAATCTAGGGGGAATCCACACAGCTCGGGCATGAAACTTAGCCGTGAAATGTCACCGAAACTGGACTTGGTCTGGGCGCGCCCTTCGGGGTTCCTCAAGCCCCGTAGTAGTAGTAGTAGTAGTAGTAGTAGTAGTAGTAGTAGTAGTAGTAGTAGTAGTAGTAGTAGTAGTAGTAGCAGTAGTAGTAGTAGAAGAGAACAGACCAGACCCAGAGGCCGATCTGTCAGAAAGGCCGATCGTAACAACAACGTAGAAGGAATGAAGATGGGGGGGGGGTGTTCGCGAGCTCAGCAAGAACCGCGGCGTGCACCGGCGCCTTCAGACTGGAGTCTATCTCGCCCAGACTCCGTCATGCGTGCCGCCAAGATCGGGCAAGCCTACAGCAGGGCGCGGAGCGACGAGCAGCAATATGTCAAATACATGGGGCACAGCGTGACAGGCGGCGATCAATTGCGCAACCCGAGACAGAGCAAATCACAAGCGCGGCAGTGAAGAAGCAGGCAACGACGGGGCGACATCCAGAAAAAGCAGAACTGAAGAGGCAGGGGCATAGTGAACATCGGGTGCTTGCCAGGACACAGCCTATCAAGAGCTGTAGTGCACAAGAGCAGGCCAGGCACCGGAGGGAAATAAGATGGCGAAAGTCTAGCAAAAGACGAGAGCAGACAAACAGGCTCAACGCAACAACTGGACAATTACAACAAAGCATGGTAAGCACGCTCGCAGCAGTAAGGAGTCAGCACATCGCCAAACTCAGGAGAGAACTACGACCTCAAGTACGGAGCTCGCCAACCGGAGGCACTCCGACTCTGCATGGGTGCACGAGAGCCGTCGTGAAGCATGGACTTCAAGATGCCAAGATGCTCTGGGCTTCTAGTGCCAGAGCTTAACGATGTTTAACGCTGTCAAGGTGTCGTCTCGTGATGCGCAAGTGGACAAGGCCTGGAGCTAAAGCATGCACGAATGCAGGGTCGCGTATCGCAAAATTCTGTACGCTGCTGAAACCTCTGAAGCAGCTCACTGAGTGTTTTCATTGCAGGAGCCACCTGCCAACTCAAGTTCGGGTGCGGCATCCTCTGAAGGCCCTCTCGAATTATTGCATCACATTCTGATGCCGGGGCCGGATCATGCAAACAATTGTAGACTAACAAACACCATCAAACACCTCTGCTCCTTCTGAAGCTTCTTTGGATGTGGTCCGCGTATGTCTGCGGGCTTCACAGAATGGCACTGCGACCAACATGTTTGCGGAGCACACACATGCTACGCGCGATGCTACGCTATGAGGAAGCCCTCTCTCACCTTGGCACTTTTCAGGAGCCCCCTCTCACCTTGGCACTTGTCAACTCCCCCCTCCCCCGCAGACGTCTTCAACCAACAGCACAGAGTTAAATGTAAAGAAAGAGGGTGGTACCATGTGTTACATGAGGTTGCTGTTGCATGCTTTCTTTTCGCAAGCACTGAAATCGGGTCAATACGCCCCTCTTGTACAGGGCCACGCTCCCGAACCTGACACCCGTGTGGGAACAGCCGAAGTTCAACAGAAGCTGTTTCATGTTTGGCGCTGCACGCTCCCGACAAGCAACAGCAGCTGCGGTTGAGAAGTGGAGTATTCTGACTCCCTAGGCTAAGCCTAAGTCTAAGCCAAAGTCTACAGTACAGAGAGATTGCCAGCTTAATTGGGCTAGTATTGGGCTTATGGGACGCTTGCCAGCAGTGCAGGTGAGCAGAGCTGGTGGCGACACCGGCTTGTTCTTGATGGCACTGCTTAGAGATCACGTGGTATCCCTGAAGCGGGAACTGTGAATAGTACGACAATTTCGAATGTGTAAGTTTGAGTGAGTGTATGTGCAGCTACTTCAAGAAGAATCCACGTCCAGGTTTTCTGCCATCTTTTCTCCTTTCCTGACGGCCACGATCCCAGCCTTTGCCTGTAAGCTCTACTCTAAGCGATGAAAGTAGAAGTCATGGGTAGCACAAAATGGTGAGTTCTTTCCAGCATTGCTGTAACATACTGGAAGCTGAAGAATGCGCTCTAAGAAGGAATGCAGGCAAACAGATGAGCGAGCAAAGCGTCAACATGGTAGCCACGTGAATGCCAGTGAACACGAGCCTACTGAGGAAGGCGACATGCGTGAAATCCATGCGCAGCCCTGGGCCCAGTCGACTCCGTGGCTGCGTGGTCTTCCATGGTCTACATGAGTCTACATTCACAAGATAGGGTCAAGGTCAGAAGGTGCAGAACGAATGAGCCGTGCATCTGTTTGGTGTGGCTTCTTCGCACCAGGTCTCGTTTGGATGAAGCCGACAGCCGGAATGAGGGCTGATCTTGTCCCGTGGTTTTCACGGCTTGCTCACGTAAGTGTGTGTCAGGAGCCCTTCACCTTCGATACAAATGCAGTATGTACATAAATAATATGCTAAGCAACTTAAGCAGGAGCAGTAGACTTGCGCCATCGCAGCTTGACTGCACCACCATTCTCCAGACATGTGCGGCATGCAAGCATGTCGCGCTGAATGCACCGACCTTGACTTGCTTGTGAACATGCCTGGGAAAAACAAGAAACCGGTTGATGCCCAGCCACAGCAAGTGTAGTTTCTCTTTTCAGAGGCGCATAGAGTAGCATGGCCACCAGCAGCATTTCCAGTGAGATGTGCTGTGCCTCAAAGAGGACATCCGCGATCGTTCCGTGCGTCCTGGTGGTTTTTTTGACTCCTGGGACTTCCGCACAGTTTCAGTTGCGGACTTATGCCAGCAGCATCAACGGAGCAACTGATATTCGGGCCTTTGTAGTTGATCCAGTTTGACGTCGACCAGCTGCGCAATGGTACGTGCTTGCTTGCATGGGTCAGTTTGAGCAAGTATGTCCTTGGTCGCCTGCAAGCTCTGAGGACGAACTAGATCAGCCATCCCTGATGGTAGTTCAATTCCCATGCGCGAACCAAAACCGAGCTCTTAAGAGCAGGTGGGCCATGACTCATGACGAAACTATGCCCAACGATGCCGTACCGGGATGTACTGGGTCCAGTGCATGACCGAAATTATTCTGATTCGATTTATCCCGGATGGGTTCACGAATCCACATTTCCACAACCACGGCTCAGGAACTGCAGTTTAACAACTTTGAAAACAAGCAGGATTGGAGGAGGGTGAGCTGATTCTGTCTTTAACCTTAATATGGATCATATGTACTGGCAAAAACCTTGTTTCCAAACGCTGGAGTACTCTAAGGCCAAGATGCCCGTGAATGGCACATGTCCGGAGAATCCTGCACAGTTGGTCCGAGGTTGTTGCGTTCTTGTTTGTCGATGCCTGGGTGTCGAACCTGTTGCTGAAGGCCACGGTGGTTCGGTAAGAGGGCTTCTGCACACGAGCTTGTAGTCTGTTATACCATGTTATACCGTTAAACCGTCCCAGCTGACCGGAGACCGAAAGCTATAAAGCCTGGAAAGGAGTTCTCTGGCGTGACCAGGGGCATCTGCAAAGCTGCTTCTGTGGCAATCGTGTGCCCCAGCCTCCCACAAAACCTACAGGCCTGCAGGTGATGCGCAGTGTTGTGTAGCATCGCTGTAGGGGGTATCTCTGATTGAGTTTTTGTCTGGGGCTCATGACAGCTCTGCAAGACATAGACTTTCATGTCTTCTGAGTGCAGAAAACTCATACCCGACTTTTGGAAACCTGCAGCTCGCAATTCTTGCTACATCTTGCTGGCGCACCAGCGATGAGAAGGCTTGAGTACCAATTGGCTCACTACGTTGGCCTTCTGCCGTTCTAGTCGCTGACATGGCGTTCCTGCGGCGACCAGCGACGGCTGGAGGTGCTTCCTGGAATGAAGTGCTCCGCACAATGCAGCCAGCGGAGGATGAGGCCACCATGGGCGCAGAATGGGTTGTGTCTCACTGGCATGCTTCGATTCTTCCAGTGCAGGCTTCAGAATGCCACAGTGCATGAACAGAGCATAAGATTATTTAGAAAGCCAGAACAGCTGATTTAGTGAGTTGTTCCTCCTGTGTTTGTAGGATACCGCAAGTGCCTGCAAGCAACCATCATCAAGGGCATGCCATGACAATGAAGTGACAATGAGAACTGGGCCCGATTGCTAGACATTCTCGTATGTCGTATCGTGGTTAGGATTAAGAAGCAGCCTGCATTGTCATTCTGGCAGACTGTCTGGAGAACGCCCGTAACCCACCAATACTCGAAGGCCGGCTTTCTGGCAGGGCCATGGGGCGAGTGCCTGACGGAGGTGGCTTTCACATGTTGTAGTTTTTGATTGCAAGCAGTGGGAGATTAGATCGGTATGCAGAGGCCACAGCTTGCGAGCACACGGAGGCCAACCTAGGCCAGGCTGGACAGGCGGGTCATGGCGGGTCATCCGATCGAAATGGAACGGCATTGAAATGTCATGCATGTAATGCTCCCCGCCGCACTTTCACAGGTGATCGACTTTCTGGTCAGCTGTGGCCACCGGCGCTTCGAGAAGGCTGCGGACAAGCTGGAGAGGCATCCGGACGATCTGCGTGACGGCGTCTGAGTCTGGGTCGACTGTTGGACTTCTCTACCTGCGGGAATAAATTATGACCGATCATGTGTGAAGCATGTCGCAGAGTCGTGGAGTCCACCGGAAGTGCACTAACTACATGGCCAGCAAGGAGTAAGTCACCCACCAGAAGGATCTTATACTGCGTAGTAATGTTCCACCCTCTGTAGTCTTTAGTGTGTTGCTGCATTTTATATGACTCTTCGAATTTCAACTAGATGAGTTCATATTATGAGGCCCGGCAATTTAGTTTGAAGGAGCGCTGCGCGAAATATTCTTGCGACCCAAAAGACTGGACTTAATGGGGTCCCGCCGGGCACCCCGCAAAAGGTCACACCGTCCTGAATAGCCTGGCAAACTTGACTTTAAAGAGGGGGTAGGGTTCCAAGGATGGAGTCTGGGTGCACTGGCTGGGGAGCTTCTGTCCGACCTGACTAGCAAGCCGCAAAGCTCTAAGCCTCCTAAACCCTACAGCCCTGAACCCAAAAGGCGTGAGAAAGCAAGCTCGTCCGAGTAGAGCAGCAATGCCTAAAGACGTCATGTAAAAAGAGTGGCGGTGGCAGGTACGTGTAAACCCCAATCCCGAAGACAAGTGCAGAGTGGCATCCACCTTAACCCTAATCCCTACATGTACATTAACCAGAGCATGACAAGCCCTTCTATCCCTACCGTAACCAGTGGCAAGCCCTCAAGCCTAGAAGGTGGACTAACCCGTCTCCAAGGCCAAAACCTAGACCGTCCCGCGCCCAAGCGAAAATGAGCCCTGAACCTGTCCAAGAGAGGGCCCAATAATTGGCTTGCAATTCACGACGGTGCTGTTAATTTTGTCATTATGCTTTTTGCAAAGTCCATGCACCCTAATCTTGAACCCTGGGTACCCTCATCACTGTGCAGTGCCATGCAGACACTTGCTAGTCATGCCGCATGCTTGCTGGACAGGGCAACGCACAAAGCAATGAAGAATGGCGGAATTCACAACTGCCCTCCTTCAGCAAAGGACCCTCAGGCCAGCAGATTCATTGCATCGGCTGTCACATTCTGTATCTCTTCCTGTGCACTTCGACGAAGGCCTGGGGCCCTGCGAGACAACGCCTTCCCCAGGCACACCAGTGGCTCTCTTCGGGATTCCCATGCCCATCCCTTTTTGTCGGACGTTGGACAATTTTCCAAGGCCATGCCAGCAATGCAAGCCGCGGCCACAACACCACCAAGGTGGAGCCATGAGCTAAGGATTGATCTGTTTCATGTGTTTCGTTGTAGAGATCTGGGCGCATTACCAAGCTTGCCATTCATAGATTTTCTGGGATGGTGAAGTTCTGGATCGTCAATCAGCTCGTCTCAGCATAATGCGGATTATATGACAAGCTTAGTGCCATAATGTCCGCTGACGAGTCATTTCTCTACTCGAGAAAAGGGCGATGCTTCACGCGGGCATGCCCTACTATGACTAAACAACAACAAACGAAAAGGAGCTCCCCCTCCCAACTTCACCGCTTTAAATGCAGTTGTAAACCGTGCAAGGCTTGATTTGTACAGAAGATTACGCCATGAAGAGGTCTTGCAGAAAGAATCATACGAACTCTTTCCAAACCTGTCATGCGAGCACGTTGGCAGGTCTGGGTATCCAGTTGCGGGCAGATTGGGCAGCAACAGATCGCGCAGCTCTAGCAGCTCCAGCTCCAGTAGCTCCAGTTCCAGCAGTTCAAGCTCGAGCTCGAGTAGTTCACCAGGCGGGCATGGGTCTTTCAAGGACTGCTTACCTTGCAGGCTGACTGACTTGATGTTCAATTCAACTGAACAAGCGGATGCATATCTTGGACTCTTGGACGTGAGGTCGCCGCCTCGATCCTGAAACCAAATCTATGTGCCGCGGCGCGCCGCCCAGCGGCAGGACACTGACCCACTGCCCAGTTTTCGAAGTACATCATCGAACATCTTCAAACTGCTTCACTGCTTCAGTGAATCAAAGGGGAGGCTGGTATACTTGGAGCAACGGAGCTGAGCCCATAAATCAGCCTAAACCGCAGGGATGCACATGGGGATCGTAGCGGTGGGTGGTTTGTTGCGTTTGGACGAGCACCAATGCCCATGAAGGGATCTTCCCGTCTGCGCCGTTATTTTCTGAATCATGCCCCCCAGCTGCTAACCAAACTGACCTTGCCAGGATAGATGAGCTGCTGGAAACGAATATTTCCGAGCTCCCTCTCGGTGTGGTTTCAGAGATTTCGAAGCGAGGCGAAGCAATTCTCCGATTCACCTGGCCGTTCTGCTTTGCAATCTTCATAACCTTTCGCTTCAAGGTGCCGCCATCAGCTCGGCGTTGCGCCTGAAGAGCAGCTTTCACTCGACATGGCTTGTCGACGTCGACCCACCCCTGCAGGACCGTGAAAATGATGTGTTCTGGCTTCTCCGTGCCCGTCAGATGTGCAGCTGCTTGCGTTTGCAAAAGTTCGATGAAGTTTGCAAAAGGCTGGGAGATGTTGTGATCGCACAGTTGGGTTATTTCAACTTGCTGCAAATGGCCAGGACGAGAAGAAGCACGCCCAGGTCATCGTGCAAATCTTAGGGTCAGAGGCCAGGTAACTCGTGTGACTCGCATGCAAACGACGATCACAATCGAATTTACCATTCACCCTTCCCAACTCTTCCAGAGCCACAATATTCGCATTTCCCTACGATGCGCACCAAGACAGCCTCAGTGGAGGTCGGAGATGACCCGTTCACCTTCTTCATCTCTGCCAAACGGATCGCGCATGCCATGCGGCTGGCTCGAAATACAGGCCAGCAAGACAGACCGAGGGAAAAAGACACCACGAGAAAGACAGCGATGAAAAGTGTTTTGATACGGTTGCTACGTGTGCCCACAGACTACACTTGCTCCGGCAAAGCGCCAGAGAGCCTGGCAAGTAACATGGCTTTAAGCTTTACGAGTACGGTTTTGGGATGTCTTGGGCTTCTCACATGGGCCGGTGCTCTCCCAGTCTTCCAATATTGACAAAACGTCGGTACCAACAGTCGGGTCCGTCCTTATATATTTGAAAGCATCTTCCAAGACCGTCGCAAGCCACCGTCCTCATTTGTCAAGGCTGTTCTACCGGAAACTATCTTATTTCTTCCAAGGCGTTGGAACTCAGCGTCATTATTCGCCAAGGCTGTCCTGGCATCGCAACCCACCATGTTTCTGACCGGATTGAAGTTCAATCCCAGGATTCAATTTCAACCCGGCCTGGGTCCAAGATTCCAACGTGGCCTGTGAGCTTTGGGGTCCAAGATGCTCTCGACGAAACCCCTGATAATCTTGGATTTTGAATCCCAGGCCGGATTGAAATTCAATCCTGTGATTGAAGTTCAATCCTGTGATTCAAGTTCAATCTTGGTCATACACGTACTACAACTCACTCAAACACGACTAACGGTAGTTCAGTCTGCTGTGTTTAGCTGTCTGCCTGCGCCACGCAGTGACTGCATTCACTCTTACACTAATAACTGAAGTCCTACTGTCTGCAACTGTCCTGTGCTGTAAAACCACCCTGACTATGGTTTCAGCGTGGGGGCTTGAGGAGGGACGAGGGGATCACCATCCTTATCATTCACCTTATTAAGGTTCATTCAGTTTTTGAATAAAGACAGGTCCGGATCCGAGATATAAGATTCAAGATGCAGGAAACTTTTCTTGCATCTTGGGAGAATCTGATGCCATATTGTGGTGGTTTGCATAGGGAAGGGGCTTGTGCAGCGCCGCATATTTTGGACGAGCGGTGAACTGTCGGCCGCCCACAGTTCTACAAGTAGGTGGAGTGGTCAGCCCTCATGCATGCATACAGCGGTGCGGACCGTTCTCATGTGCAGTCATGTCACGTGTCTTGGTGCATGTTGATGCTTTGGCACCATGCATTTCTGTTTGAACATGTTTGAACGAAGCAGACTGACTCCGAACCCCCGTCTCCAACAAAGCTCAGCCACCAACTACCCAATCTTGTTGCCAAGCCTCAGGGGCCCATTCCATCCCCAACCCCTCAAATTGGCCGCCAGGACTTCGCGTTCCTGATGTTATTTTCATTGGGTCCTGTGAGACACCGATGGGCAATCTGGATTTCATTGTGCAGGAGTTTATCGTCACGCAAACGATAGAGGCCAGCATCAGAAAGGTGTGCGAAGTGGGTGCGATCACAGTGTCAGTATGTTTCAGTCAAGAGTCCGAAGGACATCGTAAAGGCACCTCGTGCAGAGTGGCATCGTATGGAAGCTGAGATCCTGACCAAGCTAAAGACGGTAACCGTTAAGCCTGCTGACGCATCACCGATGCATCTCGGACTCATGCAGCCTCCCCCTTCAGAGAGCCGCCATCTGAATGTGGTGGTGCATGTTAGCTATGCATATGCGCTGTAAGTGTAGCCGCATCTAAGATTCTGGAAAACTCATGCCCAGGTTGTGCTTCAATAGCCTGAACCAGTACTTGCTATGGCTGCTTGATTCGGTTCCACCGCGGCTCCCCGCCATTGCAGAGGCAGGTTCAACTTGCACGCTGCATCACAGGGCTGGGCTTCCTCTGTGCTCAGGCATTGAACCGATTCATGCGTGAGGGTCACCGCCTGAAGAATTAAGCTACAGGTTCTGTTGACAGTACCAGCCATGTTCGATCTTGTTTGGAATGTGGTGAAATTGCATATATCCAAGGTCCACCACGCGAATCCACCGATGCCGTCCTCTTGCACCAAGACATCAACAACGGAAACCTTCTTGCTTCCAAAGTTGGCGAGGTACTCTGACGAGTTTGTGTTCTGCTATATTTGCAGAAGCTGGTGTTAAACATTCTCTCTCTCTCTCTCTCTCTGTCGCTTTCACTGTTTCGGAGTTGCGACAGCAGGTATGGCAGCTAGATGCCGTGATTGATTGGGAGTCGGCCGTGGTCGGCCCCGCAGAGATGGCCGAGCGACCTCTGCAGGAGAGATGTCCACCAACAAACCCACGTTGTTTAAGGCTGACGTTGGTGGATTGAAAATTGTTGTTTGTTTTCGATTTTCCGTTTTTCTGACTACCCCAACAAAGGAATCAATCTAACATGATGCCCCCCCCCCCCCAGCCAATATTCCCTGTCGTTCCGCAAGGAGCACTGGCGGATTGCACTGGCCTTTGGATCGGTCGTGAAGGCAGAGTCTTTCCTGCGCCCCTGTCGTGACATGTGCAGAAGGGGTGAAAGACACGATCATGAAGAAGGTCCTGTATGTACGTACTTCACCGTGAGAAACCCGAAGCTTCGCGCGAGAACATCAGTGGGTTTCAAATCTAATCAGGAAACAGCCAGGCGCATTGGAGCGTAAGAGTCTTTCCTGCTCCGTCAAAGGCCAAAACAGATCAGGGAGACTTGCGAACACGAGACATGCTGTCCATGCTCGGACTCCAGTTCCCAATGTTCCCATTCATTCTGAGAATCCAAACTGAGGCATGTGGGGTGCCACCTGATCAATCTCAACATGGTTGCTCTGTTGCCCTTCCCCATTCTCATCCATTCACCCATAGGTGAAGTTGAATATCAGCACTGAGTGTGAATCCATTTAGCGCTATTCTCGGTTGCGAAGCCCACGACAGCTCCCCAGCCGGCTCCACTCGTAGACATGGCAATGGCTTCCACTCCTGGTCCCCTATCCCGGAACAAGGGGCACTGCGCATGGGTGCCGTGAACACGACGCACGACATTTACTTTTCTGGGCAGAGCTCGAGAACGATTGCAAACAATTTCGCGAAAAAACGAGAAGCAGTCTCCCCTTAACCTGTGCTTCCTATCATTCGTTTGCACATCTACAGCCACCCCGCGATGCCAACGAAGGCTTCACAGACACATACCCTCGTGTGGCAAACGCAGTGCAGCGACTCTCGGCCAACGCGCGCTATCGAGCGCAGATGCCAACCACCCTGGCCTTCTGCTGCAACGTGCTCGAGAAAACTGTTCGATTGACGAGTATGTCCATGCGAATCTGTACATACATATTTACATATGAGTATCACGCGTATTGTGTTGTGTTTTGCTGTCCTGCTTCAGTGTTCTTGCCTCGCTGTTGACGAGCAACGTCGGCTTCTAGGTGCTTCGCAGCCTTCAAATTTGTGCACTTGCGAGGTTCTGGCCTTACCCCTTCTTTGCCCAGCTGAGTTAAACTCGTTGCGCACCCCGGTCTGCGGAAGCACTTTTGAGTAGCACGCTGATTCCAGATTCTGTCTGAGTTTCTGTTGGTCCATTGTGGATTGTGAACCATTCTTCAGCGCTAAATAATGTGTGGAGCCCCTTTGTTGCTACCAAACGCTCAGAACTTTTGAGCAAGTCACGGTTTGGTAGGTGAGGAGCTCACGAGGACCAGGCTTGCAGAAACTGAGGTGCTCATTAATTATAAATCACATTACTCTTTCCCTACGCATAAGAAGAAAATGTCGTCACCAGTTTCGTTTTCTGTCAAGAGTTAGCTCTGGAAGGCTATTAAAATCTAAACGGCAACTTAAGATGGATGGAAGACATGGAAGATGGATGCAGCTCAGAGAAAAGATGCCAAGCCTAAGCTATGGAATGCTGAAACCCGAACCTCAGATCCCACAGCCCTACAGCAGCCCGAATGCCAAGCGATTTACAACTAACTCGACCAAACCTAAGCATCAAGGTTTCAGAGCCAGCACGCACTGCACGGCTAGAACAGTGCGAGAAGCCAATGACTATCAGGGGGCCTGGCTGGCTGGTCAAATGGCAGAGGGTGACCTGCCTCGTTGTGTGCTGGAGGACATCAACGAAGAGAGGGTGGGGGGGACAGTGCTCGCTAGCTTCATATAAGATATCGTACAGTGAATGCAGCGTGCCCGACATGTATGGATGCCAGGAACTGGTCGAAGAATACACGAAGTCTGCAAGACAGTTGCACCATCGGACCGGCAGTAGTAGCATGGCAGTGGGCTTGCACGGTTTCACGTTCTCAGTTAGGGATGCAGCATGTAGAATCGCCATGACGCGCCGTGCAGGAACAAGCTGACCTTCCAGCCCTGGGCGAATCTGGTTCGGCAATGCTCTGTGAGACCGTGATAAACCTCGACCCCAAAGACAAGATCTCCAACGGCACATAGCAAGAGCAGGTGTACATTGGTATACATTGCCATGCTACTCACGCAAGAGCCAGATTTTTCAGAAGGCTGCCTGCAGCAATGCAAGCATGCCGAGATCGCAGAAGACATGACCACGGACGCTTCATTCGACGGTGAAGAAAACAGAAGACCCAGAAGACTGTCAACTTTGGACATCTCTGACATAGCTTGTACAGATCCCAGCGCTGCACCTAACTGGTGTCTCGGAGGTACTTTGTGTCTTTGCTCTACTCCAAGGACCTTTCGTGAGGATGATCCGTGATTCACCGCGTATGGGAGGGGGTTGGGGCGGGTCTTGTCGCCGCAGCCTGACCCTCCACGTGAACAGGATTGAACAGGCCACGGGAACAGAGAGGTTGAGCTTAGAAGAAGCATGGTGCAGGACAGAAAAGGCAACCCAAGGCTGACGTGGATGGCGATTGGGGTGTCCTGCTTAAAACTGCAGAAGGTAGTTGCTGCCGGTCGCCCTTTTGTGGTCGCTCAGTGACATACCAAAGCTTGGCCAAGATGTTCATTGAGGTCATGCTCAGCTCGCTACTTTTTAGCGTGTCCTGAACACGAACGCGTGAGATCCATTACTCCTGCGCAGCCTCAAAGTAGGCTGTGGTCGACAGTCAGCTGTCATCATCCGTATATTCATATGAAAAGCTGTGTGCCTCAGAACTCAGTGCCTTTGCCCCAGTGCTCGGTGCTTGGAAGTCTCGTGCTTCGTCGTCCACGTGCTTCGTGTGCGCTCAGCCTGGTCTGGCGTCCGCCGCAGCCCAACCCGGTGATTTGGCTCGGGAGTAGCTGAGTAGCAGTGTTCATCTTGTGCTGTCTGCAAAAGTTCACAACATGTTTCTTTGCTCTGATCTGTTGGACTGGAAGTGCATGTGTGTCACAGTGTCCTCAGTGCAACATGCCGCACGAATTATGCTATTATGCGTCATAGCATCTCTTTCGGTATCGATCTCCGTCCAGCACTTTACATACAGGATCGCCATCATCAGAAGTCAAACATGCACTGGTGCCATGACATCTCTGCTTAGCTCAGCAAACTAAGCAGTGCAATTTGAGTCTGGTTGAACCCTTTGCGATGCATTTGCTCCTCGTGCGACATGGCCAGTCTAAGAACAATATACTGGAGGCATCTCACGGTGTAGCCATGTCAGAGCGTGCGAACCTGATCGCTCCCTCCAAAGCCATGACGCTCCAGGCTGAACATGGCGCGGGGAAGGACTTCAACTCCAAAAGATGTGTTGACCCTCCACTATCAGACCTTGGCAAGCTGCAGGCCTTGTTTTTTTCGTTCACTTTGCTTCCGTTTCTATGACCTGCAGCCACCTGTCTGAAGCTCTTTCAGGCACAGCTGCTGGGAAGGCGTTTGGGAGCTCAGCTTCGCAGGCGCGGAATCTCGCATCCACGAGTACCGACGAACAAAGAGAAGTGTGGGTTTGTCCAGGTCGAAGCAGAGAGTGCGGCTGATGTGCAGCAGCATGACGTGCACAACTTACGCAAAAAGTGCCATGCCCGTGCTCCCTGTCAATAATGTTCATGTCTAGTTGTGAGGCGAGCTCTTCAGACAATCCAGCCTTTGGCAGAAGAGTTGCAGTTGCCGGTGACGGTTCACCCAGATGTCCACGAGGTCAAGGCCGTTCAGCAGCTTACCACTTTTATGGGGTTGAGATGGGTTGAGTAGTTTGCAGACCTGTCAGGGCTTCTATGACACGGCTGGCGAGGGCCTGGCCGGGAACAGAGCATCCAGTTCCCCTTTCAACATGTCATGACGCAAGTGCCTGTTGCAGATGCGTATGCGTGCAGTCTCAGGCCCATGGACCCGGAAAGGAGGCAATAGAACAGCGGTTCCAAGGCGCTACTGTATCCGTGAACCAGGGTCTAAAGAGTCGAAAGTTTCAAAGATCAAGACGCGGAGGTGCTGAAGTTTGGTGTCAATTGCCTTCAGGCTTTGATGCATCCCTGATTCCAGAAGGCCAAGGACTCATCGCCTGGGCTGCAACACGAATTTGGCACTTGAAGCTGATGAGATGTGTGCGCAGATCCGCGAATCGAGATAGCCAGGTCGAGAATGCAACATGCCGACCCCGAGCCCCCCGAAAACACACGAACGACAAAGAAATGACGAAGACAGACAGATACTGTAGCAGCAAGAACTAAAGACAACGCACAAAAGAAACACATCCGAGATCATTTGAGGCACTTGCCAGGCACGGAAAGACTGCTTCCCCCGACCCCCCCCACCCCCCCCACCCCCCCCACCCCCCCCACCCCACCCCCCACCCCCCCCACCCCCCCCCCACCCCCCCCACCCCCCCCCCCCCCCCCCCCCCCCCTCCCCCCCCCACCCCCCCCCCCCCACCCCCCCCCCCCCCCCACCCCCCCCACCCCCACCACCCCCACCACCCCCCCCCCCCCCACCCCCCACCACCCCAACCCCGCCCCCCCCCCCGCGCCCCACCCCCCCAGCGCCGCCCCACCCCCCCAGCGCAGAAGGGAAGCGACAAGCACGATACTTGATTCGTAGAAGTGTATGCATGTTACTTTTCACATGAATGGCCCTGAATGGCCCAGAATGGCCCAGAATGGCTGTAGTTTTGGAGAACCCAAGAAGGACCCGAAACCATTGCGGAGGTGCGGGAGACAGTCACAAAAATGTCAGGATGCAAGTTGCAGCATGCAGAACATGCAAGCTTGTTGGCGGCAGTATGCCGCAATGCATGGAAACACGAACGACAATGGATTGCTGAAGTAGTGAGATGTCTTGACTCAGGCTGCAGCTCGAGGTATGCGAATTGTTGAAACGTTGCAGAAGTGGGCTGAGACAAGCTCTGATGAGGACATTGTTCTCTCTGCTACATTTGTCTTATCAATTCCCTGACTGTTGCTGATGTTTTTCTGACAGGATGTAATCGTCCTGGTCTCGCACAATGACTTCTTGGGATTGATCGGGTTTTGTCCTGAAAAACCACCGCAGTGATCCGCTGTGCACATCTTTGCAAATCTGCGTACCATGAGCCGCGCAAGCTTGAGCTGTCGGTTTCAGCGGGATGCAAGGCGACTCCTCCTCTTCCCGCTGGCGGGCAACAATGTTGCTGACATTGGAGCTGCGACCGAGCCGGAGCAGCTTTTCAAAGAGAGCCCCTGGAGATGATTAGTGATGACAGGTTTGTTCCGGTTTTGTGTTCAGCGAAAGCCAGGAAGATGATCTTCCAGCAGTGCACCGTCACAACACTTGTGTTATCGCTTCTTCTAAAACTGTCCACGCGTGACGAGCCTCGGTGCACGCTGGGGTTCAAGGTTATTGGCCGATGAACAACACTGGCATCAGTCACTTCGTCCTTGGTGTGAGGCGGCACTTCCCAATGGCGGACTTGACGTTCAGATGGCAGCATCCACTTCTCCATATGTTATGCATACATACATATATATATATACATATACTCGCCCCCCCCCATGATCCACACATTTGGCCTGGGGAAGGATGTGGATGTGGGGTTTTGGGGGGGACTCCAGACTCCAGATTTCCAGAATGAATTTGGAGTACCCCAGACTCCAGATTTCCAGAATACATCTGGAGTATCGGGGCCTGGACTCCAGAATCTGGAGTCCGCAATCTGGAGTCCGGGGCCCGGTACTCCAGATTTTTTCTGCAAATCTGGAGTCTGGAGCCCGGGGTACCCCCAGACTTCCAGACTCCAGACTCCAGACTCCATCCAGACTCCAGACTCCAGATTTCCAGAATGAATCTGGAGTACCCCCAGGTCCCAGACTCCAGACTCCAGATTTCCAGAATAAATCTGGAATATCGGGACCCTGGACTCCAGAATCTCTTGGTGTCCCGGTACTCCAGATTCACTCTAGAAATCTGGAGTCTGGAGTCCGGGGCCCCGGTACTCCAGATTCTGGAGTCCGGGGCCCCGGTACTCCAGATTCACTCTGGAGATTCACTCTGGAAATCTGGAGTCTGGAGTCCGGGGCCCGTGTTCTCCATATGCACGTTTAGGGATTACGGTTTAGTGTTTTTTGTTTAGGGAAAAGGGTTTGTAGGGTTTAGTGTCTAGGGTTCAGGGTTTAGTGTTTCGGGTCAAGTGTTTAGGTTTTGGTTTTAAAGGTTTACGGTTTACTTTTTAGGGTTTAGGGTTAAGCGACTTGGATAATGTCTAAAACCTTATACTGATTAAGTGTTAAAACCCCTGAAGCACTGAAACCCCTACGTTTTTTTTGGTTTGGGGTTTAGGGTTTAGTGTTTAGGGTTTAGGGTTCAGGATTTGTTGTTTCGGGTTTAGGGTTTAGTGTTTAGGGTTTAGGGTGTAGGGTTAGTATGTAGGTTTCAGAGTTTAGTGTTTTGTGTTTGGGGTTGAGTGTTAAGTTTAGGGTCTAGGGTTTAGGTTTAGGGTTTAGGGTCAAGCGGCTTGGCTCAAACCCTAAACCAAATAAAACCCTAAACTCTGAAATCCAAACAGTAAGCATCTGAACTCTCGTGTTAAGTGTTTGGGGTTTGTGCTAAGGGCTTAGTGTTAAGTTTTTAGGGGTAAGCGTTTAGGGTCTGGTGCTGAGTGTTTGGGGTTTAGTGTTAAGGGTTTCGGGTTTGGTTTTTAGGGTTAAGGGTTTTAAGGATTGTTACAAATGTAAATGATCTGGGCAAGGCACCGGGCCTTCCAAAGAGCTTTTTTCAAACAACTTTTTGAAATTTAAATTGTCTGGGGGAGGCACGGGGGCTTCCCCAGACCATCTAAACTTTTCAAACCCTTAAAACCTTATCAAAATCCTTAGCATTCTGTTTAAACATTCTCAGGATTTTAAAGGCTTTAAAGCCTTTAAAAAACCTTAGAATGCTTAAACATTCAAGTGGCTGCCCTTTTAGGAATTTAAGGATTATCAAAGTTGTCAATGGTCTGGAGAAGCCCCGGTGCCTTCCCCAGACCATGTAAGTTTTTACAAACCCTCAAAACCTGAAATTCTTACAGTTGTAAATGGCTGTCCTTTTAAAGTCTAAGGATTTTGGGATGTTCAATTCTACAATCCGTAACTTCCTTAATTCTAAAACGCTGCCCTTTTTAATATGTTAAGGCATTTTAGAATTTTAAGGGATAAAAGGTTTCAGGTTTTTAGGGCTTTAAAGCCGTTTTAAAATCCTTTGAATCTTGAAAAGTTTGAATGGCTTTAAATACCTTAAAGCCGCATTAAAGCCCTTACAATTTTGAAATGGCTGCCCGTTCAAAAAAATTAAAGACCTTTTTGCCGATTTTTAAAACTTTGAAATGGTCTGGGGAAGCCCCGGTGCCTTCCGCAGATTATCTAAAAAATTAAAAGCCCCTAAAACCCTGAAAAGCCTTAAAATTCTAGATAGCGGCCCTTCTAAAATTTTATTGACACACGTTTCAGAAGCAAAATGCACATAAAAACGCTAGTGTTTTTGCAGGGGATAGTATAATAGAGCTTTTTGTATGCCAGTACAGTTTTATTGCATTTTTCAGAGGAAAAAGCAGAAAACCAGTCAAAGACGAAGACAGGAAAACCATAGGTGTGGATCATGGGGGGGGACCATACATATCTATTTGTATATATGCATATTCATTTATGTTTTTATATGTATACATGAATCGCCGGGCTGCGTACGGAAAAGTTCCTGCACATTTTCCCTTTGATGACAGGCCGCCTGCTGGCGCTTACCAGGTGAATGTCTACATGCATCCTAGCCGCATCGGTGGCGCTACGAAAAGTGCAAACAACTGTTTGCTTCTGCTGCTTTGTCCACGATATCGGGCGTGCCACTTACGATGTTGCTTTTTGGGTAGTGGTTCCGTATCGAACGTGGCTGAAAAGCAGCGCCGAGGCTGTACTGGAACCGCAGTGACCACCTGAGCGAGCACCAGAGGAGTGGAGTCCAGCTGAAGAACATTGGATTCACAGCGTCGGCGGAGTGGGCTCGGGCACCTTGCCTTCCAAGTTCCAAGTTGCTTCCAAGTAACGTGCCATGCTGCAAGGCTCGGTCTGAGCGACAATTGCAAAGTTCGTCTTTCGATTTCTCTGTACATGTCAACCCTAAACCCTAAACCCTAAACACAAAACCCTAAACCCTAAACCAATGGCCTGAACCTTAAACTGCAAGTGATTTGGGCGATGAATCCGTGGAAAGCCGTCGCCGTGTGACAGGTGACGATACCTGGTCTGACCGTGCGAACTGGGGTCGATGTGGTGTGCTAGGTGTTGCTGCAGCTATCATAAATTGATGCCTTCCAGTCCTGGGGGAATCAAGCACGGGGTTTCACGTGAGGGGCGTACACAGGTCAGGGGTCTTCTGCCAATATGGCGGAGAAAAGTGCTACTGACGCAAAGCCTCTCACAAAAATCTCACACACGCACCTGACTCAGCCTCGGGCGCGCCC
Source organism: Symbiodinium natans (assembly GCA_905221605.1). Classification (NCBI taxonomy): domain Eukaryota; class Dinophyceae; order Suessiales; family Symbiodiniaceae; genus Symbiodinium; species Symbiodinium natans. The sequence goes on from CAJNDS010002096.1 coordinate 416,816, forward strand.
AGTCTGCGGGGGGGGTCCCCCTATGCCCCCACCAGAATAGAGCCCGCGTCGAACGCATCCGGACTCCAGGTAGGAAGAGGTGGCAGCAACTCTCAGCCTCTTTTTCGCGAGTGTGACGTGGCGCATTGTCCTGGCATTTACCAGGCAAGGCAAAGGAGTTTCTGATTTCGTTCACTGCAGTCCCGTTTTCGCACGCCAGTCCATGACATGTCGAGTTGTGCGTTGCTTTGAAATAAGACCCTGGTGCGGTTGGCAGGGTGCTGCAGCTGCTGCCTGCGTGACAGCGCTGACTGCTGCGCTACTAGGCATCATGGCGCGCTGGAGGTAAAACGTGCTGTCGCGACAGCTTGTGCGCTACTAGGCCACTACTGCGCAAGCTTGTAAATGCTTACTGGTGCAACTTGTAACTTGCCTATTTGACTTACCAGAACCTTCATCTGACATACTTCCTAGGCATGATGCGCGAACAGAAACGCGCACACGGGCCACGGCTCACAGATCATCAGCAAGTCATCTTCGGTTGGAGAGAGCTCAAACCCCAAGCCGCGTCTTTTACGTCTGTACACGCAGGCAAACCAGTGAGACACCCCAAGCCCGAACCCTGTGCTTCTCAGAACTCACCAGGCTTGAGTTTAGACTCGTGTTAAGAGGTAGGGTCGGACAAGGTCCAGAAAGCCGCTAGCCGTTGATTCCGTCATAGGATTAGGGGGGCAACAGTGGTTCACTGGAAGGTGCTTCTTTTCTTGAGGGGGAGGGGTCAATATTGATCCTTTTGAAAGAGAACCTGGCCTTCTGTTGGGGGTCGAGCACACTTCATTAAACACGAAACACACAATGCTACGGAACATATATTCAGGGGCTCGGAAAACAACGGTCTGCACTAGTTTAACGCACAAAGTCAGAAGGTGCCTTGCTGCTGCTTCCAGCTACTGTAGTCAGAAGGGGATTGGGGTGATTTCGGGTTTGGGCACGTGTCACGCACTTGTGCTTTTGTTGGCCTCGGCTCGCCCCTCGTATCTGATGTTTGCGTTTCTCCAGTCTGCCAGGAGCCTGATTCCATCATTTTTTCATCACAGAACGATGTACACATTCGCTGGACTCTGTGAGCTGACCACTTCCGAGCAGTGGCTTGCGTTTGCCTGCGAAAAAGAAACCCTTCCCTTGACACCCGGCCGCCTTTGCTCGTTAGCTACACTAACAACCATGCATGTAGAGGATGTATGCAAGGATCCTTCATCACTGACTAGGACGAAGATTGTGCAGATGGCTTGCCAGCAGCAACGACCAGACAAGATACAACTTATGAAGTGTCAGTTTTCCTGGTGATGATGCGATGGTCGAGACTGGGTTTTCCATAAGGCGTGGTCAGCTCTTCGGCGAAGTCTACTGCAGAGCAGTCTGCAAGTCAAACAGTTGTCGATTCGGACGTTTTCTGCCGTAAAGCTTTCCCAATGCCAAAGAAATGGCTTTCCATCTATGCGAGTTTCTGACAGGATTGAACTCCTTCCGGATGGCGATGTTTGCGGGGTGACTCCGGGACAACACACAGTCCTTGAGGCATGCACCTGATCGCATGGTGAAGTGTTGCTGGTGTGTGGATCTGCTTAAGTTAGGAGCTTGGCCTCTCGAGTTGTCGAACCCTTCCAGGCAGCATCTGGCTCCTTGCTTCACGCTCTACGGCTCAAGGATGCCTTCTTTGCGTTGCGGTGCGGACGCATCCAAACATTCCAGGCTGCTTGCATCCATCTGCTTGCCATGATTCAAAATTCGTCAACATGCAACATGCCGTACGCATAGTCATTCTGACAAGCTTGCTGTGCGGTACGAGCTTTGGACGAACCTAGAGAGAATATTTCGTGCCCAACATTTCAGTCCAACCAGAAATGAATTGACAGCACTCGTCTCTTCTTCCGTAATCATGAGGGCCTTTGGCGGTGTTGCAGGTGTTGTGATTCACCGTTTTAGCAGTAGGCGCTCCCTGTCGGTGTTCCATCTATGCGGCTCACCAACCGTTTCAGTCTGACCAGACCAGTCACTCAACGCGCGACAGGTCTCCCGTCGACTGCCATCAGCTTCGATAGTGAGATACCCGCCTCCTTTCGGACCTCTTTCCGAGGCCTCACGAATCCACGTGCAATGACATGCAATGTGCACTGTGCAACAGCCAACTGGTCGTGAAGTCCAGCCTACAGTCATGGTTCATGTGCTCGTTGCCACAATGTAGCGATGCAGGTCCCCTACTACAGGCTTCACATGTCTTCGCAATACCCTTTAAATCAGAACTACACAGCACGCAGCAAACTACCCCCACATCAGAAGCGAAGGTCAGTTGGTTCGGGGCCGCCAGCATTCAGCATGGGGGCAGATCCGGTCTCGTAAAGACACGGGAGCCATGGGGAGTCAAGATATTGCAGAGTTATTCAGCTGTGGATCAACCCCAACGAAACATGCTAGTGCCTAGTGCCTCTCATGGGTTACTCATTTTCTAAAGTCTGCGCATGCTTCGTATTCGTGCCCTAGCAAGAGATACCCGATAGCCTTGGCATGCTTTGAGCAGAAAGCTGGCGAACGGTGTTTTGGGTGTGTCGTGCAGGTTGAGTGTGCGCAAGCAGGGGCCTCGGATCCATCGGTGCATTGAATGGAGGTACAGAGCTGAGAACTGATTGGCCTGGTCTGAGGTCCTCGAGCGCGCGAAAAGCTTCATTGGCCTAGAGCTGGAGCAGGTCCGAGCGGGTTGGATTGTAGGATTTTCCGAGCTTTCGAGCTTCCCTTTTTATTCTGACGGTATCGGCCCTGCCATAACCTTCGTCTTCTCATGATGGTAGTAGGCTAGGAGATGGTAGGAGAAGTGGTGGGCGTCGTCCATCCAATGCGTATCTCCACACACCTCCCCGAATGCTACACAGTTGCGTCCTTTTTCAGTTTTGTTGCAGGATGTTGCAAGTTCAAAGGAATGGTGGTTTGTCTTACCAATTATCAGTGTTAAGATATGTTAAGTCATGTCCAAGTGGTTCGAGTACGAACGCCTCAAAGGCCGTGGGCCTTGCAGGTCAGAGAACGCCTGCAACAGGCAGGACTACCCGATCAATCTGGCCCGGAGGCAAATCCGTGATCAACAGAGCATGCTGGGAGTGTGCAGACTGTCGGGCAATATTGGACATGAGGTTTTGGCGGAAAGCTTGATAACGTTCTGCATTACTGGCATGTGGCGCGCCCAGAATGTTCCAGTTGTGAAGTTGCAATGTCCGAATTGCACGACTTCTGGGATGTGAAAACACGCTCTTGGCTTTAGGCCTGCCTGCGCTCAGCTTCTGGTTTCGAGTTAGCTGGTCAGACCAACATGCATAATTACTGCCCCCAGACACCGTCCGCGCCCGGATGCCGGTCGGCAGGAGCCAGAGCCAAGTCCATAGGAAGGCTTGAGCCCTGATTAAGAGGCAAAGAGGTGATAGGAAAGACCAAGCAATGGCATGAAGATGTAAGACCCCGATCGTGAAATCCCGAAAGCAGATTGTGCTGGGAAAGCCTCAGCGCGTCCTTGTACGGAGTTCGTTTGTCCAATTTGGTCCGGTCGTCCACACGGTCTTCTCTTTTCTGGGGCTACCAGTAGTTGGAAAAGAACCAGCCCTGCCCTTAGCTACATCCATCAGCTGTGGCCAGGAGGAGAAACTAAGAGGCAGGATGCCAGAGAAGGTCAAACGGAACGTGTGGGAAAGATTGGCGACTCCGATTGACCCTAGCCTATAGTGTCTGGCATCGAATCGTTCTGGATCATAAGGTGCCGCGTATGGCATGTCGAGGAAGCCCACAAGCTCACAAGGTACCAGCTCTCTTGCATTGTCCTGTGCAGCTTGCATGTGTTCTACAGGTGTGTCAAATCACAGGATTGAAGCAACCGTGCTTGCTGGGCTGCTTTGGCCGCATGACTAGGCAGACGACAGTTTCTGTGCCGAAGGCTTCCATCGGGAGGGCTGCGCAATCGCTGATGTGGGATGCCTCCGAAATTCCCCCAAACATGAGACAAGCTGTGCAGGCTCCAATGCTCAGGCTGGCTGTGTTTGATCCCAGTTTGCCAACGAGTCTAGACGTGGTTCGTTGTCGCCTGCTTCTGCTTGAAGGTCTGATGATGTGTCCAACGTCATGGATGACAGCTCAGGCTCACGGCAACCACGTCAGTTATTTGGGACATGGTTGGGACTGCTCGCCTTGAATGAGCCTTAGCCCTCCCCGCCCCAAATAAAATTGAAAGTGAGGTGGGGTACGGGGCTAGCACTGCTTACATTGACGCGGCCAACCTGTTCGTTGTTCAAATCTGAACACCCTGGATCTGGTTTCTGTTGCAGAATGGGGCTGCACCGCCATGCACGACACAGAAAGTAGATGTGTCCACTCATCCTCTTCTCTTTGCAATGGGGGAGGGGCATTGCGTTTCGAGCACCTATTAAAAGATGGAAGTGTTTCATCAAATTAAATACAGAGGAGATCTTCCGACAAAAATGATAGAGGGCCCCCCCTCCCCCCGAAACATACTCATAAACATCTTCACACGCTCCTACGACAGCCACGCACGGCCCTCCTAGTGTACATCCTCCGATAGGTATTTACAGCCCTATTCACAAAAACTTCAAAGCTATTTGAAGCCGTGTCTCGAATGAGGGGTGGCTGCATGATCATGCAGAATCATGCAGAATCATGGGGTTTCTGGAAATATGTTGGCGCATCCTTGTTCGCTCACGAGAGTTCACACCTTCAAGGGGCGACATGCCTGCCAGCGGCAACATGCCCATTTGCATGTCAGTTCGCACAGCTTGGTTTCAGGCAATCAGAACTCGTCTTCGGCACGCTTCAAAGCTGTATTGCCAGGGGACAGAGCCGTGGCAGCAGCTCAAGGGATCCACTCTTTGGAATTGTGTGTGGGGGTTGCATGTGGGTTGCGGCTGGGTCTGCGGTCTAGGGCTCAGTTATGCACTCGTACGATGTGGTGCGGGTTGAGTTGGGCCTGGGTCCGGTCAGAGGATGTTTTGTTTGAGGGTCTGTGAAACTTTACCCTGAACCTGGGCGATCCTGGTCAGGTGCTGGTCAAGATTTGTCTAGGCATGGCAGTGCTGGTTTTCCAGAACTGAGGTAGCTTGAGCAAAGTTCCAGAGAAGCTGCAGGACAGCGCTGTGGCAACTGTAGTCATGTTTGTCATGCTGCGCAAGTATTGTTCTTCCTCCCAAAAAAGAAAGAAAGGACTAGAGGCCATTCACAGACCTGTTTGGAGCACGAGCTGCCTCGCTCGCGCAACGAACGAGCATCTGCACGAAACAAAGCACGTTCAGGCTGATGCTCTTGAAGTTTCAAAAACATTCAAAGACCCCAAACGCCCTGAACCCAGTGCTTCGGACAAACCGAGAGGTAGCAGTGTGGTCGTTGCAGTTCCGGCAACCTTGGACTGTTTCGGGCTTCGGGTTTTGTTCTGCTGACGGGATCTGGGTGATCTTGGCTGGAAATGGCAGGAATGGTCTTTGTGCAGTAGATCTTGGCGCAGTCTTGTAGGGCTGGAAGACCTCCAGCTTTTGCAATCGCTGGTGAGGAGAAGGCGATTTCTACTGCCATTCACGTGGGCTGCCGTGGGTGGGTGGCTCATGTCTGCCCCAACCGTAGAACTTGCTGCATGGCTGTTGAACGACGTAGAAGAGACACAGGTGCTCTTGTGTTCTGTCCTTTGATTCCCCTCATAAGTCTCCCAGAAGCTCTTGCGGTCGGCTGGCTGCACCTCAGGGTGCCGGACAACAGTAGACTAACATCTGCAAGAGTTCTACAGTCCCAGTATAGTCCCATATGCTCATGTTCATGCAGTAGCGCCTTTTGCCCGAGCAGGCTTGTCGTCTTCCGTCGTTTCTGCCTCTGTATGCTTGCAAAAGGCCTGCATCACGAGTTGCTGGAGCTGCGGCGGCCATGACTGTCGAGGGCTATGCGCAGCTCGGGCACGTTTCTCCCCTGTCCGGCATGGGTTTGCTGGGGCTTACAGTCAGCAAAAGGGAATCGCTAGGCTAAAGCATACCATGTTTCCTGCAGTCCTTTCTGTTGTTCCTTGGACGGCGGTTGTATCTGCTTCTTGGCAAGATGGCCAGGCCATGGCCTTTCATGCCTTTCATGGCCTTCAGTTGATGCAACACCTCGGCCAGGCTGTACAAAGAAATTGGCCGGCACTGCGAGTAACTTGGCAGCTTTGAGTGCACGTGCAGCAATCACATTACCTGGCTTCGCCTCCACAGGCAGCTCGAAGTGAAAAAAATCAGCTCAGAACAGTTCACGGCACCGGTCCCAGTGTGCCGACTCCATGTAGCACGCAGTACAACGATTCTCATTGCTTCTTGTCCATCTTTTGCCGAAGGAGAGAATTTGCGAAAGCACGGTGAGCTCTTCTGGCCGGGCTATTGGCAGCCTGGCCGGAGCTGCAGTCGGCCAGGCGGAGCACAGCAAAGCAATTCACTGATAAGCATCAGTGGGATTGCCTTGAAGGCCTCGATTCCTGTTCCGGTGGTTGGTGCGGTGATCGGAGGAGTTGCAGGCAGATGCAGCGCATGAAATTCAACATGGTACCTGTGGGCACAAGCATTCGTTGGGTGATCCACGCGGGCATTGTGCCGAATGGCTCCCATCCCGGAGGACGCGCCAGGTTGTACTAGCGCTTAGAAACCCCACATTCAGCGATGTTGACTTTGGCGGCGGGTGGGGTAGGTGCGGCTTGCGGTGGCTTTTATGCCAACAGCCTGGTTCGTGGTGCTTGGCGTTTGTCAGGCCAGTCACTTCCACAGTCACATCAGCTGAGAGTAGTTTTGTTGCAATACCAAAAGCGCACGAGACGCAGATGATTTACAGGTGGCAAGGCCAAAGGTGGCGACGATATCGTCAGATGTGACAGCCCTGCATGTTTACTCATGTTCCGAAATGGGCTCCAGATCTGCTGGAATAGAAGGCGCATGGCGTATTCATGACATGCTGACATGCTGACAGCGTATTGAACAGGTGGAGCACTCCGCCGACAACTATCACAACAGCCCTCGAACCTTCAACGAGGCTAATTGCAATTCCTGGTCGCATCTATTGCAGAAGGTTGCACACTCGATGCATACGTACTTTGAGCCGAACTTGCGCGGCGCTGGCTTCGCCTGTACCATTGTTCTCCCTAAGCTAGAAATGCATGAGCCAGGCGTGTTCGTTTGTTCTACAGTCTGCAATGTCAAAACATGTCATCCTGATCTGTACAGCTTTTGGACGCAGTCCAGGCCCTGATCGACCAGCCGAAGCATTTTGGTTCTGATGCCCCTCGGTTTTGGAAGGTGATGAAATTTTGCCAGTGCCGAAGAATCGCGCAGCAGGTCCAACCTGCTTAGCAGGAGGGCTGTGCTAGAAAAAACTGGTTGGCCAGGTGTGGTTCACTGATACTGTTCTGTGAGAAGCCTCGAGCAGAAACCAACCAAAACAAGACCAAATAACCCAGATGGCAGCGCGCCAAAGCAGAATCGCATCATGGATGAAGGCAGCAGCCATCGTTCAGTTTTTGTAGCTGCACCACTTGCGCACAGCAGATCACAGCACTCTGCGCGCATCATGTGCTCTAGCTGTAGGCGCTCTATCAGTTGGGCTATCGATTGCATGGAGGACTCATTATAATCAGCAAGTAGTCATCGAAACTCTAACTCAGAGTTTTTGATGAAGGCGAGGCCAAATTTGCATCTAGATTAATTAGCACCAATTACGTGACGCGGAAGGTTGACTCAAAGGCTGTTGCCAGAAGGCGCGAAAAAAATCTTCTATATCCTGGGCCTGGGAGATTGTATGTCTTGTGTTGATTCTCGGCATTGGGACGATCGCTGCAAGCAGGTGTACGGTGTACGCTACTGAAGGGCATTCGTGCAAATGGTAAACAGGTGCGGCTTGCCGACCGTATCGGAGTGCCCTTACTCACGACCAGCGCTTTTGCAGAATAACTCGCCGGTACACACTAACCACAGCAGTTGTGGGTGCCAGCTTCGCTGGACGAAGTGCCAGCGAGCCTTGTCCCTTTCTGATAGGACACTATATTGCTTGCCTCGCTCCAAAAACAAATCGGCGATTCTGTTTATGGAGATGAAGAGTTTACACACACACACACGCACACAAAAATAGACGCACATGCAGGCAGCTGCACACACACCCACACTTTTTCAATGGGCTATGCTGACACTTCAACCCCAGCCACCGACCTCTGTTGTGTTCCCGCCATGCAAGGACGGCGCGTGGCCCGACCAGCGGCAAGGCTCGTCAGAAGATTTCCTTTGAATGCCCAGGCCAGCGGCTTTTGGTTTTGGCAGTTGTGCCTGTGCAGCCGTACGTAGCAAAGCCTTACGGCAAGATCAAGGACCACGCAGCTGAAGATGATGTCATGATGAATAGATGTCGTTTGTCAATCGGCTTTGCATGCTTTGTTCAGTTTACAAATCGTGTGCTTCAAATAATTTCACCATAGCTTGCGAAGGCTGTAAAGTATATGTGTTGTCCATCGCAAAACGATTCCTCCGCACTTGGCTGCTGCGTCTGCAGTGGCGGATGCGGAAGCGATCCACCCAAAACACATCAAGTTTCTGTCTTTTGCCAAAGTTGCAGCCTTTCCACCTTGTGCTTTGCGAAAAATTGGCTGGCCTGCTTGCTTTGCTTGGAGTCTTGGTCACCGAGTTGGATCAAATAAATGCCCGAACATAGGCGCAAATAGAAGTATGCAGTGCAGCCACAGCCCACAGTTGACCCGTCTTCCTTCCGGCTCAGTGTGGTGTGGGTCCAACATAAGACACATTTCGCATGCAGGATGGTACAAATCCGATCCAAAGCCGCGTAACATCGCTTTCAGTCCTGACGGACCATGGTTTGTAAGTCGACGAACTGCTAGAGATTCCGACATGAATGCCTCCCGTGCCATAGTTCGCCTTGCCTGCTTGGTGCTGCTTTGCACAGTTGTCAGACTAAGTTTCCTCACAAGTTCAGCTTTCGCGTCTCCATGCTCTCGCCCCTCAGGGGGGCTTTCAGTTCCGGCATTGCATGCAGAGAGTTCAGCATTGCCGAATCCTAAGCCTCACAGATATGGTTCCTGCAACTTGGCATTGTTGGCACTTGGCCTGAGTGCACTGGCTTTGAGACCACAGATGACTAAAACGACGCGAGTGCAGCGCTTTGCCGGTTTCGGAGGAAGTGGCTTGAGTGGAAAGTGGGGCTGCTACAAAACAGAAGGAGACATCGATGGTTATTGGAAAGCCACTGGCTTGCCATGGCTGGCCCGGAAGGGCTTGCAACTCATGGACTGGGGCGCAGGAAAGAACCAGAATATTCGAGAATTTTCGCAGAAAGCAGACGACATTGAGATGGAGTACTCCTTCCAGGGGCCCGGGCTCGGAGCTTTGGGCTTCACGGAGAAGTACAAGGTTGGCAATGGAACTCAGGTCATCACCCGCATGGGTGGCGCCAAGATCCTTGTCGATCCTGTTTGGGAGTCAGACTCCGTATTGCGTGTTACGTGACTCGACGGAATTCATATGCGGATCATGCCTAAAAAACAGGTTTTTTTTGGCATCGCTCGTTTGAGCTTCACAGGAACATGAGTCCGGCGAAACAGACTCAAGGCTGGACAAAGTCAGTGCTTGGAGGCCGACGGGCTGCAAGAGGATCAAGAAAGTTGTTTCACATCGTTTTTTGGCGTGCTGCCTGAGTATTGAGGCAGCAAAGACGAAGATGCCAACCGAGATGCGAGTGCCAGCGAGACGACTGATGGTGGAGAAGTGACCTGCTTGCAGTATGACAGCGCATCTCCTGACTGAGGAGGGTCTGTAGACATTTGTGTGCAAGCTGGCGGCCAGAATATGATTAGAAGATATTATATGATAATGAATCATCGGTCTGGACATGAGGCACACGCCAACCGAGCAGTGATGGAACATAGAACAAAGATGTCTGTGAATCCAATAATGATGCAATGCATGTGAGCTACGAATTGCGGGCGAAGTCTTAACTGAAGCCCTGTGCTGCGACGTAAGCATTCGCAAGTTCCTCGCCATGCAGTCGAAAGCAGGAATCTTGCATGGGCGGAACAGCCTCTCGATCGCTTCCGTCTCTAGCTGCGAGTTGATAATCGGGTATCAGAGAGCCATGGGTGAGGTCATTGATGTTCACCGGTTCTACATCGAAGAGGCAGGCTTCGGCCAAGGGTTTGTGTCTGGCTGTCAGCTCCCTGCTGGCGAACTGGGGAGGACAACCTCGTCCTCGAGGCGGATTCGTCACCATCTGGAGGGCCAGTTGTGAAATGGATCCTCCGCAAACTCGAGTAGTTCGCAGGATGTATGTTTTTTACTTACTTGGAGTCTAGTTTCCAGTGTTCAGATAATCCTTGGCCAATCATGAGAAGGGTGCTATGGCTCTGTGTGGATGTGTCTCATATGCCATCTAAGATGGTACAAGGGCATTTCCAGTGAATGGGGCAGGGGTTGCAAGACGACTCCCTCCTTAGCTCATGTTCAGCTCCTAGAGAATGCTTCTTGATCTTCTTGCAAGTACTGCAAATTGCGATCCTGAAGCCTCGGCACCCTTCTTGTTTGTTGCCACGGTTTTTGTCACGCGCGGCGCTTGTCGGTGCAGCTTACTGGAGAGGTTGCCCAACAGAAAGAGGCTGCGTCAGCAATGTTGCAGAAGAGAGAGAGGGTTGCTTTCAACTTTCAACCGTCGGCCAGAGTATACATTGCTCATGTCGCCTCACCGGCTTCGTCCAACATAAGGAATGCTTGCAAGTCTGGATCAAGGGCCGCAAGGGAAGGGGCCCTCTTGGCAAGAAGTCCAGGGTGTGGAGTGGGACGGCGCAACGAGTGCAATGGCTCTTGCGTTCGTGGTCCCAGTATCAGCCTACCCAAAAGTGACACAGTGGAAAAGAGCAGAAAGTCAATGGACGCCGGGTTACCTGCACGGTGGTGGGCAGAGTGTCATGGCATTGACCATGGCAACATTGACATTTGCTGGCAAATTGAAGCCTCACAAGAGGCCCGTGCCACACTCCAGCACTAACATGCTCAATGCTGAGACGGCTGAAGCCCACGAAGGTCAAAGCAGTAACGCTTACGCATACAAGATGGTGAAGATCTGCCTGCTGATCACTTTGGTGCCGTTCCTGTTCTCCTTGGGCAACTACTCTTATGATCGAGCTCTAAGTGACTTTGATGTCGAATACGGGCCACACCTATCTCATCCAGCACTGCGAGCCACCTCGAGCATCCAGGCCATTCTGGTCTTTGCAGCGTTGTTGTGGCGCGAAAAGTACCGCAGTGATCCTATTGACCGACTCTTCGCCTGGCTTTTCGTGCCAGAGGCTGTGATGCACATCGTGCTGCACTTCTTCAGCCATCACTGGCCCTTCGCTAACTTTGCCTTCGCATATGATTTCAGTGCCGGAATTGCACTTCCCGGATTTCTTTCGCTTCTGTGCTATGTACCGAAGGAGAAAAAATTGCCATGGCTGTATCTTGCCTTGTATGTGGCGACACAAATCCCGATTGTTGCTGGCCTGACAAACATGGTAGGCCCCGCAAAAATGAGATTGCACTATGCAAACATCAACACCGCGTTCATTACGACGCCGTTTTTCTACGGCATCCTCAAGCGGTGGAAAGATGTTCCAAAAAGTCCAGTGATACTTGCTACATTGACCATTACCTACCAGGTCACAATGGGAATCATGGGCCCGATCACGGGAGGCACGAATCTAAAGCTCTATGATCCGTCCTGCATCTTTCAACATGGTGTTGTCGACATTGGCTTCGGGATCGCGTACGCAGTTTCGATCCTTTGTGGTGTTTTCAAGCCCGGCGTTCCGAGACCTACATGGGACTGAGAGCATCCGCGACGAAGGCTGTCAACAGGCCTTCACTATGTTTCGATCATCGCAGCACAGGCATGCAGAATATCGGCTGAAAGGGTGCTGCTGGCGCGGTAAAATGTGCGAGTGGCGAATCTTTGTCTCCGTGTCCTGTGAGCACCATGCAGCCCTTCACACTGTTGCTTTCACAACATCTGGGCTGCGAAGAGCTGCAGCTGAGTAGCTGAGTAGCAAACCTCAACGAACTGCAGCTGACTCCCTTCAGGCCCTCTAGTTCGCTACAAGGTCGAGAGAGGAGTAGGGGGGCCAAGCAGATCGAGTTGGGAGAGAGCGATGGCGATGCCCCGCGTCCCCGAGTGCGAGGCCTGGGCCTCACAACGGAGAGAGAGAGAGAGAGAGAGAGAGAGAGAGAGAGAGAGAGAGAGAGAGAGCGAGAGAGAGAGACAGAGAGAGAGAGAGAGCGACAGTTTGTGGGCGTGTGTGTTGTGTGCCCTCTCCGAGGTCTGCAATGAGAAGGTGGTTCTACCACCCCGCTTTGAGGCTCCATGTGCCTCGTGTGGAAGGACCGCCTTCCAAACATTGTACAACGGCTTGTCTTCCTTGAATTGCAAAGAGACAGAGCCGTACGCAAATGGAATTCTTCCGGCGAAGCACGCTCGTCACCAAGGCCACAGGTGCAATAAACCTCGCCCCAAACTCTCCAAAGCGAACGAAACGTCCCCGAAAGAGGAGGAGGCTTTCTGTAGGGGCAATAACTCGGTTCTTGCTCGATTGTCCGAAACTCCGAAAAACATGGCCCAAAAAACTGCCCCAAGACGCAGTCGACCAACCTCTCAAATGGAAGTTGGGAATCGGAAGTTGAGGCTGCAGTCAAGAAATTCTCGCGTGGACAGCTGCCAACAGCTGGTTCGATTTCGATCTCGGTCGGATGTGCTTGGGCGCTTGGGTTGGGCGCTAGGCGAAGCCTGGCAGCTCGCCAGGCCTTGTAACCTTTTGGGGGCTGTGGTGCAACAGTTCAGTCGACGTGGTATGACGGGGCACTCTTGGGGCCTCTCCCGGTTTGTTCGGTCTGTTCTCGGGGCCTCAAGTGTGAACTTTTTTGTTTGCACAAAGTGCACAAAATGCAGGCGTGGAAGCGTGGAAGTCAGACATCTCCTGTCTGTGCAAGCATATGGACGCCTGAAGCATTGGCTAGCGAAACGGTATGTGCAAAATGTAGCTCATCAAATCGGATGCTATGGTCTTCGTCTTTTCATGCTGAGACTGCGGTGGTGCTGCTGCATCCCCTGATGTCGTGTCCTGTTTTTGGATTACATAGTGTTTCTGTTTTTTGTTGGGGGGGGGGGGGGGTTCGTTCTTCGTTCTTCAAAACGTTCGGGACATTAGCTGTCCACTTTCACATTAGCATGTTTGCAGGATTTGCCACTGGGAGTGTACCAGGGCCTATTTGCAGACGCAGAACGTGGCATCTTTCGAGGACTGATTCGCATAGAACACTAGCATCTCGAGTGACACTGTGTTGAATTGGATAGCCTAGTAAGTGTGCACTGTGCGCCGCGTAATGCCGCATGTCTCAGGATGGCACAACGCGCTTGATTGATTGCCCATGTGGCAAGGCAGCGGTTCGCTTATCTTATATTCTGTCAGACATCGGTACTGTTTCTGGTGCTGGAAGTCCAGACAGTACGCCTATGCAGAATTCACAGAGTTTGCTTCACAATATGGGATGCTGCACACAGAAATACTGCAGGGATGGGTTCCCAGTCTGTCAGGGTGTCTACGCGCCTTGCTGCGTTGTGTGCGGCCTGAGCTTGCGGCCACCAACTCCCGTGCTGCAGATTCTTGGCCTAGCTTAGTCATCAGGATTGAGGGCTGCACTGTTATGTGTGCAGTTTTTCGCCTCTCTCCAACCACGCTCCATCAGGACTTGCGCGCCCCCTTGTGGGCGAGTCTTGGCGCACAGATCTTGCATGTCGACTGCGGGGGCCTTGACGGTGCTGAAGACAAACGCCATACTCGTACCCCGGAAGTGCCGAAAGATGGGCGGCGCTCGTGGGATGTCTAGGAATGGGGCATGCAGACTTTTGAATTGTAAGCACCATCCAGCAGGTTCTTTGTAAGGCATTCAATGCCCACGAACGCATCCACGCACACATACATACACCGCAGTGATACAATCAATTTATCAGGCAAATCAGGCACCGTCCCGATAGCTACCTTTTGGGGGTTTCAGCTTGCCTGTAATCGGTATTCATGTTTTGTCAAAGGTATGGTTGACCTTCAGAAATCGCATGTCTTCAATCCGGAGGTTGTAAACATTAAGTTGCAGAAGCATGGAAGATTTCTGAGAGCTTTTCCATCGGACGTCTTCAATGCAGAGCCTTCAAACCTGTAAAGACTCCGGATTGAAGATGGGTTTGTTGGGACGTAATTTCCAGACATCATCCATCGCCAACCCGAGTCAAGCAGGAACTTCAAGAACTTTTAAACACTCCATTTTGAACATTGAAGATTCGTAGAAAGAGTTTTCCAACTCTCTTCAATCTTCAGTCCGGAGTTTGTAGTCATTAGTTTTGAAGGTTGTAACAGCCATCTGGATTGAGGGTTTGAGACAACTCTTACGAAGAACTCAATTGCTGAAAAATGTCTACTTTCGCAAAACTCAAACACAACAACGGATAGGGATCTCTGGAGGGAGGGGGTCCATGTATTGACTGCCAAAGCCGCCAAGGGGGGCGGCGCCAGTGGGGACTGAATCGTGTTGCGAATCAGTTTGGATCTGGAAACCTCTATCGAACCTGTTGCATCCAAAGTCATGGGCTGATGGGCTGATAGGCAGGAAGCCTTCTCCAAATGGTAGATCTATGGAGGAGCCATGGCATTTCGAGCACCGATGGCATCCACTAACGTTGCTTGCCACACTCTTCCCTACTTTCTCGTCCGGAAGAGCTAATTCATGTCGCCTCACATGCTCCGCCTCCCCACTTGCCCTGCTTGCCTCACTAGGGTAAGCTAGGCAATGCCGCTGGCGCAAGTTGAAGGATAGTCTGCCGCACTTATTCTCTCGAATTCTTGAGGATCTTTTACGAGGCATCCGCCCCCCCCGGCCGCCCCGCTCTGGGCCCTAGTCTCCCGTCACCCGCCTTTCACTGGGCTGATCGTGAGGCAGATTTTCAATTGAGGCACACGAAATACCTTGTCCAGAGGTAGGTCCAGCCGCCGCGAAATGAGGGCACCCGTCGTGTGTTCATTTGGGCTGTTCTTTCTGTGCCAATGGATGCCTCTGTATGTACATCCTTAGGCTCTCTGCTTGTTGCTCAGGATTCGTTTGTGGAGTTGAAGTTGCTCCTGTTTGCACGGGAGGCTTGAGTGACAAGTCTTGGGAAACCATTATATAGTTGAGACCCCTGGCACTAAGAAGGTAGCATGATTTAGGCTTTGCAGGGCTTGGGGTTTCCCCTTTCCGGGCTTGGGGGTTTTCGGTTAAACCCTAGCAAAGCCGTAGCCTTATGACAAACCCGACACCCCGAAACCTCGAAAAAACGGAGAGGTGGAGCGACGGACTCAAGCAGATCTAGGACCGTCTAGGACTTATCTTGCAGGAAGGCAACAGACACAGGCCGTCCTTTTGGGGACGTCAATCAACTCACAACATCAGAGAGGTTTTCGCAGCGATGCATCATCGATTGCCCTCTCCAGATATATTGCTTTGCACTGTGCTGCGAGTGCGTGGAGAGGGAAGAGAGAGCGAGAGCAGTCAACATGTTCCAATGCTTCCTAAACTGTTGATGACAGAATATGCGATTCCTGGTGTCTGGCACGACGGTGACGCCGGAAACAGGGCCCTTAACCCCAAACCAAACCATTCCATTCCTCGAGTCTGGAACTTGCGACAAAAACCTGAAAAAGTATCCCTATGAGGGCCAGAAACTTAGCCCGCAACGACGACAGAGAACAGTCAACATGTTCCGATGCTTCCGAAGCTTATGATGTCTTCGGGGATTTCGTGTTGGGGTCCGCCCCATTCTAGGGACTGTGCGTGTGTGTGTGTGTGTGTGTCTGTCTGTGTCTGTGTGTCTGTGTGTCTGTGTCTGTGTCTGTGTCTGTGTGTGTGTGTGTGCGCGGGTGGGTGTGTGTGTGTGTGTGTGTGTGGAAATCTAATCTCTTCTTCTTTCTGTTTTTCTGCAGGGCGCAGGGGGGCGCAGGGAACGTTGAAGAGTCCCGAAGACGCTTCATAGTTCGTGGAAACGTACCTGCAGTGGTGCACCTGGACGACGGAGGTCATAACTGGTGGTCACAAAGGAAGTCGGGCACTTTTCGTTTTCATCACAACCAGGTGTTTCCAGGCCTGTTGTGGCATCTATCAAGTTTTTCATGAGGGTTGCAAAAGCAGGTGTTAGGCAGTGAAGAGCGATTAGGCACATGCATCCGAAGCTTCGCTGTGCTGCAGTAGTCTGTCGTGCGTTGCACTGTGCTGCAGGTGAGAGGAAAGAGAGGAGCGTGTGTGTGTGTGAAGCCAGTAAACAGAAGACAGCCGTTGAGTTTTTTTTGAATGTCATGGATTTCTGTTCATCTGTTGTGTGCGTCCTTGCACCTCGCAAAAGCATTGTCATTCACGATTCTTATGGTTTTTGGGCTTTCTCACAAAAACCATTGAACGACAAGCTCTGCATGCAGCTTTGAAAGCAAACAGTGCCGATTTTTGCAGAGGGGCTTTATATTGAAAACACGTCAGGGTGGATCACAGGGTGACCACTGCTGTGTCTTCTCCGAGGCCCTGAAGTTTGGTGCTCGACGAGACTGCCAACTGTGCAGGACATGGAGTCGTGATCACGTCGCTTGTACGCTGCATGTGTGTAGGAAGTTGCGATTGCAAGTGAAGAGACAGCTGGAATTGAAATATAACAGGAAGCCATGGATGCTGTGATGCTGCTGTGAGGCCGAGAGAGACTTGCCGAGTGGCCTGTTCGTTGTACATATTATTTCGTGCATTCAAAAATCGAGTGGGGCTTTAGTGGCAACGCCCAGATCATCGGTATCTGACCTGTTGAGCTGTTGCGCGTGCACGGGTGCTTGAGCAGAGCCACATAGCTAAATAGCAAAGGGTTTGCTGACCATGAACCCCTCTGAGCCATGACAAACCTCTGAGATCTCCTCTGAGCCATGACTTGGTCACCGCCACCTGAGCGCCTGTGCAGCCACATGCAGCCACACGGGCAAGACAGCCCAAATTCAGCTTTGCAACGTAATCGACAAGTTAGAAGTGGGATTTCTTGACGGCGCGGCACAAAATTCTCAGCATCGGTTCGTCCGTCCGATGGTGTGATCTTCAACTTCTTTTCTATGTGTTTATCACGGAATGTGTCCCTTTGGGCTCCCTTTGGGCTCTTCAGGGTGCGGGCGTGGGGGAGATGTCCGATTGCGACAGCAGAATACCAGACGTGTTCCAAAGATCCACAACTCATATTGCACGATGTCCAGCCTTTTGCCAGACTAAGACCTAAAGGATTTTAAAGGAGTCCTAAAGGACCTAAAGCCCAGAGTCACGTGAGAGATCCCCACGCATCTGGCGGCCTGAAGTCCAGCCCTCGGCCTCACATCTCGGCGTTGGCAGTTTTGAGCGTTTTGCCACCGAACGAGTACTGCTGCTTCATTTGATCCCGCTGGTTCAGCTGGTTTCAAGGAAGTTGTCATGGCGCCAGCAGAGACAGACAAGGAAAGCCTGAGAAGACAATGTGATCGAGTTGGTGTTCTCATGTTACTTTGGGTAACCATGCAAGCATTGTGTGTACTGTGCAGTGACGGCTTTGTCGTGAAGACCGCAGATTGCTACATGCAGATACGGATGAAGAGCAAGTTTTGCAGTGGCAATCTCTGTCCAGCTTCGAACCGGGGTTCTTGTCTTGACGCCAGGCTACAGAGAAGGAGCTTCAAAGGATACGCCGGTTGCCGGAGAATCGGGTGCGCTGGAACTGTGAGTCAACGCATAAGCAGTGCCTGGGGCCACAAGGTTGTAGAAGGGCATGGGAATTGTAGAGTAAGCTGCGCATGAGTACATATATGGGCATACGCTGGTGAAGGCTTCTGAGTGGGCCACGTGGTTTCTGCAACCATGCAGCACTGCGAAAAGAACATTGGCCTTGCAGGTGTGCCCGAACTGTTTGAAGGAGGAAAGCCTGGGATTTAGTGCAGTTTGCACGACGTTCAAGACGCAACAGCCTGAGTTGTGCGTTCTCTTGTAGATCCCGAAGCTTGCCGCAGCGTCCTGCAAGTTGAACAGCTGAGGTTCATCTGCCATGACTGCAAATCTGCGCATCAGAGTTTTTCACATCGGTGCAAGAGCATCCAGATGAGTGTATGGACCTTGGATGAGGTCAAGGTGGGCAGAGTGTTGCTGACATGCGAAATACGTTATTTCAACCGCTGGGATACTGCACTCCGCCAGGCTCTGGACGACTGCAACGGCGGCGGAAATGCTGCTGCTGTGCGCAAGTATCTCAGAAAAGTCACGCCGAAAGACCGCGTGAAGCAGGCGGCGAGCCGATTTATCTGACATCTCCTTCATTCCTTGAATGCTATCCGGGGTCCAGAAGCCGCGGGTGTAGATCCGATCTTCGTTTTCTCTGTTAGGCGAACAACGAGAAAGTCTTCGTTGTTTTGCTTTGTGCTTACGGTTTCTTTATTGGTCTCTGTTTGACTTTGTTAGACTTTTCATTTGTTGTATTTTGTGGTTGGTTACCAGAGGTAACAATAAGTAGAAATACATGACATGTAACTGCAATAAATCTGTTTGGCAACTTCTTCCTTGTACAGACTCAATTAAAAGTTTGTCTGTCAAATTTGGTATATTGCGTATACAAATATATGTATATATATAAATTCATATACATATATATATATGACTTAAACTTCTTTTCGTGTCGTGTTCACTTGTTGTCTAGGAAAGGCGATATACGTATATATGCATACACATGTCAACAAACAGGTTTTGGGTGATTTTCAGAAAGTTTTTGTACCCCAAACTCTACACCCTAAAGCAGTCCTGTTCGAGGTGTTCAACGTTGATATCAATTTCAAAGGTCGAATGTTGGAAGAACTTGGAAATCTGGAAAAACCACAACAACAAAGAAAACTTTTTTCTCGGACTCTTCCATCAGAGGGCCTAATTTGCAAGACACCCATTATTGTCATTTCTTCGTCTTGCGTTCAAGCATGGGTTTTCGTGGGAGGAAAAATAGCAGCAATGTGCCCGCCCTCCCGTGCTCACGGTGCCTTGAGCCAATGAGAGACAGCTATTGCACGCTCGACGTCTGCTTTCCCTGGGTATGTCCGCTGTGTCAAGAACATTACACGAAACAATGCATTCTTCAGTGAGACAGAACATGCGAGAAGGTATTGTCAACGTAGTCTTTCTTGTATTTGTTGAATAAAGCTACTGGCATAAAAGTGAAGATGTAATCATCAAGGTGAGCCCGCATTAGAAGAATCAGAGTTGCACAAGGAAGTTGCGCTGGTTTGAAAGGCTTTCTTTCGTAAGAACTAAACCTAAGTCTATCGCTATCGGTGGGAAGCCACTTTGTTAAAGTCCCCTGTTAGAGATGCTGATGTCTTCGCATTGTGTTTGCCAGTCTCAGAACAGAGCACCAATCATTTCAGCACAATAGCGGAAAAAGGGCAACAGAAACAAAAGAATGAAGAACAAGAGAGAGGCAAAAGCAATAACAACACACACACACACACACACTCATGGCCTCAAGCAACATAAACAATACCCAGAGCTTGGTAGTGTCGCCGTATGTTGGACTACAGATATTCCCAATGGGATAAACAACAATGGAACATTAGCAGTTTGGGTATTCTTGCATATTTACGAGCGAAATCAAACATAAACAAGTGCACTCCCGCAGTCCCCCGGACGCTAAATCTAGATATTATGTACATGTATATACGTACATGTATATATGTATATATGTATATATGTATATATGTATATGTGTATATATGTATATATGTATATATGTGTATATGTGTAAATGTATATATGTATATATGTATATATGAAAAAATGTATATATGTATATATGTATATATGTATATATGTATATATGTATATATGTATATATGTATAAATGTATATATGTATATATGTAAATATGTAAATATGTATATATGTATATATGTATATATGTATATATGTATATATGTATATATGTATATATGTATATATGTATATATGTATATATGTATATATGAAAAATGTATATATGTATATATATATATATATGTATATATGTACATATGTATACATGTATAGAAAAAAAATATATGTATATATGTATATATGTATATATGTATATATGTATATATGTATACGTGTATGCGTGTGTATGTATGTATATATGTATATATGTATATATGCATTCTCGACATCTCAACCTCAGTTTGCCAAATTCAAGTTTAAATTTACAAGTTCCAATGTCCAAATTCCAGTTCCAGGTTTCAAATTAGTGGTGGCCTATGTCCATAGGACTTCAACAGCCAAAATCCAGATGTTCAAATTTGCGAGGCCTATGCAGTAAAGGACATGGTTTTAGACACATGGGCCTGATCAAATTTGGAAGTTGAAGTCCTGTGGACGTGGACCCTTAAAAATGTGGAGATTTGGAATTTGGAATTCGGAGCCACTTGCCCCGCTTGCCCCGCTTGCCCCGCTTCACTTGCCCCACTTGCCCAAGCAGCAGGGATGTTCTCCTGGGGCAAGTGGGGCAAGTGGGGCAGTTAGCTTTTCCGGGCCCCCAAGTGGGGCAAGTGGGGCAACATCAATTAGCTATTCCAGAAGGCAAGTGGGGCAAGTGGGGCAATTTTAATCATCGGTCCGCATGGGCGCTCGCAATGAAATATCGGCTTTCCCAAGACCGAGTTTGGAATTACAAAATGTAGTTTCTGAATTTGGAATGTCGGATTTTTTCAAGTTCAGGTCTTTAAAAACATAGGCCCTCGCAGATTTGCAAGTTTGACAATCAAACTATGTCATTCTGGAATTGAGGTCAGCTCTAGTGTTGAAATTGTTCGACTATTTAAACAAGCTTGTGGGTTCAAAGAAATTGAATTGTAGAACTAGGATTATCTCAACTCCTCACGTAGCTTAAAACGGTTCGAAATGTTTAACTTATTTACACTAGTTTTTCAAACATGTGAAATCAAGCAAGACATTTTAACCGTTTCAAGTAAATCCAGGACACGCAAACCATACACAATGCAAGTTTAATTGGGGTCCAGTCAATTATTCTAAAGCCTCGACCAAACCCTAAACCTTTGCTTTTAACACCAATCCCCACAACACCTGAGCCTTCAAGCCCTACGGTAAAGACCCCTAAACCCCAAACCTTCTGCTTGCAGGTCTACATCGTCTTCTTCGACTTCATCGAAACAAACAAGCCTGAACTTCAAGCGATAACGGAAACAAAAAGTGAGCACTTCGAACACAACCCGAAACAACACTTAAACTTCAAATGAATGCCGAAGCGGCAACTTTTAGAACAACTTAGCAGCTGTTTTTTGAAGTTGTCGTTTGTCTTTATCTGTCTGTGTTTGTCTCTTTCTGGCTTTTCATGGCTTTATCTTGTCTTGATTTGTCTTTGTATGTCTATACATGACACTTTCGCTGAAAACAGCCCTGTGCGGATCTAGACCTTGACATCTGCTGCTGCAGGAGCAACACGGAAGGAATCGGAACAATAGACCGCTTTCACATTTGCATTCCGCACCATGCCAGGGCAGCACCCTGGAGCTGTACAAGCGTTTCATTCAGCCGCTGGCCGAGCGCCCCTGAAGGTTTTTCAGATGATTTCAGATGACATCTTTTCAGGCGAGCTTATGTTGACCAGCGATGGGCCGATGATGAGCCGGAAGTGCTTCCAGCTGAGGCAGAAGAAGCATGTCAATGCAGCAGCGATACTTGTTCATAGTTGTTCTTGCAGTCCGGCAGCGTTGTTCAGCTGAGCTTCCATATGTGCTTCCGTAGCTCACTGCTAATGCCTGGGTGAGGCGCCTGAAACACCAGCAACACCAGTGCTTGCGCCTGACAATCGCTCATGCGATGTTTGCACAGAGCATTTGAATACGCAGGCCCTTAAAAAACCTCGCATGCCGCATCACGTGACATGGTGCCAAGGGAGGAACCTAAGCGACGTTCCAGGCTCAATTCTCGCTGGTAGATCTGCACATGCTTTGCGTCACCTCACTTAACAATTATTTACAAGCTTCGCAAGCTTTTTTTAAGTGCAGGAAGGACCGCCATCGCCCGCGCCCCAGGATATGCCCGATTTGGCTGAGGGTATGACAAAGTCTTGTGTGATGCCGGTAGACCTGCTCCATCTTGCTCCTGGCACCAGTGTTTTACAACAGACGCATCACAACAGGCCAGAACGCTGAAACTCTTCAAAGTAGCAGGGTGAGTTTTGGGGTTGCAACTGGGACTTCTGTCCCCAAAGAATGTGGCAAATGTGGCAAATGCGTTTCCAACGTTCAGGGTCAGGAGGATTAGGTTGAGGTTACCGCGTGGCGCGCGTGGCCGGGCACGTGGCTGTTGCCGAAGCATGGCAGTCGTTCTGGTCCAAATTGTACTCTCATTCAGGTGGCCAAAACTGATTGTTTTCATCCTAAAGAGAAAAACAGACAAGGTTCCGGCGTTCGCTTTGTGAGTCATGTGCATCCGGTCCAAATGAATTACAGCAAGTATCACTGTCACGAGACAGCAGTCCAGGAGAAAAAAGGCATGCACACGGGAACAATCAAAACTCAATCCCAACTCGGCTCGGCCTTTTTTGGGTTATCAGGCTATCCGACGGCTCAGGCCTTGTTTTTGTTTTAGAGATGTCTTTCAGGCCTCCGTTCGATTGGGGTAGACAAGACCCATCGACGCCAATGACGTGATATACACGCATTTAGTTGCCTTCAATAATTGAGGTACTTACTTCTGTCTGTGTAAACTGAACAGCCTTGAAGTCGAGGCCCTTTTAAGGCTTTTAGCGGTGCCGCAGCGATGCCAGGAAAATGTCTTTGAAGAGGGTCTCGCCTGAACTCCCCCCCCACAATATGCGAGCATGTTCTAGCTGTTGCTGCCAAGCTTGTCTTCACGGTGGGTCTCCCCGCAAAATTGCTCGTAACATTACATGCTTAGGAGGGCTTCGGCCGTTGTAGCTATAGTTGCCTCAAATTGTTGAGGCAAAGGCAAGGAAAGGACTGCCAACACGGAGCACACGAAGCCTACAGCTTAGACATCACTGCTCACGTCGCTCGCATCAGCGCATGCAAGAGCCACACACAACATGTTGCAGCATGTTGAAGCTGTTAAGGTCAGACTCGGTGCAGGCATGTGCTGACATCAGTGGCCGCTCATCTTTGCAATCTTTCCGTGATGGCCGATTCGGTGATTGCCATCCCGTAAACCTCTCCAACCATTGAGAGGCAGTCCCAGACGGCATGTTGCAACCGAATGCGGCGAATACAGGCAGCCCAAGCAGCGTTCTCAGAGACTCTCTGGCACTGTTGTGGGCAGGGTTGGGGGAAGTTGGCTAACGTTTGCGCTTTGAACCAAATACTTGGAGCCGCGACTACGCAGAGACCGCAGAGACATGCAGAGCAAACAAGAGCGTTCAAAAGCATACGGAAAAGCATGCGAGAAGACTAAGTCTAAGTAGGACGAAGCTCCGATCAACAAAGCTCGCGAACAGATCCTCGGGGGATGATGCCGCCAAAGGGCCTGTGTGCAGTTGGGCGATGCGAAGTGTACGATGGAACGTTTGCTGCCAATTTTACATGGTCAGCCTCAGCCGGCTTGACATCTTGTTTAGCCTGCGCAGTATGTCCCAGCGTTCTGGCCCACCATACATCTCAGGGACGAGACATGGCGAGACTGACATCAAGATATCGCACGCTAGCCTGTGAAGGCGCTTGCAAAGGATGTCAACATTTTTTTTACACAACGCACGCCGGAGTCCGAATGTACAACAAGTGAACCGGGAGCAAAACTTTGGACACCACGATGCAGAGTGGGAAGAATCAGGTAACATCAAGTACTCCCTGTTAACCTTCGCACAACAGCGCCTTTGTCAACTCCACCTGAAGGAAACTGATTAGGCTTCCGATTTTGAGGCAATCTGTAGACAAAGACTGTAGGAGACCTTGGATGCAACAAACGGTTCCTTGATGGTTCATGTAAATGTGCAGCTATGGGACCCGGAATGATCTTCACGGCTTGCCTTATCGCTTTGCAGTTGCAGCTGGCTGTCCCCACTTCTGAAGCATCAGACGGTAACTTCACGCTGTCTTTTCTGGATGGCTGGCATTCACAATACGGTCAAGACCAAAGGATTATGAGGTGGCTCTACAATGAAGAAGCCGCAGAAGCTGCGAACGATGTCGCACATGGACGTGCCCATCGCCAGGGAATCTTCATCGAGCTCGGTGCTGGTGACGGGCTCGCCGGCAGCAATTCTTTAGCTTTCGAGCAGAAGCTTGGCTGGACTGGGCTCCTGATTGAGCCGGTGCAGTACTTCTACGAGCAGCTGCAGATCAACCGCCCGCACGCCACCTGCGTGCACGCTTGCGTTGCAGGGGCGACCGGCCCAAAGTCCTTCGCAGAGAGCGGAGTCAATAGTGGCACAACCGGGCGCCTGGTTGCTTCAAGCAATCTTGATAATCTCATTGAGATGACCTGCCAAACGTTAGGCGATCTGATCGATATGCACCTTGGGGAGATGGGACGGCACATCGACTTCCTGTCGCTTGACACGGAAGGTACGGAGCTAGAGATACTCGGAACTTTCGATTTCGACAGGCACCAGGTGGATGTAATGAGCATTGAGATCGACGATGCTCTTTCGCAAGAAGCCTACCGGCGCTTAACTCGCTTGCTCAAGCGGAAGGGCTTCCGATTCCTTGACAGACTGCTGGTGGATGAAATTTGGGTACGGACACCTGGACCGCAGTCTGACCCTACTTGCATTTACCCTTCCCTGCATTTAGAGGGTGCACGGCCTCATGCAGGCACATATTCTTGGGGTAGTCTGCGGAAGGTACTCACAAGCCTGCGGGATGTTCTTCTTCAGCAGCCGTTGGAGGCTTTCGATGAAGGTGTCTTATCTGGGGAGCCAAAGGAGTTATTGGCAGTGAATTACTTCTTCTACCAATGGACGGAAGCGGACTTGCAGGAGTGGGAAATGGCATGCCCAGCAGGCATGTTGACTCTAGGTCTTGCTTTCGTGCTGTTTCACAACCGTTTCGGTGCAGCCACACCATGGGCTTTGACAAAAGAGTTTCGCCAGCAATCGGTGTTCCATCACACGGAGCGAATCCTTCGTCTGGAGCGGATTGCAGACTTTGTGGGTCAGGTGAGGGAGTCGGAGCTGTCGGCTAGCCCCTTTGTGTTTCGCTTCCCCTTAGGCAGGGCCTGGCACTCAACGAGTTTCGAGCAGCTCCTGGAGGCGCGATGGCCCATTTTTGGATTCCTGGATGTCGCCGCAAAGCGCGTTGGGAACTCGGGGCACTTGATCGAGTCCAGCAGTTACAGGGGGGTAGAGGAGCGGCGCCCGCTCTTCTTGCCAACGATGCGCTGCCAGCTTGAGCTTGTTCCACACACTGACATGGTCCGTGTCGTGCACAAATCTCCACTACTTCGCAGGGGCAAGCACCGTTCCATGCAAAGCTTGCTTTTGAATGCCGATGCGTGCAGCATGCTTGCAACCGCTGCTGGCAACTTTCACCAAGCTCGCAGTGAGGTTGAGAGGCTGATTCGAGTTGAGCCTGCTAAACTCATGACTTTTGATATTCTGCAGAACTGGACAGCCGCTTGTTCACATCCTCGGTCGACTGAAAAATGCACGCTTGACTCGGCTGAGGAATGTGCCGCTCTCTTGGATGACCACCGAAGAGTTCCGAAACGTTGCTTGCAAGTTCGCCGTTCAGGTGGCTCGCCTTCGACCCTGCGCCTGAGACGCAGGATCCGCCTGCGAAGTACACGAGCAGGCTTCTGGATAGAGGAAGGCGAGAGGCTTTTTCGGGAGTTTGTGGCGAAGTACGACCTACAAGTGGCTCTATGGGCAGCAGGTCAAGTGGAGCTTGCACCCCACAAAGGCAATGTGGACAGCCGTAGCACATCTGACACGTGGCCAACCGCGGAGGAAGTGAAGCATCGAGAGACGATGTTTGGAGTTTTGAACTCTCTCCAGCAGATGTTGTTCTTCCCAGATGATCTGTTGCCACCACTTTGACTTTTTGCTCACGGCATCCCACTGGCCTTCCGATCCGCATGCGCCAGAACGTGGTATGCCCTGGCTCCTGGCATGACCATCCAATGCTGTCCTGCTTTCAGGGTGTTTGTGCCGTAGAGAAGCAGTTGGCGAGCTGGCGCTGTTTCAGGTCTGCAGAACATGTTGCTCCAAAACAAGTGGGCTTGCTTGTGATCCGCGCGTGAAGCTAAATGCGACTGCATCACGGTTCAGGTCACGGCGTCTAGGTCCAGGTTTCGGTAGCGCATCTGCAAAGATCGAAGCCGAAATGTGTAGATGGGCGCAAATGATGCGGAGTGTGCACACTTTCCCAACTGCATGTAGCAGTATGTAGCAGTCTGCGGCTTAATCTCGATAGTACTTGTCGTATGTACGCGACTCGCCGCGACTCAGCTAAGGCTGGTCTTCAGTTAGTCCAACGGGTCTGGAACAGTTTGCGCAGCAGACTTTGGCGGAGGCGTGTCTGTAGAGGATCATTTGCAATGCGAGAAGCGGACCGAATATGTTGCAGTCTTGTGATTCCACGCCAGGCCAGGAGCTGGGATGAGCCTTACGCCAGGCAAGCTTTTCAGTTTCCTCTCTAGCATTTTGCCACTCAGAGGGTCGGATACGCTCATGCCTTGACAGCCTGGAACCAGGCACAATCAGCATGCCGTCCACACGCAGTTCTTTGAAGGACACGGCTCAGCCTTGGCAGTTGTCGGGGTTATTGCAAGTATTGGCGTGCAGAGCGTTCGCGAGCGTGCGCCCTGCACCGCCTATCACCCCCTCTCTGGTGCTTCCCAGCAGCCCGGCCAACAGCGGACTTTGATGAGCAAATCGCAGCGCACAGCATTGGAGAAGTGAATTCGTCGCCCCCACTCCACGCAACATTCCGCGAGGAAGCGGGGTGATGACTCGCTTTCTGGCTCGCGGGGGCAGGATATCGCGATGTTTTCGAAATGTGCTGCAATCAGAATTTACATTGGGAAGTGGCCTCGGGCGAGAAACGGCGAAAGCTAGAGCCGCCCGCAATACATTCAACGCGCTTCGATCACTCTCGGGGACGATTTGCCTCGGCAAGTTAGTGTGGCCTATGTCTGCCGTTGTAGTCTGCCGCACGCAATGCTCCACGTACCAAGCTGCCGTGTACATATGTATATATGTTTATGTATATATGTCTTTTTAACGTAGAGAGGCTTTTGGGATTTACTACGATGAGCATGTTTTCATGCAGAGAAGACTGCGATAGCTTTGTGGAGCATGCGAGAAGAGCTGGCCTAACGATTCCTAGGAATATGTAGCAATGATTTGCGGCGCGTTGGTGTATTTCAGGTTGTTCCGGATTGTCACATTAGGAGGCTCGAAGGTTGCCAAGTTCCTACATTGCGATGTACATTCGCAGCAGTTAGGACAAAGCGATCTTTAAGAGACGACCTTCTGTTGAGCCTACAAAGCAAAGTCGTGCAGATTGCACGCCAACACATGTTCACCGGAAAGGCTGGGAAGCCTTGCAAGATGCACCTGAACTAAACAGTATAATCAACAAAGATGCATACCCTTGTCATACCCGAACTGGTGCCTGTAATTGAGCTAGTACACGTCAAGTCTCACTATCGAACGTTGACCGAATCGGAAACAAGTCTCGCTACATGTGTTCAGTTGCTTTCGCGACCTGCTTGGTAGCCAGCTGATGCATCTTGCATCAAAGCATCACTGGGGCTCTCTTAGGGCCCCAACAGCCTAGAGCATTGAGCTACCACTGCCCGGTTGGATCACCTCAGCTCGACAGTTTTGGCGATCCTGAATACTTGCATGACTTTGTAGAGTTGACTGAATTGCAGGCTCTCAAGAGCAGGAATATTCAGCTGGCAGATATCCTGACGATGCCAGGAGAAAGCCCGACCCCTACATCAGCTAGTTTCACAATGCAACAACACACATGCCTCCTGACACGGGCATTCACTCGCTGACTCAGGTGGGAGCACTCGCCCCCTCTATCTGCTGCCGGGTAAGTCTGGCACGATTGAATCTTTTTTTCAAGGAACAATGCGAGTGCAATATGCAATAATGTGCATGGGGCGGAAGCACCTCGGCATGGTTCGACAGATCATGGTCAACTGTGTGGTCAACACCCACATCGAAGGCTCGACACATCTTCGTGTAGATCCGTTCTAGATCTTCTGGGACTCCAGAATCTAGCCCACATTGGAGACAGGGAAATGCGCTTCCACTTGTGCTGGCCTCATCTCTGGCGACACATGGGACGCGACAATTGGCTTCGTTTCTGGCAATGACTTTTCCGCTTGCGTGTTTGGTTCGTCTTCTCAGGATCCAACAAATCCTTGGGCGGAAGATGTCCTGCGCCTTTGCGAGAAGCAAGGTCACGAAGTCGCGGGTGCGCCTGCCAGCGTCGCTCACGACTCACAACGTTCGCAAAAGAGTTTTTGGTGTGGGTAACTGGGCTTGCAACATGCTCTAGCAATACAGTCAAATCATAATTTATGTTGCGGCATTGCCCAATCCTTCCCCCCCCCCCCCCCCCCCCCCCCCCCGGCGCCCACACCCCCCCCCCCCTCCCCCTCCCACTCCTTCCCCCTCGCGCCCCACACCCCCGCTCCCTCCCGACACCCCCGCCCGCCCCCCCCCCCTCAACCACCTGTGGTCTGGTTTGTGGTGGTGGGTGTGGGTTTAGGATTTATGGGATTTTTAGGGTTTCAGAATTTAGGGTGTTCATGGTTTTGTGGGTTTTAGTCCGGGTACCCCCCCGCCCCCCCCCACGCGCGCGCCCCGCGGTGTGGCAGTGGGTTTGGGTTTAGGGCTTCTGGTTCAAGGCTCTAGCGTTGGAGGGCTTTAGGGTTTCAGGGCAGAGCTTTTTAGGGCTTTGGGCTTGGGGCGGCAGACACCTGACCACTTTATTGATGATTCCGTGTCGCCGTGTCTACAAAACCCACACACAAAGCCTAACCATATACATCTACCCTAGACCTAGTTTGCCCTAAACCCTAGAATCAGTCACCCTAAACAAACCTTTTAAACATCTTGAAACCCTTAAACCCTATCAAGCACAAGAGTGAGGGGGGGTCCCTAAACCCGGGGTGGGGGGATAGGGGCCCGCAGAGCGTGTGACCACACCTTGCTTTCATGATCCTATCTGTATATGTAGCAGATACGGTAGCATGATGTCTCGTGCAGGCCGCTTCGACTTGAGTCCGGCCATGGTCACGGGCTAAGAGACCGTGGTTCTCATACGTCACCTCATGAGGAGAGGAGCGAGGAGATGAGCAAGGAGAGGCAAAGCCAGGAACAGTGAAGGAATTCACGAAGCAACATGGACATCGCGCGAACCCAAAGAATCAAGGATGATACTGCCACTGTCCTAGCCTCATGCCGTTGACTGCAGGCTGGACGCAATGTCGTGCCAAGTTGGAATGATACTGCACATATGGGACCCCATATGGCCCATATGTATTGATCCGACACATCGGCTCTCTTTTTTTGTCACACCGGCGCTTGGAACGCAGGAACGCGCACGTTTTGGCTTTCAAAGCAATGCCGTTTGTCACCGGATGTAGCCGATAATTAGTTGCGCGATGCCTGGGCAAATGCCTCTTGCATTGCAGGGCTATCGGTCCGAAGCTTGCCTGCTGCAAACTCTTGCGCGGCAAGCTGTTCCAAATTAGGCAGGTGTCAACGCTCTTTCATGCCATTTCAACCAACTCGACTTAGCTGCGATGCACAGCCGCATATACTTTCATATTGCCTGTCACATGCAAAGCGTAAACGGCATGGGCTTACCCCAGAAATAGTTGGCGGTGCGTTGCAATCACAACATTGACTCGTGGACTCGATGATGGGTGATTGGCGTAGCATCTGACACAGGAGCAGCTGCAACGTCGAGAAATCCCTTCCCCAGTACCAAAACCGCCCCAACCTTCCCTCTCAAGAACAATATGACCTGGCCGGAAAGAGATGTCCAGGGAACGCACTTAAACTTCAACTCGAAGGCCTGAACCCTGTTTAAAGTCCATAAGACCCCAACCCCGTAGCAGGTTTTGTAATGGATTCGTGTAGTATTCGGGGTACGGATTGCATGGGTAGGACACGCCATCGGCATTTATCAGAATTTTCTTGAAGTTGAAGTTGCCTTGATCGGTGGCCAGTTGAACTTGCAAACGTAGTCGCTCCTTTGGCTTCTTGACCGTGGCCGGGTCAGATATGTCAGATCCTGTTCGGAGTTGCTCGGATGCTGTTTTCAGCATATTTGGCTTTGGTGTGAGTTTACACGCGGTTGCTTCGTGCGCTCTCGTACAAAGGACTGTGTGATGAGCGCATGATTCGACCACACGCAGTGCCATCTAAGAATGCATCCTTTCAGGTGAAAACTGGGTCTGCAGGTGAGCTAACATGGCAACGACTGGCTCAGATTGCTGCATTCGTGGGCACAGCGCTGCAGTTGCCGTTTGTAGTTTGTAGATCAGCTTCGGTGAGGAGTTGAGCGAAGCGAAAATGAGTGCACAACTTCGCTGCACGTGACAGGAGAGAGGGAGAGGCAAGGCTGGTCCTGAGAGAGCTGTTCTGGGCACAGTATCTCTTCAAGGTCCAGTAGCATCGGCATGCCGCACATGTCAGCACACTATTCGAAGAGCATCGAACAGCCCTTACACAACACGAACCGGACCCGTTCAAGAAGCCTTGACGCAGGCACGCACGTCGCTGCGACATCGAGCGAAACAAAAGCGTAGCAAAATGTGCATGGGGGACTTTGGCAGCAGCGCGATCTAGGCCACAAAGACGGAACGCACCCGCCTGGGCGTACCTGGGCAAGCAAGCGCGAGGCACGAATGCAGAAATGTTCGCAAAGCGACGCGGCCAAGAATCCACGGGGCAGGACGTCGAGGCAAGAGCGCGGCCGAATTGTCTGGCCTAGGCACCGCGGAGACAAAAACAACTTTCAGTTGCCTGCCGAACGTTTTCAAAGGACAACGGAGGCTTCAAGTGGACAGGACCAAGTGCCCATCCTCGCAGGCCTTCGAGTGGTGCACCCTCTTCGGTCATTCTCATACCGCAGGCCTTGTTTTGCATCAACATGCATTTCAAGAGGCAAGACCCGTGTGGACCGAATCTGACTGGTCCAGTCCCGAGGGGCCTGTCGAGAATGGACCGGGCCAGTCGAGACACAGGTCAGGCAGGCGTATCTGCTCCGAGGCCCAGGCGATGGGCAAAAAGCAATGAGCTAAGGACTTCGGCAACACGTAGATCGAGTCTTGCATAGTCTTGCTGCATTGTTTCCGGCTTGCGACTCGCACAAGTGCTCCCATGGCATACCTTTTTACCACATACCCGGAATCTGGCTACAAGGGCTGTGTACAAAGCCGTCGTCTTGAAGGCTTCAGTCTTCATCTTCGTAAGACTGCCTAGCTTTTTCAGATCTCCGGGCACCCATGTTAAGAAGGTGTTGCTTCCGTCTCGGATGCCATGTTCCACCACCTGCAAATCCGTACCGGTCTTTGCATTCTCCGTTGCCATGCCTCGTGGGTTGTAAGGAGGTCATGGCAACTCTTACTTTCTGTGATCCAGAAGGACGTATAGAAGCAAGTAGGTTCATCGGCGGTGCCATGCTTCAATCTGTGACCATAAAGAAGTGACCAGAACAAGCCGGCTCTCCAGCCTTTAACCTCTGCTTCGTATAACGCTTGCCCTTCACTGTCCTTCACTAGCATCACGTCCAACAGGAGGTCTCCGCGGTTTCCATGATCTGATTTCCACTCTATGAGTGAAACTGGGGTTTCAACGCCTTGGAGAATATGCCGGTCACATGCCCCCCACGGGCTTGCGTGGGCCGTCCTGCATCTGTTCAATGGAGCAAAATCAGATCTTTGTAGGTCGATGTTTGTTGTGTGAATGATTGAAATTGTGGAAACAACAAGGTCTTCCTTGGATCCTGCTTCAACTCTCTCACAATGGCATTGGCTTCACGAAAGTTCCTGAGAGTACGAGCTTTCATTGTTGATGCAGCGATTCCTACACGGTCCTACACGAGCAGCGTACTGAGGGGCCGCCTGTAGAGCCGTCCAATCGGCCTTTATCACCAAAGCTCTACACAGCGAAGCTCAAAATCGCTCATCAAGTCTGCATCGGCTCGAGATTTGTCAGAATGTACCAGTCTTCATAAGTTACAGAAATCTTCCTGGCTCACATGAATTCCATGTCCAGAGTTTCGATATTTCCAAAGTTCCG
Source organism: Symbiodinium natans (assembly GCA_905221605.1). Taxonomy (NCBI): domain Eukaryota; class Dinophyceae; order Suessiales; family Symbiodiniaceae; genus Symbiodinium; species Symbiodinium natans. The sequence continues at coordinate 449,204 of CAJNDS010002096.1, forward strand.
GTCCCATGGTACATGCGAGGGTTTCGATGCCCCAGTGTTCCGGTCCCACGATACTTGCGTTTGGGAAGTGTTTTCGCGCATTGAAATTGTAGTACAAAAATTGTACTACAAGAACGAGAGGTGGTTTTTGCGTAGTACAAAGAACGAGTTTCCAGGCCCAGGGCTCTGGGAGGCCTCCGAGAGTCGCTTTCAGTTTAATTTGTACTGCCAAGAGTTTCGAGGCATTTCGAGGCTCATGAGCTCCGGGAGTCCAAGAATGTCCAAGAGGCGTTTTCAACGTTTTCTGCTTAATTTGTGGAGGTGATGGAAGGCCTCCGGCCTGCCATCCCAGAGCGGTACCCTCTGGCCCCCTTTCTCATATGCGCCCTTTCCAGTCATGGTGCTCACCTGTCCCTGATCAGCAGGAGCTCCACGGCATCGCACAAGGGTTCTCACACACTCGAAAGAACAAATCGGAATCTCTGTCGGCACGCTCCCATGGCATATACCGTTTAATGATAATGCATAGCCTGAATCTGGCTACAAAGGCCTTCGATTATGAAAGCATCGGACGGACTTGTGGTTGAGATTGAACTCTACAGAGGATCTGTGACAACTGACGCAACATACTGAAGACATTCTACTTGACGCAAGATGGCTCGAGCTTGCTGCAGCCCAGTCCACTCCGGGCTGTAGCTGGCGACGCACCTCCCTGGGTTGGGAATCAGTACTTTACTGGCTAGGATTGAGATCCCTGTTGGGAGAGAACATGTCGCCAATGACACAGTTCCTTGACGATGGAAGTGATTCTTTTTGGCCAGAAGCCCAGTCAGTTTCGGGTTTTTTTCGCATGAGATCTTGGAATGTGCTTCTTGGAGCTTGCAGTGGTCAGTAGTTGCTTCCGCATTTCTTGGTGGGTCAAAATGTAACTCTGGGCCTCATCAAACGGTTCAATAGTGAAAGAGGGATGGAGGGGGGCTTGAAAGATTGAGACGAGTGATACGGACACCCTCCCCAGAAGGGGTCCGTCATGTCCTCTTCAGGTGACCTTAACACAATCCGCAGGCCGCAGCCCTTGCTTACGGTAACCTCCGAAAGCTTGATAAAACGGCGGCGACCAAAAATAGAAACGTGGCAAGGACTGCTAGGAAGGACCTGTGGCTGTAGCAAAGAGGGCTCAGTAAGTGTCGCTGTGTATGCTTTGCTGGCAAGCTTCACGGGCGCACCAAAGCAAAGCAAAACCATGCAGGCGAAACACATGCGATGTTTGATGATTTCGAGGACCGTTTTGATCCATTCACCCATTCACCCAAGGACAAATCCCTCGTGGCTAAAGCCTGCACCATCCGCCATCGCTGAGGAGGCTCTTTGCATCTTGCATCTTTGTTCATCAGTCGTTTAAGAAGAAGGGCTTTGCCATCCTGAGCTACTAGACGAGTTACTAGATGTTGAAGCTTTGGATGGTGTAGCACCTCTCTGATAAATCGATCCTAGAGTGAAGCAGGCTTCAGTCTCATCCATTCTGATTGTTGGTTTGTGTACATGTGTGTCTGCCTAGTTGACATCAGCTGCGGCCCCAGCCCCTACAGTATCCTGATTTATGACTCAGAACACTCGAAGCAAGCATGGCTTCATTTCCAGGAGCTCCTGGGCGTATGGGCCGACTCGCTGGGCAATGCGGTGTCCCGGCTGCCCTGTGTCCGTATCTATTCACTGCAGCTTTCCATGAGCGGCCCTTGTCTTCGCATATCTTCGCATAGGTGTACGTATCTGCCGGGACTACTTCGCAGCCAAAGCTGGATGCACCCTTAGATATATGCAATTTGTTCACGTGTCATGCAAAGCATGTGCGCTGACGACAGCTCGGCTCGAGCCGCAGCACGTCACTGAGTCACAGAGGGGCTCCTTCGGGTATGCCACCTGCTAGTCACTTGCTGCCTGGCGGGCATCTGCGAAATCTGCAAAGCGGTTATCCCATGTCATTCCGAGTCCCCTAAGCTCCCGTCTCTTCACCTGGTTCGCAGCAACAAAGAGGATATGATGAAAGTGCCAACAGAGGTAACGGCCAATGCTAGCTTCAACGTGATACGGACTTGGACACGGGACTCACTGGACAAGCGCTGCTCTGTCGAGTCAAGTTCAGGAAGACATCATGGAAGCAAAGAGTTGGCAAAGTGATTCCAGACACTATCTGAACTCCGCAACGTGCAAAAGCGCCCTACATTACCCCTTCCCCCAAAGACTTATCATGCTTTCCCCGTCTCATAAAGGAACGAGTGGTGCCCGAGAGAATTTTTAGACTGAAAGTGAGGCGCGAGTCTCGAAGCTTTCTTGCGCCCGGTGACATGAATGACAAACAGTGTTCAAGAGTCTAACGACCCCCAGAAAGTGGAAGTCTAGAACGTTGCAACGGCCGTCAGGCAAGAATGCATTGTTCAGTGCGCAGCCCTTTCCCGCACAAGATCGATGGGCTTTTGTGCTTTCTGAGCTTGGTCTCGATTTTCATCAAAGGTTTCTGGCTTTCTCAGGTTGAGCAGGTCCTTGGACGCCCCCCCACGTTCAGAAAAGCTTCAGGGTGGGCCTGTGCTTGGCGGTGCCTTGCAGTTTTGAAGAACTTACTGTAGGCTCCGTGTCATAGAGGCGGGATGTCTTCCAGTACTCGCATCTTCCAGTTAACGACGTGGTCACCGCACTGATGTGCACATTGTTTGAAGCTGTTTAGCATTGGCTGACTTGCCTTGAGATCCCCGGGCGGAGCCTCGGAAGCTTCTAGTCGCCAAGGAGTCCATCATCGCAATCGTAGGCACATTTGTTGTGTGCCAGGGTGATGTCTTCAGGCTCCCCATGCAACTATGGAGGTATCAGATTATCAGGAGATACCAGGGGAGCCTGCGAAGCCACAATGCCTCGGCTAGTCAGGACAAGCGAGATCAAGGCAGGGACTCGAAGCCAACTGCTCCAGACGACGTCCAGCAGTACACTTCCAGCTGCAGTCGTGAAGCCCACGTCTGGAGTCACTTCAGCTTCCAAAGCAAGGGTAGGATAAACGTCGAAACTGTCCCACCTCTCCTTTACACAAGATTTCTCGAAACGGTCGCTATCTGAGAGTTGCAGGCATCACGTTTGGCGACACCAGCATTGGTCGGAGTGCTCACAGTGTGTCCAGCGGTGAAATGCCACATTCACAACAAAATTGTTGCGGATGGATGCGTCCTGCTGTCCTGATTGCCCGTCACATTCTGCAGTGCGAAGCCTGCAAATATTCTCTGTATGTTCGGTATCCCCAAAACGGCTCCTTGCCACATCCTGCTGCAGTGTAAGGAGGCAGTGCTGGCGAAGCCGCCGAGGGACGACATCCACCTGTCCATCAGGCTCGGCACATCAGTGACCAAGTTTAGAATGTATGCATGGATTGAGCAAAAGACAGCTTTTGAGATTTCAGGCCAGTTTCTTTGGTGGGTGGGTCGGGGCGTTGTCTGTTGTCTGATGCTCCCGCACCCAACGAGACCACGCTTCAGAGAGGGATGCATCCAGTACTGTACCCCCCCATAGACGTGTCATTGCGAGAATGCATCTGGAACAGCCAACACTGGTTATGCACCATCTACATCCCCGAAGGTCGTCATGATCCAGATGATGACCGACATTCAAACTGGCACAAATTGCGCCCTCCACCACACCCGAAAAAGAGACCGCCCAAACCTGTCAAAATTGCGGCGAGAGCTTCTTTACCGCAGCCGTTCGCATGCTCGTCTTTTCAACCTCCCCATCTAAATCTCACGCTGCTCCACAGATCACGCAGGCCGCAGGCCCTCACCGCCTTCAACGCGCGAGGGCCTGAAGCTTCTTCAACCCACAACACTCCATTCGATCCTATCTTTTCCAACACCTTGTCTGTCTACCTGCAAAGGCTGCCTAGTACTAGCGCTAGTCAATAAAACAAGTACACTGCCTTCCGAGAGTGGCCCCCCCCGGATAGGCGAGACTTCTCCTTGACGGCTGCCGGGAGCAGACCAGACACGACAAAAACCGAAGCCAAACCATGGAGCTCCCGCTGCAATACGTCCCACCGCCCACACCGCACACCCCATCGCATGGCGAGTAGTAGAGGAGAAAGCAGCCGTGACAGCTCACCGTGCACTCAAGAACGACATCTTAGGGCCAGACCCCAGCATGCTGTCGTAGGATACACACACACAGAGGTGGCAAAGGTTAAGAAGCCAAGACGTCCAGTTTGCTAATGTTCGGTGCTCGTCGACAGGCTGGATGAGAGCTGCGGATGGATTTGCGGCAATGCCACGTGAGAAGCTCAGGGCCACCATGTTACAATTACAACTCTGCAGATTTACGAGTTCGAAGCTCGCAACGCATCGCAAGATGCCAGCACGCTAATATTATATTATAAATGCGTGAATATTATAAGGGCCCTTTTCACTCCTTTCTATCACACGTGCGTTTACTTTATGCGCGAGCTTACATTATGATTAAATTAGAAGCGTGTGAAAGAAAGAGAGGGAAAAGAGGACAAGAAAACAGAAGTAATTTAGTGTGCGTAAAAGGGCCTTTAAATGCACCATAAAACAAGGCAATAGTCCAGCAGCTGAGCGTCATCAGCTGCCCAGCAATGTGGACATGCGGAGCCCTACAAGTCATACCAGGAAGCCCAGCTTATTCTGTTGGCCCGTCAGCTGGTCGCAGGCTTGATTTGGCCTGGAGCTCCCCATCGATGCTGCACTGGCCATGCTGTCATGTATGGCATTATGCATCAGTCGTCATAGCTGGTCGCAAGATATATCGCGCGCTCACGCGCGCATCTCTCTCTGTGTGTGTGTTTCGCTTCGCAGCTCCAAGTGGTTGGTATGATAGTTATTCACGCTCACATACGGTATCCGCATGTTGTTCGGTTTCATACACGCGGACCTGCACCTCGATTTAACTGGGAACAGAGAGCTGGGAGGGGTTGTTCAGGTCGTCGCTGTTGAACGAGCCTTCCATGGAGTGGGAACGACAACATTTTTTTAAGTTAGGATACCTGCACGAGGTCAGCATAGGATTCGTATGACAAGTAGAGTCGAAACTTCAGCTGGGCTAATTATTTTCGCTCCTGTCCCATGTTTAGAACAAACATGAAGCTGACAGCTTTTTATTGTCCCTGTTTCCGCATGCCACAAAGCCGAAACAGCAACCACATGCCGTCGCAAGCCGTTGAGGAACAAATGTGTTCCGCATTACAGACAAGGCCTTCGGCACATGTAATGCAGAAGTCTATAGATGTTTTTGTCGGTCACATTTTCTTTGAAATGTCGTATAGGCCGCGGCTCAATTTTTGGGAGGCTTCTAGCTTCTAGCCCACACCATCCCATCCCACACCGAACACAAGCTTATCCAGCCAGGGTCGCACGGGATGGCCGAGTGTCTGTTTGGGCGGCAGCCCGAGAGTGGAACGGGTGAGTGGATAGAACAGTCAAGCATTTCATTATCTCACTGAGGTTCAAGTGTTGCCTTGAGGTCGTCCAGGAACACGAAACATGAAACGCTGTGTTTAGCAAGGTTCGTTTGGACAGTGTGGAGAAGGACAACAGTGACAGCAGCAGCTCATGACTGCTGAGACTCTGCCAGTCAAAGACGCAACAAGTATCATCATGCTACTTCAGTGGGAATTCTTTGAACACCTTTCGAAGTCATTTGTAATCGCTCCGTACTTGCAGGGCCGTGACTGGGTCGTGTGGGCACACTCGTGTCATCTTTCAACCTTCAGTCACAAAGCCCAAGGGAAGTGAATGGCAACTGAACTAAACAGAATCTAAACGTTAGGATCATGGTCAATGTTGGCACGGTGCCACAGGACCGTCCGGTCCTGAGGCAGCCCATGGCCTGTGATGTGGAGGTCGTCTCGAAGCCTCAGACATCACAGAGTCGCGCAGCATGATATCGCATGCTAGGCTGCTATTTTATGTATCACTATGGACGGGTGCGGTGTACAGGCAACCGCCGGTACTGCAGATAAACCGTGGTTTTAGCAATCGTGTCGAGCGGCTTGGCCTGAGAACTGTTGGCCAGACCAAACCTCCTGACTTTTTCTCTTCTTTCACCCATCGAACCAGAGCACTTGGTGCCTAGACTGGGACGGTACACAGGTCAGCTTCAGCTTTACTCTGCTTTACTCATTTTTACTCCACCCGATTCTGCTCTCCAGTCTGGCAGCTTCCATTAGATGTGAGCTCTGCACAGGACAGACATCAGTATGTATAAGGGCTGATTCGGCAGCCAGGCACACCCGTCAAAACCTGGTGCCTGCCCGGGCGAATGCAGAAAGAGAAGTCGATTTCCTAATTAATTCCATGGAATGTACAAGTCTGCAGTTGTGGAAACAAAGCCTGGGCACGTCGTTCGGACCATCTTTCGCGTCCTGGTGCCAGTACGAGTGCCGGGCCCGCTGTGCGCGCTTCAAATTTCGAATTCTCTAGCTGGAGCTCTACATGGTGGTGGGGAGACCATCTCCATCCACAGTTGGCAAATCGCTGAAACGCTTTGTCTTGGACTTCTGATGTGGCCTTATTTGGCCTTTAGCCGGTGGAGGCGAGTGCGAATATCCTTCTGAATGTGGTTTGCACCCTCGTGCTTGCCACCACTAAAGAAGCTTGTGTGGCATGATGGAGCGCCGGCTTCGGGGAGAAAGAAGGGCATAGCTGCGGCCTTTGGCAAGGTGTTCGTCGTTGAGAGTCTCTGCAGTTGGATGTTTGCAACCGTCATCAACCGTCTGCCGCTCCACCTTCTTGGCCCTTCAGCTACAGCATTAGGATTGCAAACCGAGAAGCAGCCGTCACGACAAATTTTCAGAGAAGCGCGGCCGATCGTGCTTGTCCAATCACAACCTGTTGCGGACTCGTCATCTTAAGCAGTGAACCATTCGCAATTCGCTTGCTTGCGCTTAAGCAACTCGCCAGCTTGGTGGTCATGGCGATAGCTCGTGCTCCACAGCTGAGATTGCAGGCAGCGTTGTTCGTCCTCGCTCTGGCTCTCGCCGCTGCATCTCTCTCTCTCTCTCTCTCCCTCCCTCCCCGTCTGTCTCTCTCTCTCTCTCTCTCTAAAGTTCTTTCTGACTGAAGTGTCGAGTCTTCGAGGTTGCTGGAATATTCAGAAGGCCTACTCCGCTTCGAAGAAGTATTGGACATGCGGCTTCGAACTTGGCAATGTCGATCTTTGTGAGGTAATGTGGCTGTTGACAGCATTGCTGAGTCGGGGGCAACACGCAGTCTCATGAGCCAGAAGCCCCCTGTCTCGGGGCCCCCTGGCGATGCAAGCCCATCTTGTTTCAAGCCCTTGTCACACGGCCATCGAGTTTCAGATTTTAGGCATTGATCAATGCCTTGTCGCGTCGTGGGGGGGCGTAGGGGGGGTTGTCACGGGGGTGTCGCAGAACCCACTCTTCGGTTATGTATGTCGCAGGGGGTGGGGGGGCAGGGCCTGTTTCAAGGCAAGAGTAAATGGGCCGCAGACTACCCCAAAAGTATCTCTCCACGAATACCTACGTATGCATGGCCTGATTCAAGGACTGGTTCTGTACAGGGAAGCTGAAAAAGCATGGCATGCATGAGAGGGTTGAACATAAATCTGGTTGAGTCTGGTGCCGTTCTCAATCTGTCAGGCGTTGCCAGTATAGAGGTGAAAGCAAATCTGCAAGCCAGCTTCACGCAACTAGGCTGCCAAAAATTTCCTGCAAGAAAGTCACAGCTTGAAATCTTGACAAACTAGCTGGTCTGGAATTACCTGCGAATGCCCGAAGCAGAGTGAAAATGGGGCAAACAAGAGTAGGGACATATTTGGGAAATAGATTGGTTGCAACAGCTGCTTTTCACGAGGCACAACTGAAGTTCGACGCACATGTGTTTGCATTGCGTAGAGCACGCATATAGATCATGCAACGAGACAAGCATGGAATGACACAACTTACCATGTCGAAAGCCATCTGCCTGGCAGTACATACAGCTTCGGCCATATTTCCAAAAGAAACATCCGAGCCGCCCATATCCGAAGTCTAGATGAGAGTCGAAGCCAGAACTTACACCCCAAAAGTGTCGACTAGAAAAATGAAAATTTGAGAAACAGACACAGACAGAGAGAGTGTCTGCTGTGGGGTACTGGCTCTGAAGACCTTCATTTCAGGATTGAGGATTTGAAATGGTAAGCGGTTGGGCAGACTCCTCCAGCTTGCAGGATGCCGGGATATAGGGAGCTGCAAGCTCAAACTGAAGGCCGTTTTCAAAGATTCTTGTTTGCTAAATATGCAATGACAGTTTCTAACATTGCGGCTTTTCAAATTTCAATCCTGTTATTTGGTCAGTTTGACATACCCGCCAGCCGTCCCCCGTCCTTGAGATCTCGAACAGACACAGAGAGGCCTGGGCATGTGGTTTGCAAGGCGTTGCAAAGGCATGGACTGGCCCCGACTTAGGGCCAGCTCCATTGTGCGCAAGCTCCCAACAGCTGAACAGGGCATGTCAGAACTTGAGTTCCCCCCAACTATGTTGGTGGGACACTGGACCTTGTTTGTTTTGTAACACTGGCCTCGCGGTAGAACATTGTGCTTCCGCATGTGTTCAAAGAGTTCACCCAGTGGTCCCCCAATTGCGTGTACAGTTTCTTTCCCACTAGACACATGAAGACCCAACGTTTCCTTCAGCATTGTGTGCCTCTGGCACTTCATTTCTTGCCGGGGAGAGAACTTCAAACAAGCAAGATGTGTTTCAGTCTCAGGCCTCCGTGCGTGAAGTACAGGACCTCGCTGCGTTGAAGGCCCTTCTGGATCGTCCTCGCATTGTGGTGCTCAGTCAGTGGATGTCACAAGGCAGCTCCAGTCTTGGCCATCTTTACGGCGTCCTGGTGCCAACCCTGCCGCAGCCTCTGGCAGAAAGGGATGGGATTTAGGTATTTTAGGTGGAAGCGTGTAGCGTTGGGGGATTCCAGGCTGGCCTAAAGGCTCTGAGCTCGGACTGCCTTTGCATCGCGCCGATCGTTTTGCACATGCGGGGCAGGTGTTTACATATGTTTACATGCGCACGGAGCACGCTGGGACGCGCGCAAATACGAGTACCTCCGGAATTGTGTCAATCTGTCAACTTGTAGTTTCAACACCCTTATACTGGCTGACGTCACCTGGAATGGCACTTGTGACTACCTCTTGTTTTTCACTTGTTCCGCGAGGTAGGTAGGCACAAATCACGTGGGTTTGTCAGCTTTTATTTTCTATCCTGAGCGCTGCTTGATTGTCGTCACAAAGGTCGACAAGAAGGTACTCACAATTGAAGTTTTAAGGATCGTTCTCCGGCGCGGGTCGAAAATTTACTCCGGCTCGTTGCCGTCCCGAAAGTGTGCTCCTGCTCGAAGCCTACAATAATTCAAATTAAGATTGACTTGTCACGTCCTGTTTAATTGAAACACTTTCAATATCACACAGGAGCAGGAATGGTAGTTCAATGGTTTGAGTTAGGAGGATGAGACTTCGGTTGCTGGCTGCTGATAAATTCATCAAATCGATGGGGACCGAGCAACATGGGTCTCGGAATGAGAACATTTCTCGAACTTTCAACTCGTAAGGGAGCCCCAGTGGTAATTGAAATACGTCAGTGGAAATTGAAGCTAATTTCGTTAGTTCATTCAGCCCAATAAATCAGTCAAGTGTGCCAAGTAGGGGAGAACCTGATGTTTAATGATTAATGAAAAACAAATATGTGATGAATCAGTGGGAACATAGCATCGCATTTCTGATTTCGGGATGTGCCAAGCCATCTCGAAGAATGCATTTGCCAAATCACAGCCAGGCTTCAATTCTCCAATATCTTGAGGCAGGCACTATGTAATCTTGGGCCGGCTCGAAATTCCAAAAAGTCATGATTCTGTGCATCCATGAGGAGGAGGGAGCTCCTCGAAGCTTGTCAAACTTAAAGCACCAAGTCACGAAACCTCGAGTCGATTTGCATTGCCCAAAGAAGAAACAAGTTGGCATCTATCATCTATGAGGAGGGGTGAGCGGGCACAGATCCCCAAATGAGCTGTTTTTGGAGTACTACATCGAATATGTATAAATAAATAAATCTACATATATCTATATATATATATAACGTTTTTCAGGAAAGTGAGTGTTGCCAGGGTTCTGTTTCCATCTTTAAGCACCTAGGAATAGAGGCTGTCAAACATGTGTACCTGCGCATGAATTGCTTGGCCGGCAAACGTCTCATTCATGGGCGGCTCTTCTTACTTTTCAGCTGAATTCTGCACTCTACGACTTTACCAACGGGAGGGGAAAGACCACGTACAAGGGCCGGGTTATCGGGCATCACTCTTATAGATGAGTTTTTCAGGGCGCATATATGGAAATCTCCTTCATTAACATCTCAGCTCAACCGAAAACCGTCAAGGCCAGAAGCCTACAAGCTCACAGAGCCAAGCACACTCTGAGATCTTGTGGTCTCAGGTCCAGACTCGCCAAGGCCAAAACCTTAAAATCGCCAGGCTTGAGTATAAGTGTTAAGTGTCCAGGTCTCGAAGCTTGAGAGTTTTGGGCTGAGGGTTTAGGGTCCAACCTTAAGTTCTGAACCTCAACTCCTCAAGGGTCCCTGCCGCGTGACGTTTATCATCGCGCGGGCGTGGATGCTCTGGCCATTCGCACACATTGGTAACATGGACCGGAAAGCTTCGTAAAATTAGAAATTTAGTTGAGTCGCGAATCGTCAGAGCAGTGCATCCTACATTTCAAAGCTGACGCCTTGCAAAGAATAGTTGTAAGAACACATAGAATGGATAGCACAAGTTGTCCTGCCGGAGCAGACCCCATGCCAACAACGTGGTGTGCTATGTGTTGTGGCTTGACGTTGCGTGGCCTGAAATGCGAGCGACGCCCAGTAAGGCATCCCGGCCCATGAAAGGGTCAGCAAAGTCGACAGTTTTGAGCGACGGTCCAAGCACGACGATAGTCACGAGGCCTGCGACTTCACACTGCGCATTCGGGAAATGCGTCGTGAGCGCTGTCGAACGGCCATGACGTCGCAGCATCGAGAGGAGTGGCTTTTCACATAAGGTTTGCCTTTATTGCATGAGAGGTCAAGGGTGGGCTTCAACACAAGATTCCCCTTGCAAGCCGAGCCTGAACGGGCAAAATCGTGCTCTGGCTCCAACCTAGTGTGCGTCTTGGTCGTCTTTATCCAGTTCGAACGTTTGAAGAAGCCTTTCGTACAGGGGCGAAATCGCGCTCCGGCCGAAGCTTGTTTGCTTTTACGTTTAGCCAGTTTGAAGGCGTTGGGGATCACAACTCCGGCAGTTTCAAACGAGGTGAAGAAAACAGTTGCGCATGAAATGGGTGCCATTTACATGGCGCTATGTTTCTTTCGGGAAGCCCGAAGTGTCGGCATTGTAAGTGTCGTCAGCATATCGTCCTTTGGGCTCCCTTTGAGAGCTGGTGCTCAGAGGTAGAATGCTGGTGCCACATTTGGAGGAGACTGGGCTGGATCAATCTTCAGAGCTTGTGACATTTCTGAGTTTGAGCAATGTCGTCTCGTCATTCGATCTTGTTGGCATGAGAGTGACCCCGTGCCCTGCCCAAGGAGATCAGTGCAAAGTTCGAAGGACGTTTTCTGAAAATGGTCGAAGCTTCAGCGGGCTTGCGTCTCTCAAGGCAACCCGCAGAGGCTCACATCATCACTTCTGGCCAGGTGCAAGTCGACGTCACGGACGTTCCTGAGGCTGCGCGAGAGTTTCGCCGGATACTTACGGACCTATATCGGACCTCGGCACGTGGATCCGTGATGTCGGTGATATGCCATGATTTAGGAAGGCCAGTTTTGTGCGTTTTTGCTTCTCTCCCTGTTTACGAGGCGTGGATGCTGTTCCGTACTTCCTGGTCCTTCGTGATGGACATGTTGTAGAACGACTGGCTGGAAATGAGCCGAAGGTGCGAAAAGCATGTAGGCTTGACGCTGGCAAATGAAGGGAGGCGAAGGGTTGCAAAAGTCCAGCCGCTGACAGGTTGTTGCTGAAACGGCACAGCGGCATGCCTCTGCCTTTGAGAAGCGCTTGCCTCATCACATCGCGACTCAGTCCTGCAACAGTCGAGAAGCAGGTCCCTCATCCCTTAATTGGCACAGGTTGCAGACAGCGCAGTGATGTTTCAAGTGATCTTTGCACCCGCAGGTGGCTTAGCTCAATGCAAGGTGTTGCCTGCCAATACGTTTCTTATTCAGCTAAATACATAATCGCGCCATGCATGTTGTTTACATCGAGAATGGAGGCTCCAATGAAGCGCATCATTGCGCAAGCATTGTGTGAGTAGCGTGTCATGTTCGGCATCATGCCGGACAAGGCTATTGGTCCGGGCCTCGCCAGTTTCATCTGGAAGCGCATCGAGGAAAATGGACAAATCGCTCCGTGTCCATTCCCTGTTCCGTGAACAAGACCTCCCTTTAGCTTCGAAGAGAGGAAGTGAGTGAGTGTGTGTGTGAGTGTGTGCGTGTGTGTGAGGGTGCGGTTTTGCTTTCCTTCAGTCTCCTTTACATTGCCCACTCACGCGTCAAGAGAGAAATAGCCGACACGTACACATGGCAAATGAGATAGAACATTAAACATGTATGCATTTATATGTATATATATATATATATATGACATGTCATAGCAGTTCAGATCTCTCTTGAGAGAGCTGTGCGAAAGTCTTATGGGTTTTTGGTTTGGGTGCACAGCATATGTTGCACACATCCGCTCACACCTCATTAGCTTTTCAGCATGGACGTGGCTGCCTCACAGCAACAAAGGGCGCCCTGGCCTGCAGATGGTGTGCCCGTGTGTCACTCGATTCTCCGTAAGGAGACCTGTACACCCTGTCTGATCGTGTGTCTGTTTGCCATGGGTGCAGGTTACCGAGAATGAGGCGCTGATCGAGTCCTCTTTCAGGCGGCAGGAATAGCACATTTCAACTGAAGACACAGCAAGATACAGCAAGATGTGACTCGTGTTTTCTATTCCTGTGACAAAAAATGTACCAGCGTCAACCCCTGGCGTCCCGTCATGCGACCAAAGCATCAAACAGCCCCAGCAGAAATCGACATGAACACTCAGCCCCAGATCAACCATTAACAGGAGCTAGAGATGGAGCTTCAGGTGGAGTGAAGAGAGTAAGTGAATTACAACACAGGGAAATTAAGGAATTGAAAGGAACGCATGAATTTACTTTATGAACGAAGTGAATCCAGGACTTGTTTGTACGAGCGCTTCTTTGTTCTTATCTTGATTAATACGCCCGTGTAATAACAATAAGATGTAAACGAAGTAAATTAAAAGAAAGAAAACAAGTACAATGCAGTGAGTACACGAGCAAAGCGTGATTTTTCAACAAGCGGGGTGGCTGGAATTCGTATGTTGTACTACAACTTCTTTTATGGCATGACCTTCTTCATTGAGCAATGGCACGGAATTGAAACAAAGAATATATACACATATATGTATATATATATATGTATGTACATACATACTTCATATGTACATATATACGCATATCAGCGGAGGGGGGGTGGGGGGGGGGAGGGGGTTGGGGGGCACGCGGACCCCCAAGCTTGCATGACCTGAAAACAAATCAAATCAAAAATCAGGGGTGTGTTTCGAAAGGACTCGTTTGTTGTTTTAATGCAAGTTGTCTTCGTGTCATGATCTTCTTTGCAAAGCAAGTTTGCACGAGCCAAGATTAAGTATGTTAAAGCCGAGGGGCTGGGGGGTCGCAGGCCTCCCCCATTTGCAATTGCAAGGTTCTTATGAAATAGAAGAGTAATACAAGTCTTTTGGGCTGTTCTTCAATACGAATCTCTTGGGCTGATATTCTTTACAAAGCAAGCTTGTGGAGGTTTAAAACATATAAGAAACCGGCTTGAGTGGGGTGTGGGAAGGGGGGGGGGGGTATGTGTATGTGTGTGTGTGTGTGTGGAAAGGGGGGGGACAAAAAACAATAAACCATGTAAATGGAGAGCTCTCAAATTTGGGAGCATGCCAAGCCCATGTGAAGGGACCGGACCATCGACTGAGCAAGATTATACAACGATATACACGTGTACCACATTGTACAGCAGCGTTTGCTTTGTCCCTCTTGAAACCGGTCTCGGTCGCTGGGCTTGGTCTGTCGGACCACACCATGTGGTCATGTAGGGCGGGGTGGACTCCAAGCTTTATGCCTTTTCAAAACTGATGGTACTTGCATCGTGGGAGATCTCCAAAATGTGTGCAACATGTTGAATGGGCATCGTCATCTTAGAGCTTTGTAACGAAATGTGGCGTCCACAATCGATCTTTGAGGTGTGCTTTTCTCACTGATGTCCACATCTCTCCATGAGCGTCCAGAATTGGGGTGATGTCTGTTCGGCCTGGTCTGTAAAAACACGGCTAACGCTGCCGCTGAGTAGTTGCAAACTGTTCCTTTGTGCTTTTCGGACATCTCGGCATTCTTTTTCAAAAGGACGGGAACTTATGTGTTCTTTATGCATTTCGCCCTTGATGAACTGCCGAGCATCTTAGAATCAATGCGTTTCACATGCAAAAGCATGTGATCGGGGCAATTTACTGCAACAGCACATAAGTTCAACATCGGAGAAGTCAAGAGGTCGTGACCTAAGAGCCAAATAAGGCTTGGGCACATTCCGATTCACAATCAGATGAGAGAAGCTTTTCTGCGAGTCAGACACCCCCTGCCCAGACTCCAACGTCTGTAAAGGTAGTAAACCAAACAAAAAGTTCCGGCAAGTGTTTCGCATCACGCAAATTTGCAACCCTGCTGGAATGGGCATCAGAATCCAATCCATGTATGATATGGTGAATCCGATGCATGCGGATGCAGTGGCGAGCCGGCCTCCCTTTGCCAAAAGTGCCTCTACCTGACTCTACCTCTGATCACGGCACGCCTCGCCAGTGCATGTGCCAGTCAGTGCAAAAGCCATCGCCAGCAATAAGTGCAGTTCCTTCTGATCACTCCTTGCCTCCGGTTTAACTTAAAAAGACCTGCGGCCTGGGCTCTCTGTGTCAGGCGTTTGATTGCCTCGATCGAAGCCGAGCGAGAGAAGATGCGGACGACATGGTCACAAATTGAAGAGGCCTGCTGATACTTGTCCACGCTTGTGGTTACCAGAGCATCTGTTGCATTAGCAGATCCTCAGCTCAGGAGCAGCAGGCCACCTCGGACGATTTAGCCCGGCTCAAGCTGGATACCGAGGCAGCCTCTGATGGAACATGGTGCACCGGGCAGCGAATGGTAGCTCTCAGACGAGCAGCAGCTCTTCTTGCAATTTGATGCAGAATCGGTGCAGAATCGGTGTACGGCATGGTCACGACCGTCAGGAGTGGTGCCGGTCAGAGCGATCCAAGGCCTTGACCTTAGGATGTTAGGCCGTTCGGAATACCGTAAGGAGTGAGTCAGAGGCGTGAGGCGCGCAATTCCGTTTATCGGGAGTGGGGCTAATTTATTGGCTCTCTAAGCTGATACAGCTCGGGTGACCATCTGCGACGAAGGCATCTCAAAGTTAAAATACCATTAAAACTGCCATAGCGCCAGTCAGAGCCCACATGTGAGGCATGTGAGGCCCTTGTTTTGCGTTTGTTGTTGTTGTTGTTGTTGTTGCTGCTGCTGTTGCTGCTGTTGTTGCTGTTGTTGTTGTTGTTCATATGCAGGTATCCCTTAAGGCCTGCGCGTCCTCTTCCCGGGCAGTGACTCCAAAGTGCCACCAGCCAGGGAGAGGGGTGGGAACAAACACTTTTCGCAGGCCACCAGGCCGTGCCGTAACCCGCTTTTCAAAAACTACAGTTGTTGCTGTTGTTGCTGTTGTTGCTGCTGTTGCTGCTGTTGCTGCTGTTGCTGCTGTTGCTGCTGTTGCTGCTGTTGCTGCTGTTGCTGCTGTTGCTGTTGCTGCTGTTGCTGTTGCTGCTGTTGCTGTTGCTGCTGTTGCTGCTGTTGCTGCTGTTGCTGTTGTTGCTGTTGCTGTTGTTTCTGTTGCTGTTGCTGTTGCTGTTGCTGTTGCTGTTGCTGTTGCTGTTGCTGTTGCTGTTGCTGTTGCTGTTGCTGTTGCTGTTGCTGTTGTTGTTGTTGTTGTTGTTGTTGTTGTTGTTGTTGTTGTTGTTGTTGTTGTTGTTGTTGTTGTTGTTGTTGTTGTTGTGGGTGTTGCTGTTGCTGTTGCTGTTGCTGTTGCTGCTGCTGTTGCTGCTGCTGCTGCTGTTGCTGCTGTTGCTGCTGTTGCTGCTATTGCTGCTATTGCTGCTATTGCTGCTATTGCTGTTTCTGTTGCTGTTGTTGTTGTTGTTGTTGTTGTTGTTGTTGTTGTTGTTGTTGTTGTTGTTGTTGTTGTTGTTGTTGTTGTTGTTGTTGTTGTTGTTGTTGTTGTTGTTGTTGTTGTTGGTGGTGGTGGTGGTGGTGGTGGTGGTGGTGTTGCTGTTGCTGTTGGTGCTTGTTGGCAACACGCAAACCGAGATACCGATTGAGCTACACATGCTGAAAACATGGCATTGTTGGCTGTGGGTTGTTTGTTACGCTGGTTGTTTGTGCGTTGGTTGTTGGTTGCTGGCTGTTGGTTGGTCGTTGCTGGTTGTTGTTTGTTGCTTGTTGTTTGTTGTTTGTGGTTGACTGCTGTCGCCGTCGTTTTTTCTGTTCGACAAACGGTGTTCTACAAGTGTTGCCAGGAACGTAAGTGGTTTTCACTAATTTGTACATGTCGAGGCTCCTGGCAGTCCGAGAACTTAAGCGACCCTTGACATATGTTCTGTCGGGAGCGCCTTGAAAACTGAACTTGGCGTTGCAGCTGGACTGTTTGAGGACGAGATCGTGTCTCACCAACCTTCCCTTGAACTGCTGAGATTGAAAACGAGTGGAAGCGGCTGGATCGGCTGCGCGAGCGGATGAGCATCCTTCCTGGAGCTTCCCGCGAGGCCCGCATCAATCTGGAATGTACCAGCGCTGTACAACGGCACTCCCGAAATCCAAATCAGTGCAAGCGTTTTCAAAAGGCATGGAACGGCACTCCAGACTTGTGAGGTTCTCGAGATCAACTGTTCGGGTGAGCTGCTCTTCCTTCCGAAGCGCGCCCTTTGCCACATCGAAGGCCGGAGCCTCAGACGGGCCTCCGTCGAAGTTCCCTTATTTTTTGCGTCCCTTTCGGTCTGCTTCGCTGACCGAAGGCTTGTCACTCTCACCTTTGGGCCAAGGAAGTTACTTGAATCACATGTTCAGCGACGCTTATGTTCAGAGTGTCCCCCGAGACGACGAGGTCTTTCTGCAACCTCGTCAATCCATTTGAGCACATGACAGAAAACATGGCCACGAATGAGAATTGAAGCTGGTGCCAGGGCAGATACTTCTTGGACTTCAATCCAGTCTGCTTCGGCATCATCGTCGACTGGCTTAGACAGCTGGAGGCTCTACCGCAGAAGTTGCATATGGCTAACTATGCCAGTGTGCCTCACTGTGGTTCACCTCGCGGCCAGGACAAGCCTGACTTGCCGGTCCCGCGCGTGCTGCATCCTCTGATCTCATGGAATCTCATGCAAAGAATGAGCAATGGAGCGCTGATGAGCACCGACACCATAGATGCGCCTTCTCCTTTTCGACTGTCGGAGCGCTCGGTTCTTAATAAGAGCAAGCAAAGTGCAGGCCAGAAAGCCAGCAGCTGAATATGGCACGCATCCCAGTGTTGCTGATGAGTGGTGCATTTCGGGCAAGGCAGATCCCCTGTCACTGTCAACTTCGTGTGCTACGATCGATGCTTCACATCTCTGACTCTCACCCTCCCACCAATCAGCCACTTCTGGCCATAGGTGGGCAAGAATGAGCTTGAGCATTGAGTCGCTTAGGACTTGCTGGCTGAAGCGTTGAACTTGCGGCAGTTCATCTGTGCAGGGCTCGGGCCTGCAACTCTGCCAGTCCTTGTGAGACTATACGCTGTTCCATTGGGCTTGGAATGGCTGCGATGTCTTGTGCTGCTGTCAGCGTAGATAGCCTGCGCAGCTTCTCCGCAGCTTCACAACAAGTGACCAAGCAGTGTTGAGGAAGAGGTTGAATGATTCAAGCTCACAAACTGCCGCGAGGCCCTTGAAAATTCATGACAGGCCGTGCGATGAAAGAGATGGAGAGAGAGAGATACATACAGACATACATACACATGTATGTATATAGTATATAAATATATATATTATATACATATACGTATCATGCATGGATCTGGGCGCAGAAAAATGTCCGCCAACCCAGGAGAACATATCTGCGAAAGTTCACAATAGTAGATGCAAAGTGTAAAAGTTTGTTTCGCGTGCAGAGTCTTTGCGTCTAAGAAGATGCTGAACGCTGTCAATCATCAATGTAACAGAAGTCAAGTGCTTGACTTCTGTTTATCGTTCCAGCCCGCTTTCACTCTGCACATACGACTCGCTGTGCACACGGAGAGGCCTCACTTCTTAAAAGTCTCGTATGCTGCTGGAGTTGGCTACTCCGCTACGGAATGCTACTGTTGATGCTTCGGAGCAAGTCTTGTTTGACAAAACGCGTTGGCCGTTGCACTTCGGCAGAAAGCAAGAAAGGTTCTCGTTTGAACATGGTTTTTGCCCCGCAGGAGCCATTTTCTTGGTTTCCGCTTGTAAAAGTACCACTTGCCACTTACCAAGGCAATGGGTCACTCATGCGCAACAGACTGCTGCTTCCATCTCTGTCAGGTCTTAACACCGAACAAAGATCAGGGTATCAGAGGCTGATTGATGATGATGCTAATGTTACGCTACGCGACCCGCCTCGGCCCGGCCCAGCGCATCCGCGTGAGCATGGTGATTCCGCAGCGCCCAAGTCGCTGCACCCCAAGCAATGAGGGTTGGGTTTATAGGGTTTAGTAGTTTAGGGTTGCGGGGTCTGGGGGTTCACGCTTCACGGTTTGGCGAAAAGCAAAAGGAGGGGGGGGGCAGGGGGGGTAGGGCAGGAACAGGGGGGGGGGGGGGGGGGGGGGGCTTCAACTGCCCCTGCTCCTGACGACCTGTCCGCTGTCAGATCGTGGTCGCCTACGGGGGGGTACCCATTCCAGGCAAAAAAGGGGGCCGATTTTCTGTAATGCGTTGCTGCCGCTCCGGCCAAGGCCTATATAGCCATCATGCATCCGCTTCCATGTCTGTTTGCGTGCCGCGAATGCAAAGAAACACTCAACTCGCACCATCGGGACACACCGGGACTCCGCGCGGTGGGCCACAACCGCATTTGTAGGTCTCCGCACCTGGACTCCAATGCACCGCACCGGGACAGAGTACAGAGACTCCCCGCAGCACGGCTTTGAAACAATTAACACAAGAAAACTTGACGCTTTCATCGCCAGAATCGGCCGAGGTGCACCAAAGCTAAAACTCTCAGCCGAAAGCAGCAGGGATCAAAAGTGCACCTGAGGTGAATACATGGCACTGGCTGATTGTTACCAAGAACTGACAAAGTTGCAGAAACATATACAGGCACTGTTCGAACACTGCTTGATGACTGCTGCCCAGGTGGAAACTGCATCAAGCTTGAGCACTCCACATCCCTGAAAGTGAGGCTTGGCTTGAATCGTTTATTTGTGCCCTCCATCGCATCAATCCACACCCTTGTGCGCATCATCCAGATGCGCTGCACATGTTTTAGCAACTGTTGGATTGGACATATTTCCGAAGCGGCGTAGTCATCTAGCAACCTATGTAGCTGTTCTTACCTATGTTCCTCCTGCCTGTCTCATATGTATGGCCTTCAGCGTTATGTGGCTTCCTTCCTTGTGATACTTGTTTCCACCTTGATTGTCCGTTGCGCACGCCCGGACAAGTTCCTCTGTTAATGAACTTCCAGCCAATCCCGGCACCAAAGCCAAGTCAAGCCTTGACAAGCAGACTTGTGACTCAAAGTTATGAAGCAAGCAAGGGTTTGAAGAGTCATGCGAATCCATGCGCTCTAAGGCGAGGCAATGTTGTGGAGGCAAGGGTTTTCTCAGAAAGCCCCGCGCAACCTTGATGCCGCAATCAGTGGTGTCAGGGGTCAGTTTGGCTGATGGAAGAAATGGTAGCAAGGAAGAGCCTGCATTGAAGTCGTTGAGCATGACATGGCATGAATGTATCGCAACGTGCTTGGCTTGGAACGGTCGGCATGTCACCTTTGGCAGGCAACCCATGCAGGTTGGCAAGTGATCTCAGCGGAGCATCCGTTGAAGATGTCAGGCTCACGCTGGCTGTACGACTTCCTGTCGGTGCAAGGATACCAGAACATGTCTGAGCCAGCTGACCAGGCAATTCTTTCTTCGAGGTGAGGATCCTCAAGAACCCCGACCCGACGCTGATATACCAATCAGCATTTACTTTGATTGTAAGTTGAACACGCAGTGTTTGTGTAATGCCGAAATAAGCGCCTTCTCCAACTTTTCGTCTCTTGGTCTTATTCTGCAACTCGGCCACTCTTCCTTGTCCTGTCGCAGTAGTTTGCGGCTACTGGATTAGAGCAGGAAGCCAAGGACAACAGATCGACTCGCCGTTGGGCTTTGCGGACACAGTCCAACAGGGGCTGAGGCATCCAAGAAGCTTCACAAGTTGCCTTCTTTTGCCGGTCACAGCCTTTGTTTGATGAGGCACACAGTGTTCGCATCAAAGATGCATTCTTGCCCAGAGCTCAAGTTCATGCAAAGCTGTCCCCGTGTCACAGGTGCACATGCACCTGTCTTGCATATATGTCACACCTTTGCTGCAGGTATAACAGCAATATTGGTTTGATCGGCGACGTAATTGATGCGAACAACTGCCAGGAAAAGTGGAGTCCTCAGATCCAACGAGAGCGAATTTGAGCGAATCAAATCCTAGCAATCCTAGGAATGTTGCAAGTCCTGCGGCATTGCTCTGATGGGCAGCAAGGATTCAGTTTGTTGATGGGATGACTCTGGGTCACAGCCTTACTGAGTCTCACTCCTACTGCTTGCCAATTGCAGAGACGCTCGCCAAACTTGAGGAGTCAGGCATGACATCCAGACAAGAATGACTCACTTCTATGTCAACAGAGCGCTGGGAACACAGCCACTGCCGTGCCTAGAGTGGTCTTGCACCATATTGCAGTTGTATTGGAAGCACACCAAAGTAAATGCAAGTGCAGATGCCAGGTCGATTGGTTCCTGTGCGCTCAGAGATGATGCGCTGGAACGGATGCCAGTGCTGTCAGTGGCCCAGCAAAGAGCAAGGAGCAAATAGCCAGCAGCCTGTCCACGTCTGTCCGGTTGTGACAACTCTCTGGGTCGCGGGCGCGGAGGTATCCTGTTTTTGCTCTACATGCAGCCGGGCAGAAGATTGAGGCCGTCTGACGATGTCTGCTGCTTGCTGTGAGTCTCTGAGATGCACTTGCTGTTGAATGCCCGTGCATTCTCCAGGTTGACTTTACTCTGAGTGGCCCCCTTGCTTCGCGAAAGACGAGCCCTTGGAAGATGTGGCACAGCCGTTCCAGCAGCGGAATGCAGCGGAATGATGCATCAGCAGCAGATGGATAGCAGTGACAAGGAACTTCTCAGTTCCTAGATGCGAACAATTCGAATAATTCTTGGCATTGCTGCCTCCTACCATCCGAAAACCTCGCGCATCACGTTCCGGACCCTTCGGATCGCGAGCAACCGACCTATTGCAAAGGACAACCATGTTCGCTTGCTTGCAGACTAACGAATGCATCCTGCATCATCCTGCGACATGTAGAAGTCTCAACCTTTCTCCCAGGGGCTGTCTGACACCTTGCTAGCCAATGCCAACCAACATCGTTCTGTGACTTACTGATTAAAAGTCGGTAGACTCCAATGAGAGGAGACTAAAAGGGCAGGGAAGTGGGGGGCGAGGAGGCGATGAGGGAGCTTGGATGCTTGGATGGGAGGTGTCATGATAGGGCAGTTGGTTCAACAGAACTACAGTAGTCGACCCGTCTGTCTCCAGAGCTATCTGAGTGTTTTGAGGTTAACATCCGATGATACTCTGGCAGTGATGCTATTGCAGGTTGCTGAAGCAAACATACAACCTAACCTGCATGGGGGCTTCAAGGTTAGAAGTTGTAGCTGCCACGCACTATTGCAGCAAGTGTCGTTGAGGCCCGATGCTGCACAAGTGGCAGAAGCGGTACTGGGGACAGCTTTGGATGAGTCCAGCGGGTGCCCGAGAGGCAAAAGGTTTGGAGAGTGCGGCTTCGTGTGGCTGTGCAGGTTTTTAACGTTGCTTGCCTTCGAGGAATGGACAGCCACACGACCTCAACTGGCTAAAGGTGTCGCGTAGCCTCAGTCAACGTTATTTGCAGTCATCCGCGCTTCGTCGGCCATAACCACGAATCATCAAGTCCTGCAAGTCTAATTCAGATCTAAACACAGAGATGTGTTAACGCCAATGTCGTAGTGTCACCATCACCGTCTCACAGTCTCACCATACCACGCCCTGCAGAATGCAGAACAATGCAGAACATGCACTGCATTCGCCTGGCACCTGCCTTGAATTCCAGAAACATGTGGCGGCGTGGCTGCGGTGGACTTTAGACTCTAGAGCAGATAAGCAAGCTGACACTGTAGTGGTACTTTTGTGTTTCCCAAGGCATTGAGTAAGCGACTCCATGATGCCATTCGCCACTCGTTTCGACACTCGTTTCGAGTCGGGATGTCGGGCAGAACCAACAACGACTGAGCTTTGCCGTCTGAGGCCTGCATAGGGTCTGCGTCGAAGCATAGCAGAAACACACGGGTACATCAGCAACTCTTCTTAGGAAAGTAGTTACGTATTTCTCCATCAAAGGTCGCTCGGGCCGACCCGGTGACGAGGGCATCGTATGAAGTATTGCGGGGCATGATCATGCATAGAGTTGGCCCAATGCTTTCGGCTTGGGCGCTGCCTTAAGTTGCCCCCCGCGCTCTGTTAACGTAGACTAACAACTTCTTATGCAACCTTAAGAACAATTTCGTTGAATGCTTCTGGAAGTTGAAGTTGAAGAGCGCGAAACAAAAATGTGCCATGTCTTGTGTGTCCATATGCGAAATAAGGCGTTCGTTAGTTATCGGAACAGGTACGGTTTCGAGAGCCGGTATTCCATACATACTGTTCGATCTTTATACGGAACTTCAGATTGTTGCAACAAGTGTCGTCCTTTTCCATATTAAGCCGTACTGATTGCTCTACACTGGTCCTGTGTCTTGTGCCGAAGAAATCAGCAACTGTAGATGACTTGAGGTGTGCCTTCAAGGAGACCGAGAAACAAAACAACAAAAAGCACCTACGAGACATGTGTGTAGAGTTTAGTTTAATAGGGCTTAGGGTAAGAACCAAGGTGTTTCTATTCAAACATGGAGGAAATAGGAACTTCCGATGAAAGGATAGAGGAAATTCAGGCTTTCAATCGAAGTATGAGGAAGATCATACCCTATTCAAATTGAGGGATGCATGATTTCCTTAACATAGAGGGAATAGAGCCCGATGTCGATCACGGAATGCGCGCGGGAGCTTGGTTTAAGCACAACGCGCGCGGTTTGGACCACAGAATATGCGGGACCCACGCCACAGCATTTTGACCACGGAATGCGTGCGGTACCAAGGCGGACCACGCGTTCCAGTACAGAATGCGTGTGTGACCTCAGAGCGCGATTGTGACAATGGAATGCGTCCGGGACCTAGGCGAGAGCGTCCGGTTTCTGCGAGAGCATCAGGTTTGGGTTTGTGAGCTGGAACGAGGCAAGTGAGGCAAGCAAAACCTCAGTTTTCCGATGCCAAACGCAGAAGCCAAAAACAAAGACCTAAACCAATTCTGGGCCCCATTCACATTAGGTAGGTTTGGGACAGACGCCACCGATGTCTACCGGTTATATCCGACGTAGGATGGTGTAGGTGTTCGGCAGAGGCTTGCAAAAGACACCACGAGCAAGCTAAATGTGGGTCCCCCAGACGTCGGCTTCTTTTTTTCCTGTGCAAAGGCCAGATTCGGCCAGATGTTGGGACATGAAAGTCGTACTCGCAGCATGAATGGTAAACCCTTTGAGCCTTTGCGTCGACTGCCTCGGCACGGCAGGAGGGGTCCCTCTGGTCATGGGCAATCATGGGCCCCAATCTGTGGAGGGCTCTTCGCCCTGGATGGGTTTCCAGTCGGCGACCAGAGCTCCTTGCAAACAGTGCTCCAAACATGAACCTAGCATTAAACATCGTGACCCCCAACGTCGGCAAGCCCATCGCAGAGTAAAGCACATATGGCATGCAATCGGCTTGTCTCCTGCAGAAAAGGCTCTGTTGTTGTTTTTGGATCATCGCTTCGTTCTGTATCATCTGAAAAGGAATGTTCTTGTGTTGGGGGTTCGATAGTGACTGTCGTCGTTTTGAAATTGTCAGCCTCTTAACCCTCGCACCAGCAGTGCCAGTCACAGCGATTACGGGCGCTGCAGACCCCAGTTGCCTGTGACATCTTTGTGTCTCTCTTGAGAGTTCTTCGTGTTTGTCCTAGTTGGTCGTCGGGTCGTTGTGTCGTGTCATACCTTGTGATGTATTCTGAGTATGAGTCTGGGTGAGTCTTGTCTAGTATCGTGTCAAATGCGGAGCGTCAGGTCTCGTCGTGAGTGCCCTTTACATCTTGGGTTCGGAACTTGCGAGTCCAACGGTGTGAGCCAGCCATCCAGATCCAGGTTGTGACACAGCGGTCTCTTGTGTTCCGACATGCTTCGACTTGCGTTTACAATTCAAATGGGGTACTGGGCTCTCGTTGCCTGGCATGAAACCTTCCAATACAACTGACTGCATGTGCTCCATGCAATGCATCACTTAGTGAGTCGATTACTCAGCATAGTCCTCTTACGGAGTTGTTCAGCCCTCTTCATGTTGCGTAGGCATATGGGAAAGCCGAAGAGCACCCAGGTTCTAATTCATGACCATATCGCAAGCCGAGATAAAGCATCCTTCGTGACTTTTTCCGAAGTAGGAAGATGGATGGAGCACCACCGGCCTAGCATGCCAGCAGTGGGCCAGCGGCCGAGCTCATGCCCCGGCGACCAGTTCTTGGTTGCTCAGCTGCATTCGCACTGCATTCCCAAATTCTCGATACATCCCACGAGTCAGGGTGGGATTGCGTATCTCAAATTATATGCCAGCATAGACTCTGACCATCTCTGGTGGCACGTCGGAGTATGATCCGCGGTGCAAGAACGACGACAATTCTGCACTTCACAGGGAGCATGCGCACGGGACCGTGGTGCAAGAGTGCTAATTTCGATCATCGCGAAACGAAATGCAGATCGATTTAGGAGCGCGAGGTTCACCCAAAACAACCACAGCAACCGATCGTCTGGGCAAGACTCGGCACACCTCGAACCGACGAGGACCAAGGCTTGTTTTTCTCCATGGGTGGGGAGAAGAAGCTAACAAGGTCCAAGGATAACAAGAAGAACGCCAAGAACAACAACAATAGCAACAACAAGAACATCAACATCACTGAGAAGAAGAAGATTAAGAGGCACGGCAGCAGAGGCAGCGGCAGAGGCAGCGGCAGAGGCAGCGGCAGAGGCAGCGGCAGAGGCAGCAGCGGCAGCTGCAGCAGCGGCAGCAGCGGCGGCGGCAGCAGCAGCAGCGGCGACAGCAGCGCCGCCAACAGCAAGACCAACAATACCAATACCACCACGAACAACAAAAGACTAGAACAACAAAAATCAGGAAGATCCAGGTCCCTTGGTGCGTGCATACGCGCGCGCTATTGCGGATGCGCTAACGCCGCTCGCTGGAGCCTGACCTGATTGCGGGGCTTGTTTACCGGCTTCCGAAGCTTCGCCCAAGCCCCCCCCCCCCCCCCCAAGCCGGTCCCAGTGATGCTGTCGGATTAGAAGCCCTTCCGCCTGCGGATGATGCTCAAGTTAACCTCGGTGGCTTGTGTCTAGGGCATCAGCTGTACCGCGTTGGCTCTACTGCGTGCCGTGTTTGGTTCCGCATGAATGCTAGCATTCGGCGAATCAGAAGTGGAGGCCAAGATGCATCCTTGGCATCACCAGCGCAGGAGGCAAGGTTGTCTATGTGTCCTTGGCTTGCAGCACGGCGATCAAATGATCTGCCTTATGTAAGACAAGCGAGCAGTGCTTGACGATGGTTGAATCTTGAAACTTAAAAAGCATGACCACGTTCTAGGAAGCCCAGACTGCAGGCGGAGGCTGCCGGACGCGACCCGGGCCACGGCTTCAGCACCAGCATAGTTGGTTCCAGCCAATTGCCTCCATGCCTCTGACGGCTGGCCAGGCTGCGCCTCCGAACACCCCACGCTCGATGTGAGGGAAATCAGACCGCAGCAAGTGGCAGCGGAGCCAAAGCAGGCGATCGCCGCGGAAGACGTCGCGACGAAGAAGAAGGGCGAAAAGAGGAAGCATGGTAGCAAGTCGGATGAGAAAGAAAAGCACGGAAAGAAGAGCAAGAAGGACAAGAAGGCTAGCAAGGACAAGGAGCGTCAGAAGGAGAAGCAGTCTCCGCAGATATCCACAAACGCTTGCAGCGGCGACGATGCTAAGGCAGGGCCCTACCATAGTTGGGATTATTGAATACGTGTAGCTTCAGAAGCATCGGGCTGATCACAACTTGACAGACTTTGCACTACAGGGTGCACTAGCAAGTATAGGCCGGAAGAGTACTGCACATTGATACATTGCATCATTGCGACTTTGAGTGTTCCTGATCCATCCGACATCCACTGCCCCCACCAGCTCTTGCATAGCAAGGACTTCGATCTTGATCAGCTCCTGGCTGGCACTGACCTGTTTGAAGTCGGCTCCACAGATGATGGATACATGGCTTTGCACGATTTGCGTAGGACCTGGAACCATTTTGATATGCAGGGCTCAATGTTGTCGGAACAACTGGATGGCATGCTGGTAGGAACGTGCTGAGCGGACAAGGATGCACCCTGACGCAGACATTTGTCTTTCAAGTTGCTCTTGCAGGATTTTGCAGGCACATGTGTCACAGATGTTGACGTGTTGATGGCGATCCCAATCAAAACGATTGATTCACAGCGTAAGCAGCACAAGCTTTGTTGTTGCATCATCCATCCATTGCGAAGCTCGCCGCACAAAAATGAGCTGCGGGGCCCGGCACTTGGAGGATTTACCGAATGCAACCAACTAGTAAACTGCAAAGAGCTCGTTTCTCTTTTCTCTACTGGCTGCTAGAGACATCATGAGACATCGCATAAGATAATAACTATACATTTGTGTACATATATATATATACATATGTGCACCACTGCCTTTTTTTGTGGTCGCATCTGTTTTTCTACATGTGCTATGAAGTATACCTGACCTCCAAGTATGTTAGTCAAACCTATTCAGTTATTTACATGTTTCTTCGGGGCGATCATATACCGTTGGCAAGAGTACAGTCCCATAAGTTGCCTTCCTTTTTGCAATGAGAAAGCGATTTCACTTTGAACACGGAAGCTAGTTTGGTGCGGTGGTTGTCCCAGTGGCTGTCCTTCATTAATTTTCAACATTACCGCTCTCCCTGACGGTTCTACATCAGTTTCAGCAGAATTATTGTCATCAGGGGCGAATTACATATTCCCCGAGTGGGTTATGATGTCAACAGTCCTTTAACTTAAACTTGCAATACTGGTAGAACTTATAGAATCATGAGCTTGAGTAGTTTGCCCTTTAGTCAAATAAATACATTACAAGAAATTTCCTGATGTTGTTAGTTGGGGTAGAATACGAATCATATTCTGTTCTTCGAAAATCAGCTTCAAGGGCGAGTAATTCCACTAATTGAGCTACGGTTCAGTAACAAGTGGCCCTGAGTTTCAACCGATACTGCAATGAAGCCCTTGAATTCCGCAATAGAAGTTATGGAATCATGCTCTTAGATACATGAATGTCCACAAGTCGCAATAAATCAAATTGGAGCGCAGATGTTGTCTTTCAATTCTCGAATAGGATATCACGGATGAGGGTTGGGTTCAGTGTCGAATTCTATTGTTTACTTATCATGGCCTCAACTCAGTCATACTCCGGATAATTGTATTCAGTTTCTTCACCCAATGTTGACTGTAAATACTTTTGCTTTTTGATTAACATAATCGGAGGTCACGTATAGATGTTACATGAGGTGCAGAAATTGAACTGCCAGTTTCCAGTCATAGAACTTAACTATGGGTAGTGATGCAAATTGGTTTTCTGCCTTGAGCTCCAGCACATCGGTTTAGTAAGAGTCTATACTGCCGACCGTTTAACAAACTTTCACTTGCTGCGTTGACTAGACTCACTAGACCTCCGGTAAAACCAAGCCAACATTATTTACATGCTCAGCTTGGCAGGGAATGGCGGTCAAGAGTTAAAATTCTACTCAACTACCACTACTGTACTGAGTCTTGATCATACACCGCTACTGGAATCTCGAAGAAGTGCCTGTGAGCGCACATGCTGCAGAACCGTAGTCTCGGCATCATTGGAAACTAGATCTACTCGATCTAGAATAAACAAAAGAAGACTTGATCCAACCTCCGAAGAGTAAGTCTTTAAGATGTGGTAAATCGGGGTTTTGGGGCATGTAAGTGGCTGAGATACCACTGGGGCCATGTCCAGACATTTCCTGGACCGGATTCGGTTGTTGAAATTTTGTATCCTTGCGGGAGTGCAGTACTGGAGATACTGGGATGTATGGCAAGGCCTTGGATAAAGTAATGTTATCTGCTCACAGTATCCCCGATGCTGAAATCGTTTCGGTGAAAACTTTCGAAACACGAGTGGTAAGAGGGCACTTCTAAGCCTTGACTCGTATTCACACTACCTACTTGATGCTCTCGTTCGTGCAAACGCAAGTTTGGGCAGCACATGTATATATACATATTTTATTTATTTGTTTTTCATCTGTATGTATATATTCTTATACATTTGCAGTAAACAAAACATACATACAGTGTCCCCTACGATCCACTCCCCTGGTGTGAATCTTCTTTGTGATGATAGAAGTTGCACGTTGCATTAACGAGAAAACCATATAATTTTCGTTTCGGGGTTGTCCATGAATCCTTTACTGCATGTCACATCTCTCCCAGAACCCAAAAACAGAAAATACAGAACGCGCCAAGGTACCAAACATCGAAGGAGAGTTCGTCCAAAGCGCTCTGTGCTTGCAGTTCTCATAAACGCAAAGCCTCATGGATTTTGGAGTTTTCAGTCGTCGGGAACCCCGGGGACATCAAGATTTGTCCTTTGACCGTGTGGGAAAAAGACCCTCTTGCCGCCTTTACCTTCGACAAGCACTTCGAGTGGCACCGTCTTGCTTGAGCAACACGTAGCTTTCAGGTTGTCATAAACCGACAGAACTTGTCACGCTGTAGAGGACCTTTCATGGACTTTTCAGGGGATGCTGTTAGGGTTTGCATGCAGTGTGCCAACTGGGCTCGGGGTCGGGGGTCTAGGTGCGAGACCGGTCGCAGAGTGCTCAGGACTACATCCTTAATGCCAAGCCAGGCTCAAGGAGATCTCCTTAAGCAGTTGTACTTTTTGTTTGGCGATGGCAATTCAGAACTCGATGTGAAAGAAGGCTTTGCCCAAGCTTCGGCTGCCATTTGTTAGCCTTGTCTGCGCTGACACATTTTTTGTCTCGTCCCAGCACACAGTTTCGCCTGTAAAACTACCGTCGTCCCTGAAGGACCAGGTTCCCAAGAGTTGTTTCTAGGGATCCCGAAGAAGGTCTACAGATCCCTGGGGGTCCCTCAGCGAGTCAAGTAAGGCCAGCAGTTGGAAAGCGTTCCTTGGCAGCGCCACCATCGGCCTGGCCTCTGCAACTGCCGCAGCCTTCATTTGTGCGATGGATTGAGAATATTGCGATGTGATGGTCGTTGATGGTCCGTGTCAAGCCCGCAGAGCACTGCAAACGGCATTGAATGACATTGTCATGCCAAAACGCATCCACATTCATCCGCCCTGCGTGTCCAAGGTTGTTGGGCTTGCCTTGAACAGGTTTGGAGCCCGGTTCGAGCTTTCACGTGAGTCTCACAACACATGTGAGTCGGCACAAGGATACTGGAATCGTGCGTCAGCAACGTGGAGGAGGAGC
This sequence comes from Symbiodinium natans, assembly GCA_905221605.1. Lineage (NCBI taxonomy): Eukaryota > Dinophyceae > Suessiales > Symbiodiniaceae > Symbiodinium > Symbiodinium natans. The sequence continues at coordinate 479,255 of CAJNDS010002096.1, forward strand.
TGCAGCGAAGCAGTGTCAGCGTTGACGTGCGTGGTCTTTGCCTGTCGGGTTGCATCAACTTTCGACGACGTCGCCGTTATTGATTCCATCTGGTGTATCATCCATGTATGTAGACTGTAGAAGACTGCAGAAGACCCTGATGAGGAACTGGAGGGCTTTCCACGCTCGCGCTGGCTGCTTTCTGTTGCAATCCAGGCTCTCTCAGTCCAGTTCACATGTCGCAGCTCATGGAAAGTTGTCGAAAGACAGGTTATCCCGCAAGTCGGCTCAAGAGAAGCCATGGTGGCAAGTTTGGTAGCTGTAGCAGGGTCTGCGTATTTCTTGGGCAAGATCGTGGCATGTCGAAGCAGCTGTAGCATGCTGTGGCATTAGATGTTCATGCTCATCAATCGACGAGCTCACGTAGCAAGAGCTACATCGGATATGATCAACTGGAGACTCTGGAACCTTGGGACATGATTGGACTGGCATGACCCGGCTATCGCTCTCCGGGTTTAAGAGCCAAGCTGCTAATTTTGGCGGCCATATGCGGGCAGATGGCATCCAACATCCGAGATGACCACCGGGTGGTTTGATGCTTCTTCCTGTCTCACAACTGTTTCACTGCATGCGTTCCATCACATCCTTCGACAAGCGCTCGGAGGGGAGAGTTGGGAAAGCAAACAATAGCAAACACACTTTGGACCATTGCGGACTTGAATGTATAGGTGCCTCCGAGGCCTCAGACTGAGACTACACGTGTCCGCCCCAAAGATCCATTTCAACAAGAAACCTTGCATGTTTGGCCTTAGCTCAGCATGGCAAATCGTAAATAATATGTGTATACATATACACATACAAATACATAAACGAAGAATACATATGCGTATACATGTTTTCATGTGTATATATATACACTTACATAAATAACCTATACATATAGATATAGTCTGATTTGATACATTGATGTGCTGACAGTTTTTGATACCGGCCCTAACACCCCAAAACAGTTCGTGACAAGTTTGGACGACCATCACGCATCGGACGGAGCTGCCAGGGCAGCAAACCTTACCGAAAGAATCGTTATGTCTGCACGCTTTAAGTGTCGAGGCCTTAGTCTTTCCCGTCTGCGTGTGGCTGTCTATATGGGCCGCCAAAGCATCTGGCTGGGACATGGGCAGGGCCCTTAACTTTGCAAACCAGTGCTGGCCTTCTGAAGTTGTGTTCAGCGGGCCATGTCTCAAGGTCGCTGGCTTGCATCTGCCGCACATGAGCTGCCGAATGCATCGCGCTGGTGCTCAGCCCAGAAAGAGCATGTGGATGAAAAAGAAGCCTGATTTTGTTCATGTGAGAGGTTGAGAGCGTACTATGCCTTTCCATGTCCTTCGTGTGCTTTGCGCAGGTACGTTTTTGCATTATTTGGATCGCAAAGCCGAGACATGTGCCAGACTAAGAAGTGTGTTGCAGATGTTGTGGTGTCAAATGATCCTGCATCCCGGAAGTCCGTGATTACAACCCCCCCTTTTGAAGTTGGGTGCTTTCAGGCCTTGCTGAGGTCGCAGGAGTATGACTGGTGAGCTCCGGCTTTCCATCACGCACGGGCTGCTCACTGATCCGACCTGCCTTGTGGACTTGACTCTTCCCAGGTCCTCTTGGAGAAAGCAAAACACACGGATGTCAACAAAGCAATGTGAAGAAAGGCTACACAGTGACGCCAGGAACGGTGCAAGCAACGATAGGGTTGAAGCCGTGCAAGCCCATGAGAGTCCTGCGACTGCTGTTCCATCCCTTGTTCAAAGTGCTACTTAGGCACACGAATGCCACGAACAAAAGAAATGTGAAAACGCGATAGTTGCGCAGTGGTGCGTTTCTTGCCCTTTGGTTGCTCCAGAATGACAGTTGCAGGTGCCCTATGCCTGCAGAAGCCAGCTTCCTCATGAAGGTGCTTGCAGCGTCACATTAGCATCACCAGCACCCCCGACCACAGTGCATAATCGCCAGGTGCACCACTATGTGGTGACCGTGGCCTGCCTCCTTTCTCTACTCGCACCGAAGGCGAGTGTCGGACTTGGAAACCAAAGCCATGAGCCTTAAGGGCACGTTGACTAGCAAGATACCTTGAACACTGAACCGGTCTGAGCCTCTACAGCAAATCGCTCATCCAGTGCCCCAAGCCCAAAGCTGGATGACTGGGAGCTCACGTCTCAAGACTTTTCATTTGTTGGTGGAGAATATGCGAAGACCGCCAGCAGCCCTGTGAGGGGTTTGGACTCTTCATTGCCGGCACTTTCGTTCTGGACTGATGGCTAGGGTGTGGGAGGTTCTTTTCACACCAAAATCTCCTAAAAGCCGACGCTTCGTCGTCCTTCGTCCATTCTCTTCCTAGTCTTGCCTTCACGCTGCATCGCCAACGCTCTTTGAGAGGAGCTGGGATCGATGTTCTACAATCTGCGAGTGCTGTACCCAGGCGAGGCTGCAACTTTCTTTGATGCATGCATCGGCCAACATCTGCGCTGCCTAGACTGAAGGCCAGAAGCTGATAGAACTGCTATACCAGGCTCTTGTTTCCGGTTGGATTCTGCTCTGGGTGGAATTCTCTTGTTCTACGTTTGGAGGATAAGTTGCATGCAGGTTTCTATGCCCGCATCGAACATTGCTGCCTTGGCTGGAGGACTGCCATTCCCTCAGCACGGAAACGGAAACGTATCCTTCAAAATATCTCCATGTTAGGCATAGTAAAGTGGGCAGCGATGTCGGAGCTGAGGCTCTTTCTGAACATGAAGGACGTGCCCATGTGGATGAGGGCACTGCGGGCAGTTCCGCAGCAAGCGTGCAAAGTGCTTTTGGACGGCATGGACAGGTTCTCTATTTTGTGGCCGATGTCGGAGTGTGTATAGGCCGCCAGCGCCATGCTTTGAAGGCGCGAGGAGACTGCTTTTTAGCCAGCAGCATGAAGTGTTACGAAGTGCCCGCAAGCTACTGCAAGCCTTGAGCTGGAAGTGCTCGCTGAGGACGCTGGGCTCATCGGACCTCGTGAGGCTGGATGCCAGCATTTCACACTGCTGAAGTATGCTGAAGTCCTAGATTCCTCAGATCTTGGCTGATGGAAGCATTGTTTTGCAGCGGCACTGCACTTGCTAGCCAATGCTTCAATCATCTTGTGGCTCAAGCAAGGGTCAGGGGTACTCTCGGGCGATTTTCGGATCCTAGTGGAGTGTCCTGTGCAGACCCATGGCCACTCGGACCAAGAGAGCAGGCCCCCATACTTATTGCGCGCTTGCACGACATGTTGCGTAATTCGAAGTTGTCAAAATGTCAAAACATCAGCCCTATCTGTGCATGACATGCACGAGTTCAGGATGGGCTTGAGAGGAGCATCGGGCTTTGCCCTTGATGTTTGCACGTGCGGGCTTGAGATTGTTTGAAAGCCACAGGTGTTCCCAAGATCTTCGCCTTGGGGAATCATGAGGAGCAGTCAAGGCGTAATGAGCCATGCAACATACGGCAACCCTCACGACACCAAGCAGCAATGTAACGTCCAACTGCCTTAATCAAACTTTGACACAGTCGAACTGGAACAGCTGGATTTGTTCACTGGATGGTACTGTTTCCTCGCACCCGGAAGACAACGCTACCTCCGCACGTGGCTGTGCTTGGTTACCGGGCTGCCACCAGCAAAGAACCTCAGGTTCGTTGACTGACGATGACTTCTCTGACGCTTCTAGCGACGATAGGCGCAGCCACTGCACGACATTCTTTCTTGACTTCGTAAGTTGGCAGGTTTCAAAACACCGCACTGCACCTGTCGTGCTAATTACGCTGCCACGCTTTGGATCTCAGATGGGTCTCAGAATCTCATGGATGTCTCTGCTTTCTCATGGATGTCTCTGCTTCATGAAGAAGGCTTCAAAGTTGTTTGTTGTCAATCCTACCTCTACCCTTTCTTTGCATTGCTTCCCTGATACATGATTAGCCGATCTTCACACCTTTCCTGAAAAGCCTTGGTCAATGCTCTCTGGGCTCCATTCTGGGAGTTGTTTAGACTCGGATTCTGGGGGGGGCACTTTCTTCGCCTGTACAATGTGCGCCTCTGAACATTGCAGGCGCTGTCTACTCGACACAAGCGAGTCACCTGCTGAGAAGAGCAAGCCTTGCAAGCCTCCAGGAGGCCAGCAATATCCATGTGCTCCTGCGCATGCATTGATGCATGATTGTGCTTTCTTTTGATGTCTGCCTGTCCAGTGGCCACAACCTGGCCAGGCTCTACCCGCTTGCATTGACGATGTTGACCAAGTAGCATGGAAAGGCCACATCTACCGAACGCTCTACGGTGCGAAGGTGGAAGGAGAAGATCCAGCCAGCTGCGAAGAGACCTCGTACCAGCAGATGCCTGAAAACTACAGCATTGCTCCAGATGAAGTGAGCATCGTGGAACATGTCATCGGAGCACACAAGTGGGGTGTCTACCGCGTGTGCCTTGAAAGCGGGTGCTACGGAACGAAGCATAGTGAGGCTGGCGAGTTGCTGAACAGCGGCCAGTTTTGGGAAGCGGATGCCGACAAGTACAGAGTCAAAGAAGCCTGCGCTGGAGAAAGTTACCACCGTCTTCTCCTGCGTCAGAAGTGCCAGGCCGACGACTCATGAAAAGGGCTGACAGTACCGCGAGGGTCAGAGTAGCCTCGAGGAGGGATCGAAACACACACACACACACACTCGCTCCCTCTCTCTCTCGTGCAATCCTCCCGCCGATTCAAAATCTTTATATTCACATAACTGTCGGAGCTTGCACGTGGCTTGGCCGACCCAAGTTGCGAAACTCCGAGAGTGCACACCGACGGTCCAAGCACCTCGGAGTTTCGGAGTTTCCAGTCCGCACAAGCGACTGCAGGCCGAGGAAGAGACGTCTCAGAGCAGCCGATCCGAAAACCCGAAACCTTGAACCCGCAGAGCAAGTGAGCTGTGCGGACTTCCTAGCCCTGGTCCAGGGCAGCGGCGCAGAGCACATGCGAAAAATGCGCAGACCACACTGTGCTGTGGTTTGCATATTGTTTGCTTAGTCGAAGCGTTTGTTTTGCAGCCTGGTATGGCATGTGTTTTGCATGTTTTTGGCGGGTTGGCCTGGGATGTTGTGGCCCAGGAACTCAGTCATCGCCGTTACACCGAGAGCAGCAACAAACTTAACAGGATGCCAAACTCACACGAAGCACAGGCAATCATGCGAGCAACGTTGGAACAACCGAAGTAATCGTTAACAACAATAAAACGGCTGCTTGCAGGTAACAACAAACAGCCCAAACACGGCCAAAACAAAACAATCGTTGTACATGCAAACCAAAAAGACAACAAAGAACAACGCAAACAAACACCAATTCCTGTATGTGAGGCAAGGCAAACAGTTCCAAACACAATTCATCAGGTGTGATCCGCACAAAATGCACAACTTGAAACCATGAGCAACCCCAATTCAGCACTATTTATCAAAGAAGCAGAAGGCAAATTCGACGTGCACAACATCTGCAAAACCACACATTGAAAACGCGTAGAAAGTGTTTTGGGCTTTCCAGTCTGCGGCCCCCAGATCATCTTGCAGCAGAAAAGGCTTGCAGTGTCAGCAGGCGGTGCAATCCTTCGGTGCACTTGTTGTCGGCGTTCGCATGACTGTTGCCAGATCCCTGTGCTGCAAGGCCACACGCACGACGGAATCGGATCCCCTCCTTGTTGAACTTGCGTGCCCCAGGCCCCAATCGGATCACGCAGTATGCTCAAAAACCCAGATTTGGTCATCGCCGCGTGACACTTTTCATCATTTCGTCGTAGGCCTCAAAACCTGGTTTCTCTCAGTAGCAGCCTCTTTTACATCACACGTGTATCGAGCAAAAACTTACGGAGATCCCATCTTGTCTTGATGTTGCAAGAAAAATGGGCCCACTCTAAAGTGGTCAGGTGTGTATCCGAAGGGGTGCTAATCTGCTAATCCTCGAAAATCGACAGGGGCTCGCCAAGCATGTTGCGGCACGTTCAACGAACACGGGTTTTATCAGCTGCTCTGCATAGAGGGAGTAAAGAGCTTGCTGTGTGAAGCCTCACATGCCTCAGAGCCTGAGCCCGGAGTATTTGGCTAATTAGGGGTCCTTTGTTTTTCTTGCTCATTTTAAGCTGGGAAGCAAGAATGGCCAGGAGAAACTACCAGTAGCAAGACATTCCAGGCATGCGAGGCAATGAAATCGACGAAAGGACGGCAGGTGTCGCACGGCACGCTACGTTTATGCAGCCCATTGTCGGCATCCGTTTTGCACGTAAGTTTGCAGTGCGCTTCGGGTGTGTCTGTGCGTGTGTGTCAATGTATGATTATAATCGCAGATACTCGCACAGGGTCTGCCAGGTTGGGACCTGGGATGACCTCGGAATGCAGGGCAGGGCAGGGTGGTGGGAGCTGCTAAGAAACCGATGTGGGACGCACCCACAAGCTGGCTCCTACACGGCATGGTTGGCAGCTCCCTCAGGCGAGGGGTGGTGATGGTTGGTGTGGTGCGAGGGCGAATTTGTTTTTTCCATCTTTTTCCCAAAGTGAAGACGGCAAGGCGGACACTTCCGCCACATTGGCTGCCCCATCAGCAAAGTTCTAGTTGCCTTACAAACAGGATGTTGCGAAGCAATTTTCGAATCGCTCTCCCCTGCAAACAAAGGTTCCCTCCGACAAAGAATTCTGTGAAGATTCGATACGTCAGGTGTTACAGGTTGTTGCTATATTCTGAGCGGTATAGCTTCAAATTCAGCCCGCAGGTCGCACCAGATGGCTTCAGGAAGTTTGCATATGCCACCGGCATTGGAACGACCGCCTACGCAGAGATACCGCGATTTGCCAGCGAAGGCCAGACTGTGCCATCTAACCTTTTTCAGCGAACTTACTTCGCAGTGGAGTCGCAGAGGTTGCCAACACCGTGGGATTTGTTGGGTTTGGGATCACGAGTATCATACTTGTCATGTATTGTTGGGTATGCTGCGGCTCTCGGAATGGCACTCGGCAGGCTCGTATCCGGAGATTCTCCAAGCAGCGAAGGAAGCATGCAAAACGGATGCAGACTGCGCAGCTTTCGAAATAATGCGGGCTTTCAGTCAGGACAAGAATCCTGGATTCAGGGAGTGGGGCCAAACCTGGGCTGACAAGATTGACGCTTCCGAGGGCGGGTGGCTTGTGTACAAGCTACACAAGCGCGAGACTGGTGCGGAGTTCAGCATGCACGACACAGAGGAGCTGGACTGGTACGCATCGAACCGCGATGAGGACGTGTACAATTTCCAGGTGCGACCTCTGCCGGCCTTCATCGGCCTTCGTTCTTCTTTGTTCTTTGCTTGGTAAGCAGGGCGGTTCCTCAGAAGTTCGAAAGCATTTGCCATCATTTGCCAGTCGTTTGCTAGGGTTTCAGCTGAGCTTCAGTACGTGGCAGTGTCTCCAGGCATCGCCGCTGCGTTGCAGCTGGAAGACCAACTTCGCCTGCGGATTTGGAAGTCGCATTAATCTGGCAGTGTCCACCACCGCAAGCTCCAAGGACAAAGTTATACAGCAAGTATACAGTTTTTGGGTAGAACTTAAGGTCACTATAGCTTTCGGATCGCAATGTCGAAGTATCCTGAGATGGTGCGATCAGGAGGACTGCGAAGCGCATTGCCAGGCTAGCCAAGTGGCGGAGCCCGTCCGGGGTTGCTGTTCCTACTCGGAGGGCCAATGCAAATATGGGGAGGGTGCACAGCTGGACCTGGCCAAGCCTGAAACAGACTCCGCGGACTGCTGGCCGGAGGCACGTAGGCATAGTCTTGGCATCGTGTGGATCCGCTTGCTGTGCCTCTCATGCACATATTGACAGCACTGGGGCACCCAAAAGACTTGTTTGGTCATTCGGCCGATATCACGATTGAAGAACGCTTCTGCCATCGGACATGGCTTTGCTGCCTCGAGACCAATCCAAACTTCATGATGTCTCAGCATGTCCGCCAGAGTCTCTCTGCTCGGTGACGTTCTGCCAAGGATTGCTAAGTTCTGCTAGTTTCTAATCTTCTCTCTGAGCCACAGCCATGCTCTACGTCATGCATCTCGAGAGTCTCTCATCTCTTTGGTTTCTCTGAAAGAGTTCTACTCTTCTCTTTCTTCTCGTTGGTGGTGTCCTCAGGATGGGGGAGGGCAACATAGAGGAACGCAGGTTTCAAGTGGGAGATCTGGGACCCTCACATAGCCTCGAGGCCAATCCATGGCTCAGAAGCGAGGGGCGCAGCAACAGTGAAGTGTGAAGTGTGGTGTGTGGTGTGTGGTGTGTGGCGTGTGATGTGTTTTGTGTGATGTGTGATGTGTGGTGTGTGGTGTGTGGTGTGTGGTGTGTGGTGTGTGGTGTGTGGGGTGTGGGGTGTGGGGTGTGTGTGTGTGTGTGTGGAAGCCCTGATTCTAAGCTAAGGGTCCGTGGATGTCGAGCAGTTTTGCTTTCGTACTGCCAGATTTATCCTCGATTAGCCGGGGGCCAGGAACCAATATCATCTGTCCTGGCCAACGAAGACCAGGTGATATTGGGGTGAAAAAGTACCTGCAGATTTACAGAGTTGCACCTGGATCCAATTCGGGTAGCTGGTGGACTCACAAGAAAGTCGGGCACTTTTCTTGTCCTTGGAAATGAGGCTTCATGCTGGTAATCTTTCTCGTGCATAGGTGAGCGTTTCGCATTCCTCGCAGGGTCATATTCGCTTGTGACCTGTTCAGGTTCCTAAGTCCACCGAAGGTTCGACTTCCCCAATACCATGTTCGTCACAAGAAATGGATGGTGGGTTACCGCAAATACTCAGTGTGCGGCCAGATTCTGGGAGGGCTCTGCCCTTGCCCGGGACCGTTGCCATTAGGCAGGAACCTATTTGGGACTGCCTGGTCCTGGATTGGACTAATATGTAACTGATCCGGCTCATCCGCGGAATGAGAGCCTTACAGCCTCCGGGCAACACATTCCAGGCCTTATTCTCTGCTAAGGTGATGGCCAAGAAGGCCTTATTGCCAAACAGGAACGGATGCGACCCGTTTCTTCGGAATGTAAGAGGTCAGTCGTGGCTCGGGGGTGAGGTGGCCCCCATCAGCCTACCAGTAGCCAGGTTGCCAAAAATGTGCTTTTTGGGGTGTGGAGGCTACTCGGCTTAAATTAAGTGGAGGTGCACTGGGTCTCTGTGGACAGCTGTGGCCTCGCGGATGCGCTTGGGCCGGTTGTGGCAGCTGGGGGTCACGACGACGACAATGAGAGATGCCCTGGGTCACTAGTGTGGCAGCTGGGGTTTCCCGGGACGCTCCTGGGCCTTTCATGACAGCTGGAGGTCCCTGACGACGACTGCGACGACACTGACTAAGGAATTGTGTAATGAGGTCGCCGCTCGGCTTTGGTCTTAGTGGAGGTGCTCTGGGTCGCTGTGGACAGCGGGGGGGTCTGAGATGCTCCTGGGCCCGTTGTGGCAGCTGCGACGACGACGACGATGATGGGAAATGCCCTTGAATTCTCCCGGACGCTCCTGGGCCTTTCATGGCAGCTGGGGGTCTCTGACGACGATTATGACGACGATACTAAGGATTTCCAAGGAGGAGGGCCTATGGCGGTGACGGGCCTATGGCGGAGGACTCGCCGATCAAATGTGAAAAACTAGGACTTTCCCTCTTTGGACAGTGTGTGTGGAAGCCCTGATTCTAAGCTAAGGGACTTGATTGCCGTTGAGCGCTTGAGCTCATTTCATGCAAAGGTCACATGTTATCAGGACGTCAGTTACAGGAGCATGCAGATGGACCCTCCTAGGAGGGTGTGTGTGTGGAAGCCCTGATTCTAAGCTAAGGGTCCGTGGATGTCGATCAGTTTTGCTTTCGTACTACCAGATTTATCCTCGATTAGCAGGGGGCCAGGAACCAATATCATCTGTCCTGGCCAACGAAGACCAGGTGATATTGGGGTGAAAATGTACCTGCAGATTTACAGAGTTGCACCTGGATCCAATTCGGGTAGCTGGTGCTTCATGCTGGTAATCTTTCTCGTGCATAGGTGAGCGTTTCGCATTCCTCGCAGGGTCATATTCGCTTGTGACCTGTTCAGGTTCCTAAGGCCACCGAAGGTTCGACTTCCCCAATACCATGTTCGTCACAAGAAATGGATTGTGGGCTACCACGAATACTCAGTGTGTGTGTGTGTGTGTGTCTGTGTGTGTGTGTGTGTCGCTGTGTGTCTCTGTGTGTCTCTGCGTGTCTCTGCATGTCTCTGCGTGTCTCTGCGTGTCTCCGTGTGTCTCTATGTGTGTCTGTGTGCCTGTGGACACCTGCGGATTAGTTTTGGACATCACATGGGGTGGCCAGCCTCCGTACTTGCAGCTACTTCTTGTCATGGGTTTGCTGACTAGCTAGCCCCAAGCCTGAGTCAGCATTGCCAGTCAAGCGAGACTGACAGTGCTCACATTGCAGATCGTGCCAACGACGACCTCGACGACAACGACCACAACTACGACCACCACCACAACTACCACAACGGAAACCTCAACGACGACAACGACAACAACGGTCACAACCACAACAGTCACCACCACCAGTACCTCAACAACCACGAGCACAACAACCACCACAACAACCACATCCACGTCAACCACCACGACAACGAGCACAAGCACGTCAACCACAACAACAACAACCACAACAACAAGCACCAGCACGACCACAAGCACAACCACTACAACCACCACAACTACATCCACCACTACCACCACTACAACCACCACTACCACCACGACTACCACTCCTTGGATATCTGGCATCTCACCGTCGTGCATCACGGTGAACAAGGCACCTGTTTCGAAGTTCAGAAGAATTCTGACAGAAAGGCATGTTGACAACCAGACGACATGTGATGTGCAACACAGAGCCAGGCCACCGAAGTTACATTCTTTGGAGGAGATGCGGGCGACAAGGCGCGCAGCATTGCAAGACCCGCAAACGGAAGTCCTTGAGCAGCTGTTTTCAGGTTAGATTCGAGGTGGACTGCGACGCGGTGACCGATGACAATTTTACAACACTGCACCTTGTCGCAACAACGATGTAGGATCGCATCCTATGATCCTGCCGTTGCCACAGCACTTTTCTGCAGGGAAGAAGGACGAGAGGGAGCAAAAGCTGAATTCACTCCCAAGGAACAGGCACATATTCAATACACGTTTTCACAATTTTGGATAGTCAAGTTGGCTCAGAGTTCAAGAAGATTTTGCGTTGCCTACCTGCCAGGGAGAAGGCTTCCTTTTGTGCTACAAGCGCGGGCACGAAGAAGTTCATGGCGAGCACCACTTGACCTTGGATCCTGGCGCTTATGTACATAGCCGCGTTTTCTTGTTCACAATGGTTTTCAGAACTGTCTTGCGCCTGACCTTTTCTAAAACGGGTGGCTCTTGTAGAGGCAAGATCAGGCTGGCGGGCCTAGGGATGAACTTCACACGGACTCTGGGGATAGGGCGTTCACAGACCATTCAAATTGCATGTAAATCAATCCTCCGGTCGCTGGCCTGGTTCTGGATACAGCTTGGTGTCAAGCGAAGATTTCACATGGCCGCACATGGCAGCCTTCTGTTTTTGTCTGACTGCAATTGGGCCAAATTGACGCCAAGGATGTCAAAGGTCCAACAGGTGCAAGTCACATCTCTTCAATAAGCCGCCAGCTGAGCGTCTGCTATGTGCCGAAAGCTGTCTGTGCTATCGTTATCTTTTGCAGCTGAAGGCCCGACGCTGGTTAAGAAGTCTGAAGCAGCAGAGCTCCAGCTGGACGGTCCTGAGAAGACAAAGGGCCGAGTCGCCAGGCCATTTAAAGCTGAGTTAGTTGCCCCATCGGACCATTCACTGTGCACGCACAATCATTCACACCCTGAACTCTACTTACTTGTATAGTAGTCGCACTAAGCCCGTACTCTAGCAGATCCTCGTGCATGTACTTGTAAGCATGAGGTCTGCATGGCAAGCTTTTCTTGACAGCGAGGAGTGCACAGGCTGCATAGCGCATAGTGGTGGCTTCACTCCTGAGATCTGCTTCCGGGCACTAGGGCAAGGGATACGATTGATCTGAGGTTTGCTTTGCTCCAAGCTGCGAACTATGCCCACAACTCTATGCAGCTGGTCTGCAAGGGAAGGATCAAGGGACCAGCCGGAGTTGGCGAGGTGTGCACAGAAGAAGTCGCAGGGCGAGACACACAAGGGTAAATCTGCCCTTCATGGAATACCAGTGAACTTCATTCCTACTCTTCTTGAGAAGCTCAGCAAGTGCATATGCCCAATAGTCATTTGATGTGCACAGACTTCGGCCATGTCTGGTGGAGCAGAGTATCGCACCACACGAGGATGGCACAGATTATCCAGCAGTGGAAATACCTGGCACAGTGAGCTTCGTCAAGGAGGCGGGCAGCAGATCCTCCAAAGCAAGGTAACCGAAAATGAGTGGACGCCATCCACGGTGTGAAATTCTCATTCTTACGCGAGCAAAAGCTGTGCAAAAGCTGAAGCTCGGCAGGCTAACAAGCTGCACCTGGTAGCCCCGCAAAATGCCTTCCAGATGCAGCTATGCCAGCTCTTCCATTTGCAGTCTCTTTGAGGCTCTTTTTTGGGTTGAGGGGAACCCATTGAGACTCGACGAAAGGCCATGCAACAAGGCATCGTGGACTTTACTTTTCGATATGAATCCACGGAACAAGTACCCACCTCTGTGCGTCAAGCCCTGTTACGAACACTGAGGGGTCTGGTCTGGTCTACCTTTTCTCTTTCTACTTTGCTTTCGCTCCCCTCTGCAGAGCGTGTGGCTGCTTGTTTGGCTTTCTCTGTTTTCGACAAGCTTAGGACAGCAACGTCTACAAGCTGTGCTACCAGGAAGACTTTAGCTGTGCCACTTGGACTGCTTTGAAGGGCAGTTGTCACATCCAGGTCCAGGTCCCTGCGGTTTGCCTTCGCGAGTAGAACACAGCAGGGGCATTGAGGGGCTGGGTTGGGCCCTTGGGTTGCGCCGGGTGTACGCGGGGGATATAAGGGGTCCCCTTTGAAGGTCCCATATTACGGGACCTAACTACCCGAAGAAACACACTCTGCAGATGCGAAGGAAGCCATTCGGCAATGAGTCCAAGATAGCCAACGCATGCCAAGCTCTCTAAGCTCTAGTCTCAACGCATGCCTGTCTAAGCATAACTTCTTTTTCTGGTCTCTGAGACGGCGAGGAGTGGGCGGAGCAGTCCGGTGGCCTCAAGATCCGTTTTGATCCCCATGTCAAGAGCATCGACCCCACATGCATCGGAGCGAAGCCTGTCTTGCAGTGGGGTCTTTGGAACCTGTAAATGGCACTACAATCACTACAAACACAGTAAAACTCTTCAGAGACAAGACAATGTGCTGACGCGAGTCGTGATGGCGAGCTTCACCAGCCACCCAAGTGAGGAACAGGGACGCCACCATAAAGTTTGAGGGTGCCTGGCCGCGTGACCGAGTTCAATTTGCTCCCAGCTGTGAGGGCATCGTCAAGCCAAAGGCTTCTTGGTGCAAAGACCCCTCCCTTGATTGGTATGCAGGGATAGGGTTCATGAACAGGGATGCGATGGTTGCCGACGTACATTCGAGGAGGAACTGCCGGGTGAGAACAAGCGAGCAATGTGGTACTCAGGCAACGTTTGCCGTTTTGCACTTTGATCAGGATGCCGACACCTGTATATATGTATATATATATATATATGTATGCTACCCCCCCCCCCCCGCCCAGAACCCACCGTAAGCAAAGTGCAAGGGGGCGGGGTGTTTCCCCGAAGGCTGCGATATAATAAGTGCCATATCTGGCGGGCCACCCCTTTAAACCAATGGGTAAGGGCAGTGTGAGGAAGTTGATTTTGGAACCTCTCCGCCGGGTCGCGCGCAGGAGAAATTCACCAAGCTTGCATCCTAAATAATCTGAACACCAAGTTAGCTGAAACCTTCAAGAGTTCCACTAAACATTAAAGAGTTTCCCTGTGTTTATTCGTTTAAGGTTTAGATACAGACCCCATTCCCAAATACTTGCAAGCGAGAAATGCTTAGGAACAGTAATGCCTCGGGTGCCTGCTGGATGCAACCTTAGTGTTTAGCCCTATTCATGAAAAGCCTCTTTGTTGAAAGTTTAGGCTTAAACCTATTCCAAAGCCTTACATTTTCCCTCGCCACTAGAGAAATATCACTTAACCCTATTCGTTGACCGTTTAGGCTGACAGCCTGTTCCAAAACTTTAGATCTTCCCTGGCTACTAAATATCAGCTAAAGCCCGGACCCTCTTCCCACGTATTCAACGAATACTGTTCAGTAGCATAGCCTCCTTCTTCAAGGTTTAGGCTGGCGCCTAGTCCAAAACCTTTTGTTTGCCCTCGTCACTAAAGACGTTTCACTAAATGCCCAGACCCTATTCCCTAAAAGACATTTTACTGAAGCCCAGACCCTTCTCCCATACTTTCAACGAAAATGATTTAGGAATATTCGTGCTTCCTATTCCTGTAATACAAACCCTAAAATTTATTGAAAGTTTAGGTTGAACTTAGTCCATAACCTTACGTTTCCCTCGCCACTGAAGGCATTTCGCTAAAGCACAGACCCTTGTCCCTAAGCTATAAAGCCCAGACCCTATTCCCATACTTTCAACGAATATTGGTGGTCAGGCAGCCTATCTCTTGAAGGTGTAGGCTGAAGCCTAGTCCAAAACCGTATCTTCCCCGCGTCACTAGAGGCATTTCACTAAAGCCCAGACCCTATTCCCTAAAGAAATTTAACCAAATCCAGACCCTATTCCCATACTCTCAACGGAAATTGTTTACGAAGATTCCTGTAAACCCGAATAATCATTGAAGATTTAGGCCCTGAAACGTTTCCCTCGCTACTGAAGGCATTCGCTGAAGCCCAGACCCTTTTCCCCTTTGAACGTACATTGTTTAGGAGTAACCATGCTTCGGTGCCTGCGGGGAGTATCTTTCATGTTTAGGCTTAACTCCTCTCCTGTGAACCCTATTTGTTGAACATTCAGGCTGAAGCCTTGTCCAAACCTTACACTAAGACCCCATTATTTCAATGATTTTTGTTCAGGAAAAATCATGCTTCGGAGCCTGCGGGGTGTCCCCTTAATGTTTCAGCCCTATCTAAAGCTTCGTTCCTGAAGCCTAAATTGTTTAGGGTTTAGAGGTAGGGTTTCGGGTTTAAATTTTGAGGTCCAGGGTTACTCTTGGCAGACCCCTTTTATTCAAAACCGTTAATTTCCAAATATACACATCAGAGTTTTCTGGTCTCATGCTTATGTAGGACTTACTGTCAGGTACATTCCCTTTTATTCAAAACCGTTAATTTCCAAATATACACATCAGAGTAACAGCGTGGTCGTATCCGTCTAGATTTGACCCCCCCACCAAATTGTGTATAGCTATAAATACGAAATATGAACGTATTACTTTGCTATATATCTTGGTTCCCGGGACCTGGGCCCGTGGGTTTGGGGAGCCAGGCAATTAGCACTCATTAGCACGGCCCTATACCCTGGGAAGCAAGAATCCCCGCAAGACTTTTTTGGGAGTCTTGGTTCTTGGTTCTTGGTTCCGGCCGTGTTAATTAACACGGGGCCCGTGTTAATTGACACGGCCCCACACCCCTGGGAAGCAAGAATCCCCGCAAGACTTTTTTGGGAGTCTTGGTTCTTGGTTCTTGGTTCCGGCCGTGTGAATTAACACGGGGCCCGTGTTAATTGACACGGCCCCACACCCCTTGGGAAGCAAGAATTCCCGCAAGGTTTTTTTGGGATTCTTGGTTCTAGGTTCCGGCCATGTTAATTCACACGGGGCCCGTGTTAATTAACACGGCCCCACACACCTGGGAAGCAAGCCCCGCAAGATTTTTTGGGAATCTTGGTTCTTGGTTCTTGGTTCCGGCCGTGTTAATTAACATTGGGCCTGTGTTAATTAACCCTGTCCCAGGCTGAGAAAACTAAATTATTTGAGGGTGGGTTCTGGGGGCGGGGGGTGTCTATATATATATACATACATATACATATATATATATATTTATTTACTATACATATGTATGTACATGAGTGTCAATATGTGTAAACGGCAGGCGAAGCTCTCGATGGCCTCAAGCTCTGCTACAAGCCAGACACATCGGATGCAGCCCCTGAGATGGAACGGAGATGAATGGAGCTGAGTTGCCGAGAGGTACACTCGAGAATACACTTACCAACACAATCCGGTAATTCTCGGAATATCAGTAATATCAGTGTGACGATGAATCGTCCTAGTCATTGTGTTCATTCGCTCTGCTTGTTTGGCGGTGGCGGGAGCTGCGCATCAGCAATTCTGAGGTTTCCGGGTATGTGACAAGCGTCAAGGAGCAGGAAGACATCCTGCTCTACATAAAGAAAGTCACCTTCAAGAGTGTTCTCACATCGTGCTTGGCAGCAAATGGAGTTGACAGTTCAGGCTCAAGATCCTTAAATCCGAGTCGCAACACATCCAAGGTTCAGCCCCAAGACCATCACAAGCAACACGGAGAATACGATTTTCCTCTGGGGCAAGTGGCAAGTCTTCGAAGGAAAAGTACAAGTTGGTGGAAAAGTGTGTTTCGCACAAGAGATTACAGGCTGCACACCCTGCGCAAACCTCAGCATATGTGGACGGACTCTTGGGTGCATCCGACCCATGTCAGCTCTAGCGCCTGAGGTTCCTCTGGCCTGCGGGAAGCCTTCGATATTGATGTGGCCGACGAGCTGGTGCCCGGTCCTCTCGGTAAGGTTACGTACCGACCTGACACATGGCAGCATTCAACCTTTTTGTTGACAAAATCAACAGGCATCAGCATCTTCATGAGCTCGCCTAGATGCCATATGCAGTGTACTGTGCAGGTCGCATCGCACGCTCGAAACGAGATTCTTTGCTATCAAGCTCCCGAAAGCTGCCACTGGGTGCGTCAAACTGACCTTGTTCTGCAGGCACGGGAGGACTCACTTAGAAATAGTGCAAGAGGCAGCGCAAAAAGCATTGTGAAGTACAAAGCTTGGACCATCGTCGAGCTGTTGAAGAACTTCGGCCGTCTACAATTCGTGTCCGCTGTGTTCGAATCATGCGGAACATGTCTGAGCTTGCCCTGGCAGGTGCTCATGGAGCAAGTGCCGGCGGCAACATCACCCACAACGGTGTCATCAATTTGGCCGAGATTGGCTACGATGAATGCCTTACCTCCGCAATCAGATGGTTGGCAAACCATTGTGCAAGCCTGACTTCATCTTGACCTCGTCGAGAGTTACTAGCAGTTCAGTAAGATGTGAAGTAGGGCATTCTTTGCACGGCCGATTGCATGTTTATTCCGGCGCGCATTCGAATCATCTTGGTTGCATTGCATGTACATGGACATGTCTGCTTTGCTCAGAGCTGGCTGCCAGGTTCTGACCTCCATAACTTTTGCAGATGCAACTGCAGGTGATAAGGCGCGCCCGTACCACTGCTACTTGTAGAGGGCTCAAAAGTTGGGATTGCAAGAAGGCGCACGGAGTGCACGACAAGCGTGACTAAATTCAGCACCAATGCACGAAAGCGGGCGAGGCGTCTCAAAGTTCTGGGACTGCCAGGGAGTGGAATATCAAATGATGCCACGTGCTAAGAGAGGCAGACCGAGGCCCACGGAGAGTTCCCAAGCAGACCCCGAAGGTGGTGACCTGCACTCCAGAGGAAGGAGAACAATCTACAGTAGCTAGATGATTGACATGCTAGTCGCACACACATGGGAAGGACGCCGTTGAAAATGTGAGAAATATTGTGAGAAATACTTCAAGAAACAAAAGACGAAGATGCACATGGAAATGCGATGTTCCAGGGTGGCAAATCACTGCCTGCTGTGCGGCCGTTGGCTTGTGTCACCCCGTACGTTGCGAAGTGCGGAACTCCGAGATTGAGGCACGCTTCGCAAGTAGCAGCTCGAAACTATGTGATGACAGGCGATCTTCATCAACAGCAAGGATTCTCAGACCTGTCACGGTGTGAGGCCGGACAAGGAGGCCATCTCTCTGCGTTCGGGATGTGCTATAGAGCAACATAGGAGTGTGCTCCAAACGGTCCAGCCTGAACTTTCCCCACGATAGTTTCAATTCTACAAAAACGCTTGAACTACGTTTTTGCATTTAGCCACTCAGCCCCACCCTGATTTTTTATGCCCGGAGCCCCAGGTTGGCTTTGGTGAAGCGCACTTCTCCTTCTCCCAGCTGGGCGTATATCTGCTCTGCTACCGAATCTCGAATCCGCACATAGAAAAAGCCTCGCGCCATCTTTCCTTCGATTAATGGCTGCACGCGCGGCCCTTTCATCTGCCTCGGCCGGGGGCACACTGGGCTGAGGAGCACAGCACTGACCTCCAGATCCCAGAGAGATTGACCTTCTAAGATGGACCCTCACATCCAAAGCCTTAAAATGAGCGAAACGCCAGGTTCAGGGCTTCATGGTTTTTTCTGAGTCTAAGACGGCCTTCTTAAGGTCTCCCTTTGGGGGCGGGGGGGGTAGCGGGCGGCAGTGATGATTCTGATACTCCTTCGGCCCGAGGCCTCAGCGCATTAACACAGGCCTACCGGCCTGCAATTGTGACAAAACCACAGGCCTGGCCAGGATGTCATGTTGCAAGAAGCAGGAACATGAGTTCTGGCGAACAGGTCCCCCCTCTCCCCCGGCTAGCAGACACCATGAATTGACCTAATTGACTTGCAAACTTCAAGGATCAGCTGGTGCCGCTTGGTCCGCAGCGAACTGATTGTTTGGTCCATTAGCCGGGAGCCGGGGGGCACTAGCCTGATGAGCCCCTAGCCGAAACTGCGCCACTCAACAATGGTTGCAACATCTTGCACTAGCCAGAGCATTGAGCAGCCTGCATTAATTCTCAACATCCCAAGGCGCATGACTCTGTTCTCCAGAGCGGCTTCAACCTCACTGTGAAGACTCCAGGTGTTACAAAAGACATGACACTTATCTGCATGGAGTGTAGCCTCCATCGGAATGATGGGAATTAGGCCAGATGACATGCCTTCAGCAAGGAGTCGAGCAGCATCTTGTCGCCCCAAGAGCATTCGGAATTGTCTTGACAAAAAAAGGATTCGACCCTTCGAAAGCAAAGGGGGCAGCCTGGATTGTTCTGCACTGCAGCTGGTGGCTTTGCTGCAGAGGGCATCAGCTGGGGCCGCTGTCCTGCACAGGCATCTTGAACAGCCGTACCGCTCTTGCTGGATCTCTCAAATGCCCGTCTCAGGTTCCACACTGCTCCATGATGAATTCTGGCTCATGCCAAGCATCCTACATAATTCACAGAGGACCTGAAGCTGCAAGCAAATGCACCTGCAGTTTGGGCCTTTTGGCTTCGGCTGCTGGTTTCCTGCTCGGAGTCGCGGCCTCCATCCCATGCCACAGTGCTGCGGTCGTGCCATTCTTGTGCTGGTTTCCCTCTTCACGCATGCTTCGGTGTCACATGCCACGTGCCATCGGCTTACACTCCCCTTCCTGGTGCAACCCTCGACAGTACGTCATGCGCCGCTCTCACACTGGATAAGTAGGAGTTGGCCAGTGCATGGAGCTCGGCTTTGCATGTGCTGCTTTTCTGGCAGGAGTTGGTTTCAGATGCAGTTGGAATGCGGAGTTGAAGCCTCCTGCGTTGCATGGCCGCAGTACATGGCAGCATCGCATAAGAAGTCCTGCAAGCAAAGAAAGCACTGCGTGATGAACCCAAAATGAGGTGCGACGTGGACAGGGCCACTGCAGGGTCTGCGGACATTTGTGCTGCTGCGCCAGCGGCCAAGAATTTTCAATCGTGGCTTGCTGACATTTTTAGATCCCGGCCATACAGTAGTCTCCCCTGAGCTCCCAGGAAGTGTCCAGGAAGACCATCCCTGTGCTGGTGACAGTCGCGAGAATAGCTGTGCCCTCCAGCTGAAAGCTGCTGGCTGCTGGACATGCACATCCCAGACCAGGATATCGGAGGCTGAGACTAGCTCCAGGCTCTTGTTCACGCATGCTGATGTCTGGCGAGAAGAGCCAAAGCTGTCCAAATCTATCGTTCACCATGGCACGCGCGCAGCAAAGTGTGCATTGCCACATCTGCGAGATTCTGCGAACCAGAGTGCCGACAAGTCTGACATTTGCTGACATGCCTGGCTGAGAGCGTAGGTCTCGACCTCTCCTGGGAGAAGCGGCGTGGTCTGCCTCCAAATGCGACATATCATCTGTTACCATGCACACAAGACGGGCTCATCTATTGAACAGGTGTTCTGCTGCTTGTGCTAGAGGCTGCGTCTGCCGTGGCTTCCAAGCAGAAGGTCAAGCGACAAGAAAAGGTAAGCGAGCCCAGTCAGGCTGTGCACGATCGCATGCTCCTCACTCTTGATGGAGACGTCCAATGCGTAGCAAGAGACGAGACGGAAGCGCGAATGGTCAGCCGTTGACATGTGGCTTGTGATGAATCTTGGCACTCAGGGACGGGGAAAATTGTCCGCAGCTTACACCATCCAGAGCCGACGACAACATGGACCAGGGCAAGTGCTGTTGGTCACTCGGCATGTGCAATGCGAAGCCATTTGGAGATCGAGGTTAGTCGGTGGCGGCTTGATCCTGACCCCACTCCTTGGCGTTCGGCCAGCAGCCTGAGTCATGAACTTCATGAACCTCACCGAGACACCCGGTGCAAGATATCATGCACCAGTTCATCTCTTTACAGTCCGAGGCCACTCAGACGATTGGAGCCGAAGCTCAGGGCTTTGCCAGGTCCCAGATGGCATTCTGCTTCTAATGGTCTGTTTATGGTCACTGCATGTCACGCATGGGGTATTGTATGGTCATATTCCGAGCCTGTTATCATAGCCTTCAGCTCTGAACTTGGAAGAGCTCCTGTTTTGCAGCAGCATGCAGCACTTTTGTAACTTGACGTAACTTGACGTAGCATGTTGTAACATGTTGTCGCACGTAGGTGGAGCAGCTCGGCAGCTCTTGCATCTTCGACCCAACGGGAGAAGAGTTCCACCTCC
The DNA here is from genome assembly GCA_905221605.1 of Symbiodinium natans. Taxonomy (NCBI): domain Eukaryota; class Dinophyceae; order Suessiales; family Symbiodiniaceae; genus Symbiodinium; species Symbiodinium natans. The sequence continues at coordinate 500,299 of CAJNDS010002096.1, forward strand.
ACGACTCTCGTGCGGACCTTGAACTTGGGATCAGCTTGTGCTGCTTCTTTCACACGGCTCCTTCGTGCCCCATTGTAGCTTAAAGATGTCTGAGATTGAAAAACGGCGATTTTGATTTAGCGCTGCAGGCTTTGGCGCTGAGATCTCTGAGCGGAGCTTTGCCAACCCCAAGTCAAACGGGCTGAGAACCTGTGTCACAGATTTGATGCACATTAAGAGATGGTGCAGATGAACATGTGTGTGTTTAATACATGTCAGGCTCTATACTCAAATCAGATCAACCGATCACACATGAAAGCCAGCCTTCTCGAGCTTTGACAGGCAATTCTCCACTGCGAGTGCAAAGTCAAGAATAAGTCAAGATTATCTTCCACAGCCTGGCCGTAGAGGGTGCTCATGAGCACAGCGCGAAGTTTAATTGCGCCTACGCACAGGAAGGGAAACATGGTACGTGTATCAGAGCGAGGCTGTGGATACATGCAGCATTTATGAGAACAGATGACAAGGCCGCAGGCCTCTCAAGGCTTGGTTTGACTAGATTTTCCTTCTTTTTCCTGAGAGCAGGCGAGATGCCGGCCAGGCCTTGCCCTGCCAAGCAAGATAAGTTTGTGAACATCCCACGGCATTGGCGTACGCACTTCCCGATGAGCTGGCAACGCCAGACAGTCATGAGACTGTCTCCGAAGCACGGGATCGAACAAAACTTTCATGTTCACAGCAAGTGGAAGTAGTGAGACACATGGCCAGCGGGGACGACCGTCTTTCTGCATCTTTCTGCAACATTCTCGCAATCCATGGCAATCCACACTCCAGGTATCAATGGACTCCAACCAGAACTCAAGACTCGCTGGCTCGAAGGCAGATCGCTTGAAAATGCTAGGTGACATGTGTTGACATGGCCCGCGCAAGAAGTGCATCCTGCGTGCATCTGCAGGAAGCGCCGACGTGTGGCACTCATCAAGAGCCACACATGCGACACTCTGGTCAAGGGCAATTCCAATTTCCTTCTGACATATTTTCGCACTGCCGTGCGTTGCAGGTTCAAGCATCCAGTCATCGTTTTGACCCAAAGATTTCCTCCGTACCGTCCAGTCCTAGAGTGTCTACGAAAGAACGAAAGCAGGAATTGGCTGTTGTATCTTCTTCCTTTGTCAAACCGCCTCTTCCTGTGCATCTCTTCCTATGCATCACCGCAGTAGCAATGCTGCAATCCCTTGGAGGTATGGAAAGACAAGACGGCTTTACGAGTGTGGGCAATACAGATCCACAGAAACACCAACTGCTCTTAAACTTGAGTGTGCAGCGACATGCTTGGCATGGTGCGTCTAGTGTTGCTTGTATACGGGATGGTCTAGACAACTTCCTACAGTGGTCGCGACAGACCACCAGATGAAGACTTTGTGGCATATGTTTCCCGGCTCGTCGCAACTTGTTATATCACCATCGGGCGATTCAGTCTATCTCAGTCTCAGGGCTTTACGCAGACACACACTCACATGAATATTAGTTCCACATAGACACCATCTGAGCAGCAGGTCCGGTTATCCAGCTTATATCCAGCTTGGGCTGAGGCTGTCTGGCATCCCTGACGTGGCGTTGGTGCTCTGCTCAGCACAAGCATGGTGCAGAAAAGGGCGCCATGGGAACAATGAGAATATCTGCAGTGCAGGGCAATCGTTGGGAACTCGTTCAAAAGGGGGACTATGAGGAGCAGCACCACAAGATTGAGAAGATCTTGGCTGGTGCTGGCGGAGAGCTCCGCCTGGGTGCAGTCGAGCAACTATTGAACACGCAACTCCACAAGCAGGCTAGCATGGCGATTGTGTACATGTACATTTCGGGCTGCTTGTGGCAAATTGCCATGCTATCCCTTGCAGGCGCTCACCGGGTTTACCGTCATTGCGTGGCCCTGCCCATCTTTGAAGCTCGGTTTGGAAGTCCGAGCTGTCAGAGTTTCACATGCGACATATGCGACCTAGTCACCACTTTTCATTTGCCAGGTCTGCAGATGGGGACCATCTGAAGGATCTTGTGCGGCTCACGTCGAAGCAGGCGTCACCTGCAGAAAGCTTGTCGGAAGTTCATGGTGAATGGTGGGAAACTTGTCCTATCTTGTCCTACCGGCACTAATTGCGGATCCTTTCAGAGATTTAGGGATCTGTGTCACAAAGTCAGGTGTGCCAACTTCTTGAAGGACCAAGTCTGCAGATGGCACACCTGGAGGCCGCTTCTGTAGACAGTTCCCGACAAGGGTGTCGCTAGAAGCCGCTAGAACACTTACAAAGAACAATTACGAGCAGTTGCCATCTGATCATGGTGTTATGCCAATAGGCGTGCCAAGCTTGCACGTGTTTCACGTGCTATGAAGTGAGGGCTCAAGCTTGGGAGCCATCTTGTGCCTTCGTGAAGGCGGACCGCTTTTTGGCCTTTGTGAAGTGAACGCTGTCCACATTAAGGTAGACCGGTTTTGCTGCCAGCCCAGGCAAGCGAGCTTTCAGAGTTTTGGCATTGGATCGGCTACTGTATGTCCTTAACGTACAGGGTCACAAGGAGACGCCTGCACCTATGACAGAACCGGTGAGCGCAAAATTGGATCAACAATTGGAAGACAAGTCGGCAGCATCCAGTCGTGTGTCCCACGAAATCCGGTGGCTCATCCCGGCCAAAAACTGGCGCAGGGACAGCGCATAGGGTCACTCCGCATGATTTTTGAATTCACGTCATGACTTTGAGCCGAGTTGCACTCTGCCAACATGCTGAAGTAGAGATCTGAGAATAGTATGCGGTGTGCATGCAATGTTCACACAATCAAGTGCTTCAAAAAGGAGCATGCCTGTGCACGAAGGGCCCACAATGCCCACAAACTCCACGACACTTCTTGGCACGCCACACAATCTAGCCACTGGAGACAGGATTGTTGCGCCGCTGGCGCATGAACCACCGCGAAGCCAAAGACAACAGGGCGCCTCGTTGCTTGCGAGAGCGGCCTTCTGTGGCCTTCTCCATTCTTCTACATGCCTTCGAAGATGAGGCGGCGTTGTCCAGTGGTATGCCCTCCTCTTGCTCGTTCCAACCTAGGTGGCGCTGCAAGTAGGCGTACTAAAGAATGCCTTGGAAGGACGTTGGTTCGGTACTTATAGCCCAACCCCAACACTGAAAGCCCTAGAAAGAAATCTCCTCAGGAGCGTGACCATCTCATTTGCTGTGCGCATACACGCACTGGGAAAGCACGACACACGATCAACAGAGTGGCCTTACCCCGGATCGAACCCTAAGAAGGCCACAAACTTGGGAGTTCGCACACTTGAGACTGCAGTTTCGGCAGCGAGCACATCACACACCACACACAAGTGCGAAACACAGGTTGAATTCGGAAAGGAAACCGTTCTTGATCCGATACCCTGGGAGCTGACAAAGCATCGCGACCGTATGCCCTCCTTGTCTCGGATCGTGGCCTGCACATTGTCAATCCTTTCTGGATCTTCCTCCTCCAGGGCCGAATCCAAAGTAATGGTCTTGCTGCTCCGCATCTTCAGGGCCACCGCGCTGACGCAACACCAGGGGGCCTCTTTCAGGATGTAGCCGGACGGTATGTCATGGCATTCGAGGGTTCTAGCAAATTCTAGAGGCACGTGTCGAACGCAAGGGTTTCGGCCCTTATGCCCTAACGAAAGAATGTAAGTAGAACGGAGGGGGAGAGAGAAAGAGAAAACAAAAAAAACATCATAAACAAAAAACAAAATGCTGCATGGCTGACACGGTCGGACTTTGCAACAGATCAGTCGACACATGCTTCTTGTGTTCGAGTGCCAGTCTTCGACTATAGCAATAACCACTCGATAGTCAGTATTGCACCTCCTGGGACGCCCCACGTGCGAGGACATGTACTTTGCACTTGGAGACGAAGTCCGCTCCTGATCTCTTTCTAGGCAGTTTTGAGTTTTTTACGCTGGGGACACATCACTGAGGTCTTGCAAGCGGGCTTGGATTTCGACAATGAGGACTTTGGTAGCTGGGTGGGCAAACATGGCAGCACATGCAAATTTGCAATGGTTACGGGCTGTTAAAGGGGCTCGGTGCTTCAACATGCAGTCCACCGGAACGCTTGGTAATTGGAATTGCTTTTGGCAGAGCATGATGCCTGCAATGAAAAGCACTTTATGCCGCGAGACGGCAAGAACCATTCTGGCATTCTGGCCTGCGCTATGACGTTGGTGTCTCCACCAGAGTCATCGACCTCTGGAAGTGCAAGATCCCACGAGGGCTTACAGCATTTGCGGTCCTTTTCGGTCTTTTGCAACCACGCACGACAGGCTGATCTTGTGCTTGTTCCTCGCTAGCAAAGCGCGTGTTGGGTCAAAGTCTGATGGTGTTGACTGCCAGTACGTGCCGGGACTCAAGAAAATGAGCGCGGTGAGCACTGGGCTTCCTGGAGGCTACGAAGCCTGAGGCCCTCACGAATGGGAGTTTGTGCGGGGGGTTGACATAACGAACAAAGGTGGGGGAGCTTGCGGCATTTGGGACTGGACGGGGTCTTCAACGCAAGCCATGGCAACTTTTGGAGGGCGGTGCAGAGGGGCAATTGATGCCTGTAGTTGGCTTTAAAATGCACTCAACGGTTTCGACTCAGGGGCCCAGAACTTGGGAGCGCTTAAACAAAGTTCCGAGTTCCGGCAGCCAAGTTGTGAAAACAACTATTTGAGCATGCGTGCGTTTATGATGTATTTAGCAATTTGACTGTTTGAGTTGTTTTACACCGAACGTTTCGCTCTTGGTCGCTGGTTCGTATTGCCAAACAGAAATGCAAGGATAAGTTTCGCAACATGTTCGAAGACTTCCTGGCGAAACGAGAGGCTTGGGTGTGGAGAGTTTGCGACTGGCTCCTGCAGATCTTGTTCTTTCAGGAGGTGAGGATGGGGGCGCAGAGGACTGACTGTAAAAGCAGCCCTATTCTTTCACAGTGATGGCACGCCGAGTTGGCAAATCACCGTTCTTAGAAGTGAGCCGGGTGCTCAATTGATCTTCGTTTATTGTGTCCGATTTTGGAAAGCCAGCTCCTTGAATCTTGCGGGCGTTGTTGTGTACAATCTTTTTTCTGTTTGGGCCAAGCAGGACTTGAGGAGACCTTCGGCTTGTCATGTCAGAGATTTAAGGTCACACACACCCCCATTTCCTGAATTGTCAGGACGCGTTTCTGCACACGGTCAAGAATTTGTGTTCAGGATCAGCATCAGCATCAAGAAACCTTTTTTTGTGGTCGCGCTGTTGAGTTTTTCAATCTTTAGTGCCATCGGGTTGTGTCCTTCCGGGCATTTGGAGCGCGTGTGTTTTCAATGCCTCGTGTACTCGAAATGCAGCAATCAATGCACAATTCAGTGCGTTGGGACCATGAAGGCACAATTCCCCTGGACGTTGAAATGGTATGTACTTGCAGTGCGCGAGGCTTGTACAGACCAATTTTGCTTGGTGTCTAGATATGGGGACCCCCCCCCCGCCCCACCCCTTTGCCCTCCCAGCTTCGAAATTTGGTGTCATTGTAATGTCATTGTGAATCATTAGACCGACAGGCTCAGATGTCGACCCCAGCTTGTGACACCATTTATGCCCGGGGTGGTAATTCCAGCTTCGCTAGCCGCTAGTTAGCTTTGGTGCACTACCTTGCCTTCTCTGGGCCTCTTAGGCCACGCTCGCCGTCCTCGAAACTGTCATTATGGACGTCTGTGCGAACTGCGAAACTGCCGTCTGTCATCAGCTTTATGGATGTCCTGGTTCTCCATGTTCATGACTCCATGACTGTCACTTTTGCACGTCGGTGTTCTCTAACTTGCGAAACCTTCGTCGCTTTTTGGATGTCTGTGTTCACCAAGTGCGACACTGCCGTTGCTTTGTGACTTCTGGCTCACATGGTCTCTTACTGTTTGGGGTCTCTGCCGTAAATTTTGTTGGGGTGACGTTAGAATCAGAATGGCCAGGCGGGGTGCACTCGCGCTGCGGAGCAGGTTTTGCTCGATCCTTGCTCGCATTTGGGATGAAAACCGCGCTCTCGCCTAGGCGAAGACGTGGGCGCACTCGCCATCTTCAAAACTGTCATCCTCGAAACTGACATCGCTTTGGCTGTCTGTACTCGCGAACTGCGAAACTGCTGTCGCTTCTGATTGTTTGGGTACTGCGCTGGCGAAATCTTGTTGGTGTGTTCCGTTGTTCTACACAAATTGTGCGATTATTTGTGATTGAGTAATAGTGCGTTGTGCTATCGAATCACAGCAGCGAACGCGCATTAAGCTTTCACCTGACCATGGACGCAAAATATGTAGAATGCAGCGACCTTGGCAATGGGTTGGGGCATGCTGGGGGAGCAGGTCGTAATGGTGTGGCAACGAACGAAGCATGTAGCCCTTCTTGATATTACACGTTTCGCTGCGGACAGCGTATATGGCTCTGGTGGTTTAGCTTGGTTTGGTTTTGAATTCACTGAGCATGGAGTCCTTGTTGATTCCAGCCAAACGTTTTCCAAGCAGATCCTGCCCATTCCCATTCCTCCAGTTTTTTGCATGCGTGGTCCAGGCCTGGTCTTTCGAAGCTTTGGACGTACAAATAAGTTGTCACAGCGGGGCCGCCCCACCCCATTGTGCTCTACAGCTTCGAGGCCTGAGCAGAATTAGGACGTGGTCACTCGCATGTACATGTCTAAGATTGTAAGTCGTGAAACGAGTGGGATTGCAGGGGAACTTTTCTCAACTGCCAAATAGCCCTCGAAATTGGGTACAATTGTAAGACGAAACAAAAAAGCGCGGGGACAACGTGGTCGCTCCTGGCGTTGGATGTTGGCAAAAAAGGCTTTGGAGGCTGGGGGGGGGGGGGGGGAGGGTAGATGTCAATGGAAAGTATAGGTAAGTTTAAAGTTGTCGAGCGTTTGTGCGTGTATTTTCAACGTTGTGTTTGTGAGGGACTAGAAGGTCTGCAGAAAGCGGCTACACGTGCCTGCACGATGGTGAAACGCGTGCATCAGTGAGCACGTGGACCATGCCTAATCTTGGACTCATGATTGTGGTTTGCTTAAGTCAGGAACTCCTTCGTGCCATATGTGCCAAGAAGTCGAGCCTCAAAGAGGAGCTCGGGCTAGTCGCAAGAGTCAAGAGTTGCAGAGTCAATTGAAAAAAGAGATTTGGGGTGCCAGGCGCAGGAAGGACCTTCCGCCCATGACACAGTTTGAGCCGGCACCTAAGATCAGTATACATTGATACATCTACAGTCTATCTATTATATGATATATATATATATATGTATGTGTGTGTATGGTTCAAGCAAGGGTTTGTGGAGACATCGCTGCAGCACACGACGCGCCGATTCATGAAGCCTGCACAGCTGCAGGAAGAATCTTCTGCACGACGTTCAGCGAGTGCTGAAGGCATGTACCCTAACTACCCTCCAGCTGTTTCAGGATGTTTCAGGTTTTAGGGTTAAAAGCTTCGCAGTCATCTTCTTGTTGGATCCAGGGTTTTGCATGATATCTTTGAGAGGTTACGCCGTTTACGCGTTTGGGCCTTTTTTGGCACTCATCATCTCCTTTTCGGTGGTTTAGGGTTTCTTGCGTGACACATGCGATTCAAGCACCGCCCGAATGAAGCACCACCATTACCTCCTAGTGTTCAGGGTGGGCTTTCCACACTCCATCTCTTTTGGAGTTGGCGCTTCTGCGGTCTAGGCTTGTGCGCGAATCCGTGGTTGACCTTTTTTTGGTGCCAAGACTGAACTGGTTTCCAACCCTGACATGCGTGCTTTTCGTGATTGAGACAGTTTTCCAACCATGTCCAGAAGCGGAAGAGCCATGGTGCATGGTAGCTTGTTGACTGCCGCGTCGTCATGCTGTGTCCATGATACTGCCTTCCCAGAGAAGCCAGATACATGTTTTACTCATGTTCCTGTTGTTCCACCTGTCCCATGCCCTTCCGGTCGTTCATAGGTAGTTGATAGCCTGAACGCCCCCTGAAATATCACCATCACTTCGATAGATCCTTCGATCAGTTAAAGGCTGGTCCTGGCCAACGGCTTTCTTCCGGTTCCTTGCTAGATTCTGCTGGAAGTTTCCTTTGCACAATACTGTGCACTCGGTAAGAGGCTCGGCACGCGAAAGAAAGCTGGGTCCCATTGTCGGCCCCTGAGTGCCAGATACTTGAGGCTTCCGGAAGCCTGCTCACAATGATACCCACAAGTCCCACTGGGTGCTGGCGCGTGTGGTGTATGATTCTCATCACAGCAGGCTGTGGCTATTTCATGTATGACCGAATGTCTGCAGGTCGGAACTGCTTGAGGATCCGGCTATTCGGAGGCTCCCAGAATTGCAAAGATTGATGCGTGAAACACAACAAAATCGAAACAGCCTTTGCCCATCCTCGGTTTGGCGTTGTTCGGGTTAAATTCAGCTCGGGTCTCCAGTGGGTCTCCTGAATCCCACAGAGACGCAGAGCATTCGCGGAGTGCCCATTCTATGAAAACTCGGCAGAGAATCCTGCCGAGCATCCCTGAAGTATCCACCCCCCAGAGAATCCTGTGCTGCGGCATAATCACGCGCAAGTTCCCTGGAATGCCCACCACCAGTTGTCCATATAGAGTACCCCTGGAGTGCCTCTGTGGTTAATCCAAGTTGATTGCGTATACTGAGAAACAGCCGCAGCAATGATCGAACATGTGCAGGACTGTGGTCACAGAAGCATGTGGAAGGGTTTGCAAAAAAGCATTCGCTGAACTTCCCACGGAAGTCTAGACGTTTTGCAGAAGTACCACTTGAAGCGTTCGTGATGACATTGGATACTATCATATGCTATCACGTTTCGAGAGTGTGGGTTGTTTGGTTGCGACAACAGACGTGAAATCTGCGGAAACTTTGAAGAAGCTGTGAGAAAACTCTGAATTCTTGCCCAAAATGGTCGGTCTACCCTCGATTCTTCCCCTGCCCTGCTCCTAGACCCACTCCTGTCCACAAATTTTCACTTTCGTCAGGTCCGCTTGGACCACCAGCGCCTGTTCAATTTATCACAAAATGATTGTGCGGAAGCGGCGGCGGATTCCATGTCCAGACTCGCGGCGAGAGTTTAATTATCTCTCATGTGATCCCTACAGTGCGTTAGAGTTGGAAGAAGTGTGTGAAATGACATATATCGTTTTTACATGCAGTCTTGCCATGGTGTCACGGGGGTCCCACTGTACGAGTAAACGGGTGGACCTTGCGTCCGAGCAGGATATAGCGGTTTCAGACCCCACCTAAGCCTAGTGTCCAAAATGGGTCCATCAGCCAGGTCCCGTAAGTCGCACCATGTGCAGTTTGCGTCGTTCTTCTCGCCCCGTCCCCCGCTTGCCAAGACGAATGCTGCTCGACATGGAAATATTGAAACGACCTGACGCTTTACCTGCCACTTTGAAATCTTCCACACCTGCGACAGGAACGAACTGGAAAACGCCTCGCGACACTGTGGGGAAGACACCAAAGAATCATTTGTACAACGTGGTGAAGGTATCAAAACATTGCCAGGAACGTGTCGTAGCATGCCATGGAACAAGGTGAGCCGATACAACTGCTTAAACTTTGCACATAGAGGCCCATGCATCAGCTCACAATCACTGCGCTGTCCTTGTCCCTGTCTCTGAAACGCCCCCAGTTCATCCTGACAGATATTGTCCATGTGCCAGCTGTGTGCATGTAACAGTTAAATTGAATGAACAGGTCGGAGTTTTCAATGGGTAAACCGACAGATACATGCGGCACCACTGCTTTTGCTGATGCATTGGCGAATGATGCAGGGCACGATGCAAGCTTCCTCGAGGGTTGGCCTTGTGGGAATGGCTTTCTTTACGGTGCAGCGGTGAAATTACAATGGCCCGAAGCCCAGCTGCTGTAGCGAACTTGTTTGACAAGCTTGCAGCGGCCTTGTTGTGGACGATGAGCGGCGGATGCCTGTAGCAAAAATAGTCAGTCCAAGGCAGATTTTGCTACTGGTAGTTGAACTTGTGAAACCTTGTGAAGCTGAACCCGTTTTTGATTTCATCGCCGCGCGTTCCTGTGAACTCTTTCAGCAGCAAACATGTCACAGCAAGAGGCGAAGAGGATGAAGGAATCAAGCCCGGACTCGACATCTCGGATGAGCTCACAAAGCTCAGAAGGGGTCTTGAAGAAGTGCTATTCCTGAACAAGGAATGAAGGAGCGCACTGGGAGCGCAGTATCAGTGAGTCCTTTTGGGGCATGGACAGAAGGGCTCGGGCAACGAGAGGTACTGCAGAAACGGGCGTGAGGGTTTCAGCAACGTTCGAGGCATAGGCGGCGCAGGCCTTTGTTGGTGTGGCGCCAGATGATGAGCCAAAAGCATGGCTTTGCACGGACCGGGTGGACTCGAGCAAGCTTGACCGCCGCTAGGCAGTTCGCAGTGCAAACAGAGGAGACAAACTGTGAACCGGAAAGGTCAATGAGAGGTCGGACATGCTCCTGCAGATGGACACGGTGCCCCGAACGATCAGCTTGTGGTGCGTTTGGATGCTTCTATTTGTAAAGTATGTACCATGGACGGTATGGTGCAATTGCTTGGTGCTGTTATTTTATGCAATGAGAGGCGAGTGGCCCAACAGATGCGCTCCACATGACGTTGGAAGAGCGAAAGCAGGAGGCCAGTGCTGGCATTCGATTTTGAGTCAGCAATTATCCAGTGTCTTGTGCGTCAGTATTTTGCTACTGGCATACACTGCCACTCGCCCAGTTGTCATTGGCCGTCTTCGAGACGCTTGCAATTTTGCTACGTGGCTGCAGAAGAGCTGCTGTGTCGCCGTGTCGCCTGTGTTTAAGGCATCGCTTTTCCAGCTCTTGCAATGTCGCGCTGCTGTCGATACAGACACTCTAAGACTCTAAGGCAGCGCAACTTTCCTGATGGAGGAGGCCTGGGAAGTCATTTTCGAAACGTTGCTACAGCAGTTTACATCAATCACGTGCTGCTTCTTGGACTATTCTTTCAGTTTTTCATTCACGAGGTCTCAGCCTGGAAGATCTACAGCAGGTTCCTGCAACATGGCCAGCATCGAGTCAATTAGGCGTGTAGGATAGTCCTGCTGAACTCCATAACTTATGCAGGCCGCCCTCTGTTTGCCTGAGCTAAGTAAGCTGCTGCGACTTTGAGCTTTTCGAATCAGATTAGGGTTCGCAAGACTAGGTTCGGCTTGAAAGAGGCTGGAATGCTGGTACTTTCTCTGATGCGCGACGAGGAGGTTCTTTCTTCAGACCCAAATTAGAAGGCACCGTGGCAAGGTCCTTGCAGTGCAAGTGTTCAAAGATCACCAAGGTGTACTCTGTAGTTGCTTAGTTCCTCCAAGATGTTTACCCCGTGCTGCCAGGAAGGCAATAAAAACAAAATCCCTTCTGCCCGCCAGTGGCACCTCTCTCGCGGATGCCTGCAAAATCTACGGAGCCAAAACAAGCTGGCGAATCCTAAAGTCGAACTGAGCATCCTTCCGCTGCGCAATCGGCAAGAAGTGAATAAACCTCGTCATATTCTGTCACAAAAAAATCAGCAAAACCGGTCGTTTCTTTTTACAGATCGACTAATTTCACTTTTTGAAATCCCCTCCCCCCCTTGCTGCTCCATCGTTCGAAAAGTCTGGACCTGGTTATACAGAGCTTGCATTGCAAGTCAAAAGCAGAGCCAACTCCTTTGTGCAATATCTAATATGTGTAATTTCCTTCAAGTTATCAAATTGTGCTCGCGAATTGGGCTTTGCAATGACAGAGGTGGGGGGGAGTGTAAGAGGGCAACATTCCCTCACGCTTGCGCCGTCGTGACAGACGTGTGCTCTGAGGCAGTCGCAAGCTGCCTGGACGCAATGGAGTTTGTTTTGAGTGCCAATGTGTTTGTTGCCACAAAAACATCATCCTTCGTCCATCACAACTGCATCCTGCATTTCTCGTTCTCAAGGACTGCAGTTTGGCCGACCGGCCTTGCAGCAGGTGCCGAAGTTCTGAGAGCCATGGCGAAGTCACAGCAGCCACTTCAGTCAAGCTTCAGCCAAGCTTCAGTTTTGGAAGGCACTGAGCAGAATGAAGACGGTGAAGGCCTTGCAGCTGCTTCACATTGCTTCACCAGCTGCCTATATTGTTCAGTATTCCAGGGGCTGCCTTTGGCACCAGCAGCCCGGGGGCTAAACCCGAAAACCACATGAGCCCGCAAGCATCATAAGATGGGGCGAGCGCCATGAGCATCATCAGGGGCTTGCTGGCATTTTGGAATGGGGCAGGAGGTAGGCGGGTCTCGCGCCAGGACCCCCCAAATGCTAGCATAGCCGGGTCAGCAGCGCTACCGTCGGGGATATCTGGTGGCAGCGTCGTGGCCCCAAGCCGGGCACGAACCCAGTGCAGGGCTTGCGTAAGCAAAAATGCTGGGACTGTTTGCAGCTATCCTCCAGCGCAGGCTGGCTTTTTGGGGTCCGGGCGCGGGACCCGACAGAGCATCATGAGCACTCTGACCTTGGGTCGGCGGGGCGATTTCAACATGTTTTGGAAAGGGCGCCGGAAGCTCTCCTTGATGAGTTTATTTTCCGGGTACAGAGCCCACCTCAGAGCACCAGCGGCCGCACCCGGGGCCGGGAACCGCCCGAAAGGCCGACATGTCAGTCGAGAATAAGTCGCCGTTTGTTTTTTACCTCTCACCGTGTTTGAAGGAAGGTATCGAGGTTTAGGGCTTCGGGTTTTACCTTACCATACCTTTCCATGTCTTACCACCGTGGGCTATGAATGGGCGCTGGAGTCCCATTGGTGCGTTGCAGCCACAATGCGGGTAGGAGCGGTCCGGTGGAGCAACCACTGTGGAACCCTTATAACTGAAATCTTTCGAGAACATTGTAGACATTGTAGAGTCGCAGGGTGTGAGAGATGTGATTGCCCGGTCCCACGCAGGCGCAAGCAACAGTGGAGTAATGGCGGATTGGCGTAGGGTATGCGGGCTGGGAAGGGGAACCATTTATCCAAGCTTAGGGGAGGGCATGGGGAGGAAGAGCCCTTTAAACTTTAAACATTAAATCATGAAACGTTGTAGAGTCCCATTATCACGAAAGCTAGCTCCTTGGAGCTTGCGAGAAAATCAATAAGTTAAAGGGCTGCGAGGGGCCCCCCCCCACCTTGCAGGCTTCTTAATCGTTCATTGGGCTCTGAAAATCCAAGCTCCCTATCCGCTGACCCAGGCTTCGGCTTTTCATCGATCCAGGGTGCATGAGCAGATATGGGGACATGCTTGCAACCTTCTGCTTCGCAGGGTTGGGCTTGGGCTTGGGGTCTAGGACTTAGGGTGTCTAGGCTTGCTTCAAGTCAAAAATTTTCAGGGAGCTAAATGAAAGCTGACAGTTCTTTTGTGAGATCCGTGCTTCGACTTGGTTCCCGTGGCACGACGAGCTGGTCCTCTGATTTGATGCAGATCGAGCCACAGAGCGCAAAACATAGGTGGCCCTCGAAAAGTAGCACCATCACAAAGTCACGCCCAACCGCACACACCATTGCAAAGTACTCTCTGTCTTGCCTCTAGCAGCTTTACATGCGCACGTTTCCCTCCCTTGAGGCCCCCCTCCCCCGCCCCCCTTGCAGGCTTCTTTGGGTTTGTCAGATGCCATCGTTCATTGGACCCTGAAAATCCAAGCTCCCTATCCGACGACCCACGTGCACACTGACAGGGTTGGGCTTGGGCTTAATTGGGCTTGGGGTCTAGGACTTATAAGGGTGTCTAGGCTTAGTCTAGGCTTGCTTCAAGTCAAGAATTTTCAGGGGGCTCATTCATCCCTCGAAAATGCATTGATTGCTTCGCTGTCCGGCGTTTGTCTGGCTTTCGTAACCCCCAGTCTCACGTGTAGCCACACCGAACCTGGCAGGTATGGGGGATGGCGGGGAGTTAGCCTATACTTGCCAATTGCATAGGACAACGAGTGTGGGAGCCGTGAGGAAGGTGGTGCGAGTGAATCCCACGGCATGGACTCTGGAGGAGGGCTGAGAAAGCAGCGCGGGGCAGACACTGAGACCCGTGAGAAAATCCTTTCGAAGAATTGAGATCAATTGAGCATGGATGGCGGGTTATGCGGGTTAGGGTGGGAAGCGTGGAGCAGCCATTGATGTGGTACAGTCCAAGTATGTGCAAGTACTTGGCCACCGGGAGCGTCTGCAGACAACGAAATTCCAAGCCAAAGCCTTCACTAGCGTTGCCTGGGGAAGGTCGGCGGATAGCTTCATTCTGACCACCACAGTCTACCAATGCATACACGCGAGCACACTCCAGAGCGCTTGGCGACAATTTTCCTGGGAGCTTTTCTTTCGGAATTTGTCAGGTGTCTGTTCGAGCAGACGGCCATCAGATGGTCCAACTACGGCCAGCCAGTGCCTTATGTGCCTAGATGTGCCTAGCGCGATTGTAGAGCCGAGTTCTGTCACCTGGTGGTCGCCAAGATTCGCTGAACCTAGGCCGTCGAGGTTCTTGGCAAGGCAAGAGGTTGTCAAAAGCTCTCCATGCGCTGCTTTTTGGAATGCCGCCGCTGTTCAACGAGCTTTGAAGCAGGAGGGCATCACTAATGCCAGAACTTCGTTGGTGCAGGCGCCTCGCCTTGATTTGAATAGTTTATTGCTGGAGTTTATTGACTGACACAGAACGGAAAAGCCACAGCAAACTTCTGCAAATCCTAAAGTGCATCCTTTGTGCACATCGAGGATGCCAAAGAACCGGAGAAGCCAAAGCAGGATAAGCCAACGGCCAAAGAAGCCGCGGCAACGAGCTCACAGCCATCACAGCCATCACAGCCAAAGCCCGCAGCTTTGGCTTTGGCTACTAGACCGCACCGCACTCGGCTTCCCAACACGGTAGCATGTCGCCATATGTCGCATCATGCCACATCATGTCACGCTACATCGCAGCAATTCGCAGCATGTCTCAAATTCGAGATATCACACTGCCGTTTCGCGTTTCGGCTCAACTCCAGGTTGCCCTGAGAAGCCCTAAACCCTAAGCGCATCCTTGAGCCTTGAACTCCTCAGAGGCTTGGGTGACGCACTTGGAAATTGACATGGAGTGTGTGGCGATGTGTGACGCATTCAATAGCAACGTTGAATCAATAAAGAGAGTATAGCATACACAAATTTAGTACATTAAATGTAAAGTATTAGAGCACAGCCTGGACACTGAAAGTTTGAATGACCTGAAAGTCTTGAAAGTGCTGAAAGCACCGAAAACTGAAGCTTCGGCTCTGGGAGGCACATGGAAGAGTCACGGGGACCACGGAGGACCATCTTGAGCACCTTTTGAGCACCTTTTGAGCACCTTTTGAGCACCTTGAGCACCTGTGCATGTCTTGCTCCATGTCTTTGCAGTCTTTGCAGTCTTTGCACTTTGCCTGAGCACTTTGCAACTGGGCTTTGCAACTGCGCTGCTCCTTGCAGTTCTTCATTTGCCCTCACTGCGAGGGATTACATCTTCAGCACCACCGACGAGCCCCATGTAACCAGAAGGTCGCGCCTTACTGAAAAGCTTTGTATGCTGTGTCACAAGTTGTGTTTATTTGTGTTTGCTTCATGTCCTCATTTAGCTTCGAATGTGGGTCCTGGCTCTGGCTCAGCTTCTGAAGTGCCAGGGCCGAGATTCTAAAGCAGCATCCGGAGATCAAAAGCCAAAAGCTCAGGACGTCGGCCCATGGGCCGGTATGCTGGCACATGCATACATACGTATATTTTTACAAATATACAGATGCACATATGCATATATGTACGCATGTGTACATATAGTATACATATATAATGGATGCAAAGCAGGTTTGATGGGGCCTGAATGGCGAACCAAGTACATCGTGGCAGCGACTGCGTCGTTCTCAGAGAAAAGATTCCTTTGGACTACAGGGCGTGTCGCTCTTGTCTTGAAGCACTTGGTAACCTGCATGCAGCACAGATGCGTTTGGCACAGAAAGTGTTATTACGGAATACATCATTCTCATAATATCATATCGTTATACTCGTCTGAGCCATGGCAAATTTGCCGAGAGCACCCAAGTCACTCAGACTTGTCTGCATTTTTGCTGCCATCGCGGCTTTCTACGTGGGAGCTCTGTTGCCAAGCTCTGCGTTTGCTTCAAGTGCTCCACAGAAGCTCACCAGGCTACCTCGTCAGCAAACTGCACGTCAAGCAGGATCCGAAGAGACGGCAGTGGTCGCAGCTGCGGATGCTGCGGCTTCACCACTGCTAGCGCCGCTCAAAGTTGCTAGTCTTGGCATGGGCTTGCTGAAGCCCATTTTCGCTGCTGAAGCCAGGCTTCAGGCACTAATCTATGACGAGGCAGAAATACGCGCCAAGATTCAGGAAGAAGTAAAGTCTGCCCCTGTCGTGGTCTACAGCTATGGTCTGTCCCCGTTCTGTACAGAGGCAACAAAGCTCCTAGACTCAGTTGGGGCCCAGTACAAAGAAGTCCAGCTGGCTCCAGAGTGGTTCCTGATGGTTGGGGAGAGCGCTGCCAAGCGTGCAGAGCTGGGGGCCATGTATGGTCGAGGCTCGCCCGCCAAAGTTGCAACGCAGCAACGCAGCAAGGGTGAGTAAGAGATGCACTTCAGAGTCGGTTGCATCACTAAGGAACGAGTATGCCGCATATCTTTGTCGGCGGTGAGAGCATTGGCGGCTTGATGGAAGGACATGTCTTTGGTACAGTTGTTGCTAACGCAGTGGGCAATGTATGGCGAGGTCACGCGAGGTCAACCGAAAACAGTGGGATTATCGATCGCGACGTCCCCTGAAAACAAGTCAGACCTGACCTTAATTCGTGTGGGGCCAGAGAGAGGGATGAGTAGATATTCCCTCAATTGCTGCGTCAAGAACGCCTTACTTCAATGGCCATCACGAACAAACTTCGTGCTCTCTCCTCTCGGTTTAAGGCACTGCCCCCAAAACCTCCCTACTTCAATGAAGTCGGTCTTGTTCTCCTCCTTGAGGGCTGCAAGCAGACACACCGCTTAAAAACGCCCTTCTTCAGTGAAGCTTCTTTTCTCCTGTAGGGTTGAAGGGAACCAATCCGCCGCAGATGGGAGGATTCGAGCCAAGGACCGTGAGATCAGAGACAGAAAGGTTTTGAGCCCAGGCCCCCAAGGGGTTCTAGAAAGTCGGAGGGCCTTGAAGCCCTTCATCTCCTGATGAAGTAAAGGGGAGCTTTGGGGGAGCCCACAAACGCACTAGTTCAATGAATCTGCCCCTTCTTTCCTCCTTTAGGGCGGCAAGGATGCAGGGTTTTGAGGCCTTCGTAAGAGCCGTCTGTTTTGTGATTTATGTTTTTCCGTCGTTTTTTGTTTTTTCTCTCTATCCATCTCTTTCGCTCTCGCTCTCTCTCTCTCTCTCTCCGCCTCTCTTCCTTTCTTTGTTTCATCATTATTTTCGTTCATTCTTTCTTCTTCTTGTTTTTCCCCACATCTTTGTGTGGGGTTCTTACTTTTTGGGCTGTCCCGCCTCCTCCCTCCTCCTCCTCCTCCCTCCTCCTCCCTCCTCCTCCTCCTCCCTCCTCCTCCTCCCTCCTCCTGACTGACCATGACTCGCCAACGCACCACACCTGACTGACACCCACACCATGACCGACCATGACTGCACCACACCTGACTGACTGACACACACACACACACCATGACTGACCATGACTCGCCAACGCACCACACACCATACACACACCATGACTGACCACACCACACACCACACAGACACCATGACTGACCATGACTCACCAACGCACCACATGACTCGCCAACGCACCACACACCATGTTACCACGCTATGCACCAACGCGCCAGACACCATGACTGACACAGACACCATGACTCACACCATTCACAATGCGCCATCTTACCACGCCAGGCGCGACACAGGTGTCGTTTGTGCTGGCAGGCGCAGCATTTAGGGGCCTGGACCGGTAACTCGCGCACCTCGGGGCCGCGCGAAACGTTGGCAGGCGCGACACAGGTGTCGTTTGTGCTGGCAGGTGCAACATTTAGGGGCCCTGGACGGGTGCCGCGCGCCTGCCTTCGGGAACGTTGGCAGGCGCGACACAGGTGTCGTTTGTGCTGGCAGGCGCAGCATTTATCAGGGGCAAACCGATCAGGACGGCGTATGGGGGCGGATGGCACACAGCCTTCGGCAAAGGCCGTCGAACCCCCCTAGCCTTCGTCGAAACCCTTGGCCTTCGTCGAACCCCCCTCCCGGCCCTTGTGGCCTTCGTCGAACCTCCGGCCTTCATTTAGCCTTCGTCGAACCCTCGCGTTTTTTTTCGGGCTTTGTCTTGGCCTTTTGTATCGGCCTTCGTCAAACCCCCTCCCCCTTCGTCGAACCTCTCGGCCTTCGTCGAACCTTCGCCCGGCCCCCCGGCCTTCGTCGAACTTCGCCTCGGCCCGTTGGTGTCCCGAGTCTTCGTCGAAGTTTGCCGGCCATCCTGCTCTTCGGCCATCCTGATGTGTTTTCCCCTTAATTTAGGGGCCTGGGACGGGTGCCACGCGCACCTTCGGGAACGTTGGCAGGCGCGACATTTAGGGGCCCTGGACCTGTGAAACGTTGGCAGGCGCGACACAGGTGTCGTTTGTGGCAGCATTTAGGGGCCCTGGACCGGTGCCGCGCGCGCCTTCGTGGAACATTGGCAGGCACGACACAGGTGTCGTTTGTGTACCCAGACGAAGCTGACCACTGGCATCCGTGCTACAATAATATTGTAGCACGGGTGCCAGTGGTCAATCTCCGACTCGTGTGGAGAAGCGAAAGAAGCTGCGATTTGCCACTAACACTTTTGCATCCTGCACCCATCAAGCTTGCGTACCGCGCCAGGATTACAGAGTGATGAGAGAACACTCATTGCACATTGCAACATTTCTCAGGCGCGACCCAGGTGTCCCTTGTGCTGGCAGGCGCAGCGTGTCGGGGTCCTGGACCGGCGGCCGGCGCCTTGTAGATGAGACTCAGACTCGGCTTCAAACTTCCCTTTTTGCCTGCGATAAGTGTACCGTGACAGGTCTCCCCATCTCGCTCACGACACGGTGGATCTCTGCCGTGACAAGTGCAAAAGATCTCGCTGAAAATCCGCTTGCCGGTGTGACAAACGAACCCGAAACTCTTCAATGCTCTCAAGCCCGAAGCTGTCGCCCTGAATCCCACACCTGCGCGCTACTACAACAGCGGCCGAAGAACACAACTCACACTCACTCTCTCATTCACTCAGACTCACGCAATCACTCACTTACGCACTCACTCACACTCAGCACTCGCTCGCTAACTCGCTCACTCTCTCACCCTCTCACTCACATTCACTTATACAGTCTTTGCGAATAGATAACTTTGCATGTGGGGGTTATCCGGTCCTTGAATTGGTCTCTCTCGCTCTCACACTCTCTTCGTCCTCGCTCCCTCCCCTCCCCCTCCCTCGCCTCCCTCCCCTCCCTCCCCTCCCGCCCCTCCCTCCCCTCCATCCCCCTCCCCCTCCCCTCTCCCTCCCCTACCCTCTCCCTCCACCTCCCTACCTCCCTCCACCTCCCTCCACCTCCCTCCACCTCCCTACCTCCCTACCTCCCTCCACCTGCCTCCACCTCCCTCCACCTCCCTCCACCTCCCTCCACCTCCCTCCACCTCCCCGCCTCCCTGCCTCCCCACCTCCCTACCTCCCTACCTCCCTACCTCCCTACCTCCCTACCTCCCTACCTCCCTACCTCCCTACCTCCCTACCTCCCTACCTCCCTACCTCCCTACCTCCCAACCTGCCTTCCCTGCCTCCCTCCTCCCTCCCGCCCCCTCCTTCCCTCCTTCCCACCTCCCTCAGCAAAGCAGAGCAAACGTCCCGACGTGACCTCTGATATTTGCGAATTTGGCAATGCGACCCGACGCGACCTGTAATTTGCTGTCAAGCCGGCAGCTTTGTGCAGGACCTGGCCTGGTTCCACTTTACGAATCAGGTGAGCTCATGACCAAGTTACGGGCTGCAGGTGCTCTTCCCAGCCAGGACATGAAGCATAATTGTGTCTCGCCATCAGGGGGCTCTCGTGATGATGCTGATGCATTGGCACAAGAACGTTGACTCCAAACAGTCTTGAACGTCGTGTACCTTGCTTGAGCGTGTCAAAGCCATCATAAGTCAGGGTGAAGCATGTTTTGCAGGAAGCCGAACCCCAAACCTTCGACTGAAACCCGAAACTAAACCTTGAGCCCGCCTGTGCGAGAGCGAGCGGTGAAAGTGTTGGGACAAGTTATCAGTCTGCAAGCCATGTGCACTCCTAAACACTCAACCCTCGAACCTGAACCCCAAGCCAAATTAAACTAGCATCCTACCAAGAGGTTTTAGAGTCTCGGCTGGCTACAGTACTGAATAAGCAGCAACGAGTGACCAGTGATGGTGCTCAACATGACCACCAGCCCTTCAAGTCTCAAGCCTAGACGGCCTGGGAGTTTCGACGGGGGGCCATCCAGATCAGCAAGGGTGGACCGTCACACACCGTAACCCCTTTCAAAGAGGTGGGGGGGGGGGGGGGGGAGCTGCACATTATCGCTCGCTACAGAGGCCCCACCGTTTTGCTGATTGTGTCGCTCCCGTCCGGTTGGGCACTTCAGTTAAGGGCACTTCTCGAGAGTCCTTCGGTCCATTCACGTTGAACCTGAGATTCAGGAAACCACATGGCAGCTAGCAGAATCTATCCTCTTTGACATTCCTCGGCTCTTCAACTTCAGAGTCTCACTGAATGCTCAGCCTGAAGCCTGGCCAGGATCCCATCTCTTCGTTCTTTGGATCGCTCCGGTGATGTCCCATGACGACCATGATGCAGACTATGCGGCGACATCGCCGAACCTAACGAAGGGCGCAGAGGAATGCAGCATACTTGGACCACACCCCACCTTTCAATTTTCGGTGACTTATGATTTTCGCACGTCTTCAAGACTGTCCACAAAAAGGCGATTGCCTGATTAATGAGAGACTGCTTGACCAGTCGCTGTTGGAAAAGGTTGCTGAAGCTTTGCTGAGTATTTGTGTTCCTTGCTCATCTTGCTCTGCAAGTCTGGGCTGGACTCCAAGCATCTCGTCCAGGTGCTCTTTCAGATCTTTATGGCGTGGTCGGAGCCTCTGAAGTTCTTGGACGGTCGGCGGTAGCCATGGAGACGCAGATTCTTTTGGAGGTTAAGACTGACTAAGGCTGACACTTGAGTGGAGGCTTCCCTCATTGCTTCTGGCACTTTACGTGCCGATCGCAGATGCTGCCCCTGTGGGCCCCGTCGTTTGTCAGGAGGTCAACAGGCATCTGCATGGAATTGTTGAGGTGGTCGGTGCGACAGCGAACCACTCCCTCTTCCTTGCAATCCACGAGTTGGTTCTTCGGCAACAGTTGTGACAGCGAACTCAACGTTTACCCTAGTTGTAACAATTGGGTACCGAATGTTTGTGAGCTGCTTAATGTGCTGAGGCTCACAACCTCGGGGCTACCACGTGCTCTAGCTCAGACTGTGGACGTGAGACCTACCACTCGATCTTCATCATGACGTGCCCAAGGACTTGGGGGAACAAGCTTATATCGCTTTTGGCCAACTTGCCAATAGCCGTACCCTCAGTATCACTCACAATCACTCACAGTTGCCCTGTGGTGAAAAGGGTTTTCGACACCAGAAGGAGCATTAGACACTTGCCCTCGGAAAAGTGCATGTGTGTGTGTTGCCATCTAATGGTCGTTCATTCGGCTCGAAGCAGGCTCGAACGTGAGCGCCGCTTGTGGTCGCAAACACAATGACGTCTCATCATACCATCAGCCATCACGGCGGAATCCCGATTGACCATGAACCCTTCTGCTGCATGCGGGAAAGCTTGAAAACCGAAAAGGGGTGGTACAGCATGGCCGTCAAATCTCCACGGAAATATTCAACCCAAAAGCAAAGAAGAAAAGCAAACGGCATGAGGTCATGAGTGTACGCACATGCTAGTGTTAGCAAACAGGAGGAGTGCGAAATCGGTATACAGAAAAATGCGCCTGAAATCGCGGCTTGCCAAAACGTCAAACATTCCTGCATCAAGATAGTCCGCTCTTACTTTACATTAGCTTGCCTTGATTCATCAGAATCTGAATCATTGAAGGGATGTGATGCGCAAGCGGAGAAATTCCTCGATGAATCCAGCGTTCGAAGCCGAGCAGCGCCGTTTGGTGTGTACCCACACCTCCATAACATCAAGCAACCTTCAAAGCCAGCTCGCACAACACAGCTTGAACTTGGACGTTCCACGTTTGCATGCTCAGTGCTGAGCACGTTGCAACATGAGGAACCCCATGTTTCCCCCATGAAGTTGCAACGTTAGAAACCGTTAGAAACCGTTAGAATAGGTTCATGTTCTTAGCCTTGACTGACAGATGATGACAGATGTCTAGGCCATCCCATACGCCATCAACTTCAAGCCGTGGCGGCCTCGGCTTTTGCCTGGAACGGTTCAGCACAGCACTACAAAGGTGATCAAAGGTGACAAAGCCTTCGTAGTCAGACCCAAGCTTTGAGGTATCACATGGAGAGCTGCTGACCTGTTTTCCGTGAATAAATTCCTGTCATCTCAATAATCGTATCGAACGCTCATACAGTTACAGCGTACTGAATCATGGTGCGAAGTTTTTTTGTGGCAGCCACAAAACATTCATCAAAAGATGCTAGATATCTATAAAGTGTATCATCGTTCTCTGCCAGGCACCACCGATACCAGGGCCAGGACGGAGTGGACACAGACGTCCCAACCCGCTTGGAAGGGCGTCTTGGTGTGTGGACAAAATGTACGTGGTCTCTAACAATATTTTTTAGACTCGAGTCTACTGCAGCCAGTCTACGTGCTCAGACTTGCAAAGCCAAGGTGGTTTTTGACCGACACCTCTACCTGCTACCTGGACCGCACCTGCCGCAAGGCCAGGCACAAAATGTGTGTGTGAGAGAGAGTGAGCGAAGGTGTTTACATGTCGACTCAGAGAACTGACGGGCTTGACGAAAAGTTCTCAAAAGCCAAGTGCCTTCGTTCATCATGTGCAAGACAAGTCGCGCAATGCAAAAAGATCGAAAAGTCCAGAGAGGCCGTAGCTGAACCAGCCGAATCAGTCCCAGCAGGCTGTGTTCATGTTCTTGCAGATCTTCTTCTATGCGTGCTGCACACAGTACAACGGCAGAATGTGGCAAAGTGTGGCAGCATCCATCAGCAGCTATCTACTGACATCAAGCACAGCAAGTGGCAGAGGCTTCGACCGACCTTCGTAAAGCCATCTCTTGTTGCAGCCGACGATGCGCACTTAGGGCCTGTGTTTGGCAGACTGGCTTTGCTGCGCCTTCAATACATGTTGCCGATTATCCAAGGCTTGGATGATTGTAAATTACATCGTGCAGTTTTCGCGTGCCCCTCACTTTCCTGAAGAAGCCATTCGTGCATATTGCACGTGGTGCGCAGTCTGAGAGTGGTCATGTGCATGCTGCCGATGTTGTCGTCTGGTACCCCTTTCAAGGTTCGACGGCTTGATGGTGTACCTGTTCGGTCCGAAGGCTCGATCCCGAACATCCCAAAACATAATACTGGGCGATGTGCGGCATAAGTGTAGGCAAGGATCCGAGCATTTTCGCATATTTGTGCTTTGCTTCATGGGCCCTGGGCGTCTTCCGAGCATCCGAGTGCAGAGACCAAGGTCATGGTCTGGTTTCTAGGATCCTCTTTCCTTGCCGGATCGCCGGAGCCTTACAATTGCCTTGTACCGACAGGATGGCTGTAGTACATTGGAACCACGACGAAACCAAGAAGCCATTCCAGCAGAGGGTTCTAATTTTAACGCTACGCGACCCGCCTCGGCCCGGCCCAGCGCATCCGCGTGAGCATGGTGATTCCGCAGCGCCCAAGTCGCTGGACCCCAAGCAATAAGGGTTGGGTTTAGGGTTTAGGGTTCCGGGTTTATGGTTTATTAACAATGGTTTATGGTTTGGGGTTTAGGGTTCAGGGTTAGTTAAGGGTTGAGGGCTTAGGGCTCAAGGTTCACGGTTTGGGGTTTGCCAAACCCTGGGTCGGGGCGGCGGGAGGGGGGGCCAGAGGGAGGGCGGGGGGCAGGGGGGGGGGGGGGGGGGGGGGGGGGGGTGGCAGGTGGGGCAGGTTTTGACAACCTATACCTTCGGCCCGAGACCTCAACGGATCAGGAGCGAGGGCCACCACCAATCACTAGCATCAGCAGCGACTCTTTATCAAAGGGGGCACAGCATAGATGGCATAGACAGCGTAGATTGTTCACGCGTTGCAGTGAGGGGCCACCCGGGTGCAGGCTGCATCTCAATGATCCCTTTGTGGTCCCTGCATGGTCCAGGGCTTTCCCCAGCACCCAAGGGCCAGGCTGGAACCAGACCAGCTGTATTATTTATGTTCGGTGCGCGTTTGTTGATGCGCTTTGACACGAAACCCATGAAGCGACCCTGCACGAGCACCATCGTATGCATTGCGTTGCCTTGTAGCAGGGCCAGCAGCCCATGGCCACAAGCTGCAACTGCTTAAGGGAGCCCCCTCCTCTAGGAATGCTCAGGGACGCTTTAAAGCTTGCTGACAGACGAGAGGAGTCTTGGAAATTCTTAGAGGTCCTGCGAAAGCCTCGCACAAACACGAGGAGACAACGATATGGCCCTACACCTGGACTCTTGCCATGTAAAGCCTTTCCTCAGTTCTCTGTGCCTCCCCAATGCTGAACAAAAAATTGAACACGGTCAGGTACTATCAGAAGGCTAGATAGTTCCTAGGCGCTCGCAGAGCCGGGGTGCAACAATATTGCAAGCAACTGCATCTCATGGTAGATCCTTGGATACTCCGCAGTACGTGGTCCTTTTCAGATGTATTGAGGATTCATCCGACAGCCGGCCATTTCATTGCCGAGCACTACGTGATGGATGGTATTCCCCTTGTCAGAAGAGCATTTGTTGTCATAGTGGCACCTTAGACGGTTTGCAAAGTAGGTCAAGCACGACATGAGCTGACAGGTTTCACGGAGACGTATTCCTACTACGGGCCCTTGAACCTGTTGACTTACAATGCGCTGCCCTCGGTGGACAGGTCCTTGGGTGGTTTTGAAGTGTGCCTTAGGGCTGTCGCCGCAATTGCAGGTTGGCTACCACAACGAGCACCACGACTTCCCGAACGTGGCGTGGGGCAACCTCCCAAAGGCGCCTCCACCAAGCCTCCGGAGTTATCCAGTACTGCCATTATGTGGAGAGATGTGGAGGGACTGTAGCGACTGGAACGGCTAAAGCATCTTTTGGAAAGAGTTTGCTTTCGCGCTTTCTTCACGAGAGCGCCTGGCAATCTATGAACTTCTGAACGAGATGCATGCACTGCACCATCTACAGGTAGTGACTCAGAACTCGACAAAGCTTCAACCGATAAGTGGCCTGTCAGTGTGCTCTGATCTATCTGATTTTTGCTTCAACCTTTTGGTTAGGTGAACACAGGCTGAACAGGATTCATCTGCAGAATTTAGCCAAATGAAGCGCGGGGGCATCCTGTCGAATTTGATTCAGGACCCGAGCATCAAAGGGAGCCTCATTTACGGTTGGGCGATTTCACTCGGACTGGCATCTTATAGCATGAAACATAGTGAAGCACTAATTTTTGCAAAGTCTGTACAGGCCATCGATGAACGTCTATGTGACACCCTCAGGCTTGAGGCGAAGTCTTGGCATGACGTTGGAGTTGCCAGCGCAAGCGCTCACCAAAGGGTCCACTTCGACTGCTGGCCGCTGCTGGCCTCACCCCCTTGTGAAGGTTTCCTCCAGTTTGTGTCATAGAGGGTGAACAAGCAAGGCCTCGTGTGTGCCAGAGTCTGGTAGGTAAAACGGGCAAGACTTCGTCCCACAGTTTTCCTTTTTCAAGTTCACGACCAAAAACCCTTCTCAAATTTAGGCTAAAATGAGGAGCTTATGAAGGGCCGCAGGCAATACAATCAATACTAAGAGCCCACGATTTTTTTGCGAAGTCATGAACCCCGAGGCTGCGATGAAAAACCATGAAAAACCCAAATCTCTGAACTTGGCACATTCGAAAGCTTGTGCACAAACATGCATTTTGCATCAACCGTCCGCAGGCTCCTTGAGTCCGGAAAATTTGTGAGCCAAGCCCATTGCTGCGCCGTGATCCGCTATTCAGGATTAGTAGACGCCCAAGGGCCCATCTCAACCACGTAACATCAAGGGCTTTTGGACTGGCTTCAGTACTATTTAATGGATTCGTGAAACGAGCGCGCAAAAACCCTTACGAGTTAGTACTGTCAGTGGGGCTTTTCGCACCTCCGTTGATAATTCCCAAGCTGTTGGCAAGGAATGCATGCAAGGCACAGATGCATGCGAAGTTGGTTCTTTAACTTCAAGGCAAAGGATGCGTTGCAAAATGTTCGTGCAAAATCAATTCAGTGTTCTTGCAAGAAAACAAGGCAAAAGCGCAAGCCCAAAACGCAAGGTTACTTAGCAACAGATTGTGCAAGCTACCCTCCACAGGCCGCGCTGGACAGCCAGCCGAAGGGAAAACAGATGGGAGAAGGCTGGTTGGCCACAACAGCACTGAAACCTCGTGAGCACTTTGCGCACATTTTCCTGCCGACGCCAACAATCGAGACGTGTCGGAATTCACTTTCCAATGGAAGTCGTCCAGCTTGGTCAGTCATATATACAAATCAGTCTGAAAAGTCATCTATTGCCCAGCTTGCTACCAGTAAAAGTCTTAAGATCAAGCGGCAGGGCACATGGGCTCATGCCAGTTGTCAAAGGACTGTAACTGATGGCGAAATTCGCAGCGCTGAAATGTTGTTGCTGTTGAGTTTTGGAGTGCTTGGTGCTTTGTGTCTTGATCCCTGCTTGGTGCCCCTTTGTTGGTTGCGTCTTCAGCGGCTCTAACAACAGTATAGCCGTATATAACTTTGAACCATGGGCTCAGGTACGAGACATGGCCCCAGAATTTTACGACGATTTACCCAGATGCAATTCTTGGTTGCCTTCTCAGAAACAATATCTGGAGACTGGCCTGCCATGTGCTTCGGCCAAGCTGCTCCCATGTTCTTGCGCGTTAACAAGAGACCCGATGCCGCGTGCGAGGTTCGGCACGCTGCTCAGATACATCTTTGATGACACCATCTCACCGTACAGTCGTGTCAAAAGAAGTGCCAAAAAGAAAGCGCCAGCGACTCAATTGCCGATGCTCTTCGGTAGCAGGCTTGCAAGATGGCCGAAGTTGAAACCCATTGACAAGTGACTTCATGCGACTTTGCAGGTGAGATGCTTCGCTGCTTCACCACGGCCTCTCCTTCATTGAGAGCACACCATGTCACAGGTGAAAGACATTGAAAGACATTGTAAGGTGTCACAAAATTATGCTAACAGCTGCTAACAAGCATAGTAGGCCTTTCCCGTATCTGCAACTGATTGCCTCCTAATGGGCAACCTTAGGCCAAAGAGGTTGTCCGTAGTCTCCGCTTGTCGGTCTGCATTATTCTGCATTGCCTGATAAGGATAAGCTTTCATCAGCGCAACGTGAAAGCAAGGCATACTTGTGTTGACCGGGTTCGCCCGAGTAGCCTTCGTCTGGTGCCACTTGTACGACAGCGGCTGGTACCTACCCACGGGCCCTGCCAGCACGGCTGCCACGACAACAAATGTTGTCACAGACTTTGCATGCATACTGTCTCAGGCCAGCTCGGAAAAATGAAGTTCCTTTGCTACAGTTGCACAGCTGGATAGAAGTGAATTCGCAGCGGTTCGGTCATTGTTCAGATTCGGCGTGAGAAAGACTGCTTCATTAATCCTGAGCTGAGCCGGCTGGCGCGCATTCTTCGTGGAAAGCGCGAGGCTGTGTGCCAACTGATTTTCCATCTGCCCACTTGAGTTTGGAACGCCAAGCGCGGCAGACGCGAGCATCGTGGTTCACCTCTGATTTTCTTCAGCAGCTGGCTTCAGACACCTCTCGATTCATTATCTATTGAGACCAGGGCTCGATGGTCTAAATATGTCTAAATAGCTGCCCTTCTCTGAATCCTTGGCTGCCTGCCGTCGTTCAAAGACTGGTCATCAGCAATGTGTGGAAAAATAGGCAAGCAGCTTTTTGAACAATGGTGTGGGGTGGTTGCGGGTCAGATTGCAGATTATCTCAGAGCTACGGGTTTCAAGGGTTGTTGGCTGACGTTCACTTGCAGAGCACGTGACACATGGTCGTTGCAAGCTAAATGGCTGCGCTGGAATGTGCTGGATCCATAATTGAATCCGGCCGGCTTTAACGGATTCTCGCACATGCTTCATGAGTTACCAGGCAGGACACTTTCCTCATGTTCGAAAGTGACTGCTCATGGTCTCAGCACGTCTGGAGGTCAGTTTATTCACGACCAGCTGTCTCTGCATCCGGAGCAACCTGTGACGGTTGTAAACTATCAACAAGCTATCAGGTCCGCACCTTCCCTGGCTCGGCAGCCGGTCACGCAAGGCAGGTCATTTCTGGTGTCAACATTGTTGCCGACTGCCTAGCAATGCCTAGCATGGACAGTACATCAAGTACCATGGTCGAAAGAAATGCAACCGACCAAGCAAGAAAAGGAGGCAAAAAGGATGGCAAGGAAGTGAGCAAACATGACAACAGAACACTGCGATACATTAAGTCATCAAGCGAAGCAGAGGGGATCAACGATCACGAAAGATGGAAGTTCCTACACCTAAACAGAAACACGGCAGTAAGAATTGAAAAAAGTGGGCAGGAGGCTTGACAAGCGAAGCAAGAGGCAGCTGTTGAAGAGCTGGGCACAAACAGTTAGCAGGCGTCTACCTTGCCGATGGTCAACATCCCAGAGAAGACAAGAGAACAACTCTATAGGAAATTCATGGATATCCTGAGGCCCCTTAATTGCTGAATAAAGCATAGTGCCCAGCATCCGTGCACGCTCGCGGCACCAGCCTGCCGAAGGATTCTGTCGCATGTAACATGCAGCATCTGGTGGGTCTCTTGTTCACCTTGCTGGTTTCATACAGCATGAGACGACACAATGCTTCATCTGCCAGTTGCAAATTGACACATGGTCAAGACTGCATTCGTCCACAGGCCATCCAGTACAACTGCCAGACCGCCTGCCGGCGACAGCCCGGGCCCATTGTATCCCATTGTGCACCACAGAGCGTGCAGCACTCATGGATGTTTAGACGCCTGCGGAGGTTGCCGAGTCAGGCATCTAGCAGTCAAGTGAGAAATTAAAACCATTATCACAACTCGCAGACAAGTATATAACATGACCTTCCCCCCTCCCGCCATGATCTTCGCCTTGTGGTTTCAATCCCTTTTTCGGATGTGACAGAAGTGTTTCACACTGCAACTCCCGATGTAAAAGATGTTTCCTGCTCAGCATGTTCAGTCATTTATGGGAACCGAGGCGAAGACCGGTCAAACACAAGAACAAACAGGGCAGATTCATACTCTTTGGACGAAGCCTGTGACGGGCACTTGAATGCTTCAGCAGGTCTAGTAGCTCGGGCAAACCTGCATGCAACACAAAATGAGCTTCGTTTCCTGGAGCGGCGGAGCGGTTTGAAGTGGCCACGTCTAAAGAGATGCGAAATGCTTGTGCTCGAATCTCACAGCACGAAAGATGCGTGTAAGATTCGAGCACGAAGAGTGACGTGTCGGGTCTGATGAAAGCTGGTTGAGGTCAAAAGGTGGGTCCGGCCTTCACTTTCGCTTTGGAAGTCAGATTCCGACACAGATATGCGGCAGGTAAGCCTTCCTGAAGCCAGCAAGCCGTGACATCACACTTCACTGGGTGTGGGTTGTAGCGCAGGGCCTCATTAACTCATGGTGCTTTCCTTTTATTTCGGTTAGTGCCGGTGCGGCCGTTCGTTTGCTTGATGGTGGAAGAGTGCCCCAACTGAGGAGGATGTACCGCCTTAAGAAGCAGTCAAGGAGCTGGTGCAGCTAGCAGCCCAGGTGACTGCTGCCAAAATAGCTTGGGGAACTGCCGGCGGTCAAGGAAATCTGATGAAAGTTAGACAGGAATCCGAATTTTTAGGAGTTCCAGCAATGCTGTAAACATGCTAAAGTAGCAAAAATGACAAGCAGTTAAATAGTAAAAGAGGACAATCCTGGCTCAACCTGCACAGATCGGTTTTCGAGATGCAAACTGCATATTGTCGCGGAATCCTAGTGAAATTGAAGACGACCCAAGGAATCGCAAAAAAGAGCGCGCATGTTGCATGCCGAGGGGTCGGAAACCCTTTCGAGAATGAAAGAGAAAACATGAATCCTTACAGGAGGCTCCCGAAGTGCATGGCTCCGTGCCGCGCGCATATCGAAAATCTACCTGTGCAGGTTGAGCCAGGTTGCACTGTTCTGCTAAAAATCTTAAGTCTTACGGGTTTCTGGATTCTATTTAACTTAAAACAAGGTTTCCTCGACCCCCCCGCTTTGCATCTCGAAAACGCAACACTGCATGTCGAACGCCGCCATCCCCAAGTCACAGACACGTCACAGACACGCCACCCTCCGCCACGGGATCCAGGCCAAGGCAATGTCCTCCCTTTTCCAACGCACGGCCATGTTGCCAGAATACTGCATGGCATGCTTACAATCGACGTACCTCAATTTCGTCGTCAGTGCACTAGCGGCTCTAGCGTTAAGAAAACCCTTGCAATAGAGCCACACGCTGGCTGCCTCACTGGGACTTCTCAAGTAGGCCTGGCACTGGCAGAACTTTAAATGTTCAATCTGTCCCAGTCCAAAAAGACTCGGAATTTCCCATTTCCCAAACCCCAATTTCCAAACCCTGAGCCGATAAGAGGACAATTCGAGCGTCTCGACATGTCTTAGCAAACCGAAGGTTGTGAAGTATGTCTCACAGCCTGGAGGAGGGTTCCAAACCGCCAACCCGAAACCAACACGCATGTCTCAGACCACCAAACCACAAACTCCAAACCCCCAAAAACCCCGAACCTCACTCACATCACCACGCGGGAGGAGTGGGGTGGGAGCCTGCCTGTCAAGGTCAGGAAAACTTGCTTTGGGCCTTCGTTGTACTTGCTAGCATGGTCTAGCTAGTCGGCCCGGCTTTATGACGTCCATGAAGTTCGTGTCTGACTGGAGCTACTGAGGTTGAAGGCTGGAGAAGGGTGCAGGATCAATTCTTCAAAGGCGAATGCAGTGCAACTTTCGTGTGTACTAGCAGCCCTAGCGGCCCTAGCATCTTCTTTGGCCCATGGTTGCAACTATTGGAGGTTGGCCACCCTTGCCAGATGGTTGGATACGCGTGATATCACGGTCGACTGGGAAGGCGATGTTGTTTACGTGCACTTGACATTCACTAATGAGGGGCGCAATCAATGGGGCCTGGCTATCAGGTTTTCTTTGTCGACCAAAATGGAGGTGGAGTTGGGCAGATGGAGCTTCCACGGGACACTCAAGATTGAAATGCTGCAGCGGCTTCAATAGGGCAATTCCGCTTTAAAGGTTTGGCATACACAAGCTGGTTTTTGACGAACTAGCTGACATGTGTGTGTGACAAACGAGCTAGACTCGGACAGACTGCAAGGCTCTTGCATGCTATTATCCGAGATCTCGGTGAGAGTCGTTGTGAGTGCGCAGGAGACGGCATCCAGCCTGCCCGATGCAGCAACTCCCAGATTGGGTTCAGGTTGAGGATCGCCGCAAGGAGACTGCAAGTACTCTGAACGAACAGACACAGGGGTTTGACCATCTTGAGACCCTGCCAGCGTGGTGCATCAAAGACAATTCCGAGGCTTCCGCAACATTCGCGCTTAACATTTGTTTGCGAAACTGGTTGGCCAATGGCCCATACCTGTTGGACAAGGAAAGTGCGTCTCCACTGAGCTTCCTACACTCATGTCGGGCTGAGTTTGAGGGAACTTGCGCTGTTACATGTTGTTCGGTTCACGCTGCTGTGTCGGAATCGCATCGATCTGAAGCTTGAAACGTGCCCCCTCCTTGAATCCCTGGGTGCCCCCCCCCTTGATGTTGATTGGTGGACGTGCCTCCTAACCGACCAACGTACAACATGTCCAATTACCTTGCTACCATCAGAGTGGCCGTGAAAACAAGTCATGCTAGCTCGCGAGCAAATTTGATTCCAATCTTGACACGGGTCAGGCCAGCGTTGCAGTTCTCTCCAGTTGTAGACTTGGGGGAAACGGCAGGGTTCGACGGCAATTTTACCTGTGCGAAGCAGCTGGGGCCTGCATTGCTGTTGTTCTGGAAGCTTTTGCACATACACCAGAATGGAATTCGCTGGAGCAAACCTTCGATGATCTTTCCGGCTGTGCCCCTTTGGTTTTGATGCATTAAGAATACAATGCGAAACATCAACAGAACCAGCATCTGTTCACAGCAACTTGTGTGTATTGCTTAAGACATTTTCTATTGGTTGGCAATATTGAGAGGCTGGGCCACTTTCTACACAAGAATACGGGTGTTGTAATTTGGGAGAACACCCATCTAGTTGTGTGCTACAGCTAAGGCGGAAAACTGTAGCCGCTACATGTTCAAGACGGGGGAAGTCATTACTCCATACGCAGTGGACGCCTACAGCTACTCGCTCAATCGGTCATACCAGTTTGGAAAGAATGTTGTGTTGGCAACCTGTATTGGGCCTTCCTTCGGGAGGCAGACGTTATCAGCGGGATCGCTCCCGCTGTTGGTACCATCCGTGCTTGGTTGCTTTGGCTGCTCGAAATTTTCTTCTTTGTGGCTGTACCTGTTCTCGTTTTCTGCCAATGTCATTGGTACAGAGCCCAAATATTTTGGGTGCTAAGCCGGTAGTGATCTGTCCTTGAGCAAACAAGCAAACCTCGTCGGGCAGGCTGCTTGTGTTTTCAGAAAAAGACGACCCCCCGGAGGGCTTGAAAATCACAGAAGCAGCCTTGGAGACGTGTGATGTTTGCCTGCCGCGCCCGAGGAGCTCCTCGTCCAATACACCCAGGTGCACGGCAAAAGCTCCAGAGACTGGGAACACCTGCTTGTAGCAATCCGCGAGCGTTTCGTCCATCAGTACAAGCAGCACTGGAGAATAGGGGCTTGCCATGATTTGCATCTCGACTTCCGCAACAAACCAAGCAGCCCAAGCCGTTGCCGATGGGCCAAAGCTTGCCTTTCAGCGCGTAAACGCCGTGAAAGACCACCAAGAGCTTGTGCAGCTTCTGAGTCAAAATCGCATGCCGTCCTCATCCCTTGCGTTTTGAGTTTTTGCAAAGAGGTGGACCAGGTACTTTGTGGCAGTTTCCACCATGCACTTGTGCGAAATATTTGGTGTTGCATGATTTACAAGGGGATAAGGGGGTTGCGATTAGGGTACTGTAATCTCCCCAGAAAGCAGCCTTCAGCTTTGGCGGGTTTGTGTGACTGTTTCGTTTCTTTGCGGCTAGAGTCGGCTAGAGTGCGAGGGTTGGGGGGTCAAGCGGTCAAAAGAGTTACTCTGCGTCTCTGTGTTCGTTTCCGGCACAGTAAACGCGTGCTGCGACACAGCCTGCCAGCCTGCCAGTCGAAATAATGTACTCTTGTCGGCATGGTCGAGTTGACCATGCGTATCCGTGCGTAGAAGGCTTTCCTTGCTAGAGCATAGACTGGCATAGACATGCAGATCAGCGGTGCAGGGTGGACTCCACCTCCCTGTGCTCGTGTGCGTCAGCCCGTTCATGAGCAACCTAGCACAGGTCATGAAGTGCCGGCTTCCATGCTAAGGCGGAATGGTTGCACACTATCTTCGTTTAGCCCGTTTCATGCCACAGGTCACTATTGCCGTGTTTTCTTCCCGCAGGCTCGAAGACCATGGCAGAATGTTCCCCTCTTGACCTGTAGCCATGCTATCGCCTTGGAGCGTGCTATTCGGGGTAGTCTTCCAGCATGCGCTGGCCTCAACAGTGCACTGCAACGCCAGTGATGCCAGTCTTGCTGTGGCTGAGAGCATGGAGTGCACGGACTCCTGGCGACGCAGTGCTGATGGAGACAACGTCCTTGCCGTGGAGCTTTTACAAACCCACATCAGTTTCTCCAGCAAGGTCTCCGAGGTCTCCGTCCAACTGCCGTCACCACAGATTCTTCGCCTAGCAGGCGGCAGTGTGTCTTTGGTATGTTTCCTTTTGCTTCTAAATCTTGGCCAAGTAGACACGCTGGTGAGTGCGGCTATTTTCTTAGATCTGTTCATGACAACGATCCTTACCCCAGTGGCGCCGACGCTTACGCCAAGCTACCAACTTATTGCACTGCTCACGAGCTCCAAGAACGTCGTCACTTGCCTGATCGCACCCTTCGCTGGCCGTTTCATCGATGGAAATGAAGCGAAATCCATGCAGCTTGGGATGCTGTGCGCGATGCTATGCACTCTAGGCTTAGCAGTCGAAACTCGGTCGAAGGAGAGGTTGCATCAGGCTTGGAAACGTGATGAAAGCGACGAACTTTCAACTCTCTGGATATGACCCAGTGCAGAACTGCTGCGTGCTTTGCCCTTTCCAAGGTGAAGAACTACTGGTTCTGGCTAGCAATACGCTGTATCAGTGGATGCTCCACAGTGCCGTGGCTTTCAAATTAGGCCTGGATCATGCAGGCGGTCTTTTTGAAGATGTGCTCCTTGAAACTCGCATTGATGAAGCCCTGGTTGCAACTGCGGACACACACACACAACATGATGGACCTCAAATGAGGACGGAACGCCATCCAGCCCGCTTTAATATAAATGGGCGGTTGTCTTGAAGCACATTTTCTGGTGCCATGTTTGCTTGTGGAGGGGATGGGGGGGGGGGGGGGCTGATTTGCCTTTCTGACGGCGTTGCTGCTTTGGGGATAGGGTTTTTCCGTCCATGTAGCAAGGACAGCGCCCTCCTGGTCTTGTGGGACAGTGCAGAGCCGACGTGGTTGGTAGTAGGTAGCGTTGGCCAAGGTGTCAAGTTGCAAAGCTGCCGTGATAAGGCAGCTATCGTCTGGGGCGGCTTTGCCCTTTGCAACCAACTGCATGCAGATGAGGTGCGAGGGGGCACAGGAGGACATACTAGTAGACTTTCAGCCTGGGCGTGAACCATCTGCCAACACAGGTCCCGCAAGATCCTTAAACAAGCGCTTAAGGTTTCTACTTTAAAGATTCTCTAAGCACTTTCAGAGGCAATCTTCGCCCTGGACCCTGGGCCAGGCTCAAGCTCGCACCCAGGCGATGTCCATGGCAACGGCCGGCCTCTACGCGGGGGCCGCTTTGGCAGGGAAGGGGTCCGAAGGGCGATAATAAGAACTGGATTGTGAGGGTTGTGCAAACAAAAAGTGTTTTTTGTTGGGGGCGGGGGGGGAGGTCCCTATTATAGCATCTTCGTTTTGCCGCTAACCCCCCCCCATTTCATGGGTGTGCACATTTATGTTCCACATTGTTCCACTAATCAACTGGTTAGGCGCAAGGGCGCAAGGGTCATTGGAGGACCATTGCGGGGACATACCTGCATGCCGTCAGAATATGTCAGACTGCTTCATGCAAGCATCGCCCAGCTTGTCGAACATGTCCTTAATTAGGAGCAGCCCGGTAGCAAAAGGCATGTGGCCTGTAGGAATGTTCAATGTGAAAGAGCTCTTTGTGACTCGGCAGCTAGCTGTGTAGCCCACATCAAACATGGCATGTTCTATCCATGCTTTAGGCAGCAAGCAGGCGATCTGGGGTACAACCAGAGCCTATAGGTTGGGTATGGTTGGGTAACAAGATATTTTAAAGAAGACTACGTCAACATATGAAACAATCCTCCTCAGGGCTCCTATACTTACAACTACCCTGTTTGTATTGTTAGTGGTTTCTGTTGTATCTCCCGGAACAGCCTCAGGTTGTCCTTGGCCCACAGGCCCTGATGCTTTTTCAGGGTATAGTAGGGTGCCTTTTCAACAAGACCGCGCAGCTTCGTCAAGCCCGGTCTTGCCATCCTTCACCAGGGCTTCAAGGGCGTGGACCTTATTGGAGAACCCGGAGAGGGGTTGAAGGGACGGAGTCCTTTTTCCAGACATTTCGATGCAGAGGTAAAGATGGCTGCTACGCTGCGCATTCTTGTTCTTTGAGGTGTCCCTTCAGCTTGGTGCTCTGCGGAGCCTTGATTCCATACACTTAAGGCTCCCAGAGATACGAAGATGGGGTAAAGGTCACGAGTTGCCCTCGGTAGGTGCCCCAAGGGTTCGCAAAGCACTTTCTTCCCTTGAAGTCTGGTACTCCGAACAGACTCCTTTTAAGTTCTGCAGGTGGTTGGTATCACCTCCTCAGTTCCTCTCAGTCGGGCGGAGGGGGTTCTGATTAACAGCAGGGTTTCGGGTTAGCAAGGGTGAATAAAAGGGTTTTTTTGCATCCATCGCCAGGCTGGCGGTTGCTTCGTGGATGACACACGCCCCTTATTCATTTTCCTCATGGCTGCGCAGATGTGCAACTTAGAGAATCCAGCAGACCAGTTTATCATCCGATCCTACAACACTCTCTAAGTATCCGTAAGTTGGTGCAACCATATTTCACTTGTTCTATTAAGTCCCAAGGTGATGCACGGCATGGTAACAGGTTCCACAGCAGATGCCAAAAAGAGCACCGAAACATCGAAGCATCGACGCTGTTTTTTCATGACTAGGTCGGTTTCCCTAAGCTATATGCACTACAATGGGGGGCCCCTTAAAGAGGGACCATCATTTAGCAGATTCCCCACACAGATGAACAATTAAGTATAGTAAGCGTCATGCGGAGCAGAGCCTCAGTTTTTGCACTCCCCGGCTCTCTGAGTAGAGATTCATGTGGGGTTACGAGAACAAGGGACCCTGATTATCGACCCCATACTGGAAACCCCCATTTGTGCATGTTTGTTTTTAGTTTCGTTTTTGTATCATTTCAGCACTCCTTGTTCTACAGTCTACGCGGCGATGGCTGAGTCATGTGTCCTAAGAGAGTTTCCGAATCCTTACCAAAAGCATGCTAAGCCTTTAAAACCCATAAACCCTGAAGCCCCTGAATCGCTCAACCCATCCAAGGTATGTACTACATGATGCGCAACCGGCTTCCAAGTTTACAACGGCCACCGGCGCTCAAAGAGACAGAAGAGGCACCACCTCAGATGTCTGAAGATCTTGCTGCTGGGCGATGCTAGCGTCTCCTGAAATTATGGGTCCTTTTTGGCACCCTACCTAGACCAGGGATCGACACCTTCTGCAGCCTGATGCTGCAGGACCCAAGGTGTCAAGCTTCGCCTTCATGTCCATGGGGTCAACCCTGCTTCACAACGCAGAAACGAAAAGCTCTTGGTACTTTCTCGGTGGAGTTTCTCGACGTCGTACTGTTGTGAACAACTGCATGCTTCCGCTTTGCCCCACTTTTTGCAGCATGTGGCCAGCATGTGCAGAGGAAGCAAAGCTCAAACCCCCTGGCACGAGTAACAGCAGCCGCAAGGAAGAATGGCTTGCAGCCAAGAATCCGCAGGGAGCATTCTTAGCCGAGCAACTGTCTATTGATGCTGCACACTACACGATGGGCCGTGGATTGCACCAGGAATGCCTCTAGGAACTAGTCCTTGGCACTGCACATGCGGGCTCTGCTTCAGTGCCCGAATCAAAAAGGGTTGCAGTTACAGTGTATATATATATATATACACTACATACTACTGTGATCAACTGTTGTGGAGTTGCAGCCTGGTTTACCCACCCGTGGTCACGAGCGGCGTGTGCTTGTGCAAACCATTCTTACTGTAAATTGTGGAGCAACATTTATTTTGACCCATTCTTGGCAGGCGACAGTTGGTATGCTGCAGTTAATCATGGACCCGGATGCGCTTTGGTGTTGACTTGGAAGTATTCGAAGCATTTCGGAGCCTGTCCGATACCCTGACCCTCAACCCTAAACCGTAATGATATTGCACGCATCACCCACAGGCGCATGGGCAGTCACAACAAAGCACTACTGTACTTCCAGGTACGCAATCCAATTGTTGCTTTGTTTCTGGCTCTGGCCTTCATTGCAGCACTGGGCTCCACGGCCTTTGAGTACATGGTCCGCTTGGGGTATGACCAGACAAAGCAGAACCTGACGTGGCTGTTGACTTCCGTTCCTGCTATCCTCTTTGCGTATTTCGTTCACCTACAGCACATTTTCCTTTTGTTCAACCGGATGCAAAGCTTGGAGCGGGAGCTGGAAGTAAGATTTATAACCTATTCTCTTAACAATTGTGAGCCGCTGTGCAGCCAAAAAGCCTAAACTCCACATTGGCTCGCATCCAGGTATCTCGTTCCAATGCTTCGGTCACTATTGGAAGGGCACACTTTGCAGATCGTGGCGATGTTTCTTTGTGGCGGCAGCGCTCCATGGATGCGTTTAGAGCCCTTTAGGGTTTGGGCTGGGGGTTTGGTGAGGTAGTAGTCTTCAGCCAAAGTGAGACGAGTAGCCCCCCCCCCCCCATAAGATCCCACAAGTGCGAACTTTCCACTTTGGCTTTCATACCACGGCATTTGGCCTTGAAGTAGTTTTGCTTTAACAAATGTGTTCCACACGGATTCGTAGAACAAGAACTCAAGCCTGTTCCTGATACTCTCAGGGACTGCGGGGAAGTCGCTCTGTTAGTCGTATATGGCTTGAACAGATTCCTGCGCATTCCACTGTTTAGGAGTTGATCAAGTCGTTCTTTTTGTGGAGAGTTGGGCCATGAGTCACACAACGGAAAAGTCCACCAACCTGGGAAGGCAATAGCTTTGATGTCAGATATCTTGGCGGTTATCAGGTTCACACACACGCACATATATATATATATATATATGTATATGTATATATATATATATTGTGTAAAATGCTCGTTTGTTTATCTCTCTATCTCCCCTATTTCATTTCAACGAGCGCGCATATCATGAAGAGGTCTTGATGGGTTGCTCCAAAATATTGAACCAAAAAGCAGCCGTGGGAAATTCAATCAAGGGCCCTTGTATTTGCGGTCACTTGAAGGCTTGATGCATGGCAGCAACCAGGGTTACAAGCAGGAAAGTGACGAGGAAAACTCTTTCAGGAATGCACGCCAAAACCTCCAAAACCTACTCGCCTCCCTAGTCTCAAAGTCCAAGGAGCCTCCCCCCATTCCAAAAAAGCTAAGGCTTTGCTAAGTTTCCCTTCAGACTACATCTCCCCTCACACGCTCGCTCTCACACTGCTTGGTGCGAGTGTCGCAGCTGGTGCCTTGGATGTTGACCTGGGATGAACTTTTCATGTAGGGTTTAGGGATGAGGGGGAACAACTTGATAAATGTGTAGTTCCCAGTTGGATAGCTGCAAGTTATAGCACCACCGCATTTCTACACCCCCCCCCCCCCCCTCCGGAATTCGTAGTGGCAGCATGCGTGACTATGCAAGAGCCAGCAGATGCCAGCAGGAAACTACCAAACTGGAAAGATCAGGTTTTCCTCAGCCTACGAGTGCTCGCCTAGGTACCGAGCAAGAACGTTTGAATTTCGGGCTAGATGGGTCGTTCAGAGCACAGGTGAGTAGATGAAATCTATTGCAAATCTGTTTAAGGAATTGTGGATGGAAATACGCCAGCGATGTTGGCAGATCGGAGTCAGGAGAAGTACGGCGGGACAACTCCTCAGTTGCTTCTTGTTCGAAGTCACAGCCCACGGCACTCAGAAGATCCGTGCAGTCAGCGTGGGCATCAGGGACTGCATCAGCATGATTCGTGGACACAAAAACAAGCGCAGTGAGACGCCTGGAGTATGGTGGTAGTTCGGAATGCGACAGCTCCCAGTTCCTATCAAGGGTTCAAGGTTCAATCAAACGCTTGGAAATTCTGGCATGTACAATGCTTGATGGCCCTGGAAAAGTCCTACAGGTTATAGCTGGCGATCCCTGAGTAGCCACGTTAAGGATTGTGTCCAGGGAATGGCACAGGCTCACGACTGCAGGAGTTCTTGAATGACCTGCTGAGGAGAAGTTCAACCCACAGCAATCATCGCACAAGCAGTGTTCACGCTTGCGATCTGTACTCTTAAAGGGGAGAGGGCCTTGGACAATGGCGTGTTTGATTCCTGTTTTCATGGTGGATCATGCTCATGGGGGGGGTGGCGGGGCCTGCAAGGGGGAAGCACCTCCCACGCTTCAAGTCGAACCGTCAGCCGCATGGACTCTTCTGAGGCCCTTCAAAAGGGCTACCCTTTGTCATTCAGAATGAACGGTTGCCTAGAACTGAGAAATATATAAGACCTACCTAGGACCTACTCGGAGTAGAATGAACAGGGTACCCTTCTTTTGGGGTGGAAGACCCATATGCTGGCAGCATGGAGACCGAGAGGGCCACATGTTGCGGCATACCACATACCCGCACCCCCCTTTCTACCTTCCGCGAGAGGGGGCCATTTCCTTTAAGCTTGTGGTTAAAACTTATGGCCATGGACGGCACCCATGGAAGCCCTAAACTCCCAGAACTCCCCGAAAGCCCTTCACGAAGGACGGGTCAGGTATTCGTCCTTTCCAATGTTGCGGACCAAGCCGCTTTTATGCGACTTAAGGTTTAGGGTCAAGTGAGTAGGCAGTGAAATCAGTACTCGTTTCTCCGTTATGGCCCGATACCATTCAAATCCAAGAAGGATCCCAGTCTGCACAAAGGGAGCCATGATCCAAAACATTCCTCAAGTGCAGAGTCCCATGCAAGTGAGCCCCCCGACAAAAGACAACCAACCGAAATTATGTAAGCAAGGGATACTGCGAGACCCTGGTAAGGCTCGTTCTTCTGTGCAGAATTTCCGGGGGCTTTATATGGGGGCATTGTGCAAAAATATGTGCCCGTTTAGTACCTTGAAATTATAAATTATACGGATTATACCGTTTCAAACCCGACAGAGCCTTCAATTCAGAGCAGCACTCAAGTAGATACACCTCTGAGGATCCTTTGCAAGCTCTAAAACACCCCTCTTCCTTTTAACCAAACTGTAGTCCTTGCCAACTTCTGCTCACATGGTCTTAGGGCCTTAGAGCCCAAGGATTAGTTAGGGTTTAGGGTTCAGGGTTTAGGTGGGGGCTCCCAGTACGCAGCGTATCTCTGCCGTGATCCCGTTGCCTAGGCCGCCTTCATCCTTGGTCCGGCAGCGGGCAGCATCATCT
Organism: Symbiodinium natans; assembly: GCA_905221605.1. NCBI lineage: Eukaryota > Dinophyceae > Suessiales > Symbiodiniaceae > Symbiodinium > Symbiodinium natans. The sequence goes on from CAJNDS010002096.1 coordinate 541,418, forward strand.
GCCAGCACGTCACGTGGTTTCAGGATCTGGGTTGGGTCAGGCTGACATGGGGAAGCGGTGCCTGAAAAGGGTGAAGAGTGGTGAAGACCTGTTCCTTGTGAGAAGCAAGCTCTGTGCGTTCTCTTCTCTTTTGCCATTGCAGTCGGGGTTGTGAAGCCCGTGCCTAACCCGGGCTCCCTCACGCGCACGTATGCTTGCTTTCCCCACCTGCGTGCGTTCCTTCACTTGCCGTGCTGTCCTGAAGCTTTCGCTATGTGCTACACTGGCGCCCTTTATTGTCGTGCACCTCTGGGGGGGTCACGGTTATATGCGCTGGTAATCGTACCTGGTAGCCACACCTGCGACTTCATGGGCCCAACTGCTCCTGTTGTTCGTGTTTCGGGCTATCCAGGGGTTGACCTCGAGAACCGTATGGTATCAGGCGTGCTGCGCATATCGGCGCCGCCAGGCTTGAGGTACTTGTACAGGGTTCTTCTCCCAAAGGTGGTACTTTTCTTGTTGATTACAAATCACAGAGTGCGTTTCTCTGTGCTCCAGTTTTTGTGGCCACTGCCTTGGGAACATTAATGCGTTGGGATTGGCCTTATCCTGGAGGGCGTGGCGGTGGGGGGGGGGTTGGTGAACCCGCCGGGCCAGTGCAAATGGCACTTCGGTTGGCGAACTGTAAATCTCTGCCGATGCAAATGTGGACCCTCAGGTCAGTTTTGGATTGATGTGCCAAAGCTTTGGCGGCTGCATGCTGCTCTATGCCTTTCTTTTGACCGTGTCTGGGCACAGCTTGGCTTAGCAGAAGTTTCATTGCTCTGCAAATCCTAGGACGAACAAAAGGATAATCTCTTTCCTCCACCATGGTGCTGCAAAGGTGTCCACATATATGGAGCACGAGGTCGAGCCCTCGAAATTTGGGAAGCACTCCAGCAGCGGCAAGCATGTGTGGAAAGACCCTAGGCCTTCAAAGCTGCAGGTGCTGCATTCTACTGGTTCATGGTATTGAATCTCAGTAGACCTCCTGGGCTCCCTTCAAGTGGAGTTCCTTTGCAACCCTTTACCCGGTTACCCCAAATCTTTGGGACTGTGCACACAGCAGTTTATGCTGGGCTTGTGAATAAGGAGAGGGCCCTAAACCCTAAACTAGGACCCCAGAGTAGGCCCTTATTCCCTTGTTTAAGGCTTAGGTTCCCTTTTGAACCACAAAGGGTGCCCTTTCTTCAGCCTAAACCCCAAAATCGCCCTAAACCCTATACCCCAAACCCTCACCGAAAGCAGTACTTCGGGGTTATGCAGGAATCAAATAGAACAGAGTGAACCTTGGACTAGCGAGTCCCGAAGAAAAACCGCAAACCCGTAGCCTGAGGACTGGGGCGCCGCAACACGGTGCTTGCAACACAGAGGGGACGTGAAGGATGGCATCGGCTGCATGGGCATTCCTATCCACTTGTCCCTGGGCTACTGTCAATTTGCCTCCTGATTACCTTTCTTTGCACCCCAGAAAAGTTGGTGTCCTCACTCTTACATGGGGGGGTCGCCAATGGCCAAGATACCCAACAAACCGGACTTGGATCTGGGAAACCCGCCCCACATGTTGTCTCTTTCTATGCCAAAGCCTAAAGCATCAAGATTCCGCGGATTGTCCAGCTTGGGTCCAAAATGCTGCACGACACTTGTGGCCCTTAGGGTTTAGGGTTTAGGGCTTAAGAGATCGTCTTCCCCTTCAGAGTTGGTTGTTTCATGTTGTTTCGCTTGTTGTAAGGTTTTCCTGCCTCAGTGCACTGATGCAGTCAAGCCTCAGGCTGTGCATCGGGGGTCCATAGACGGGGCCACGGCTTTTGCTCCAGCCAGACCCAGGTCACAAGCTTTCCGCTACCAAGCACCGGGCATGCCATACTCCGAGGGAGCCATCTATGGACGCTTTGACCACCCAACGAGGCAGGCGTTGAGGAAGCACTTTCCGATCCTAGGCATTCAGCGTCCACCGATGTAGCCTTCCCTGACGCATCTGCAGTTGACTCAGTTGACAGATTTGAAAGCGTAAATAAAGACCCTTACAGCTTGACAATGCTTGACAACAAGCGGTGCAAAGAAACGTAGCCATCAGAAGTTTCAGCATGCCTCCAAGACCGTCGATATGCATACATACATACATACATACATTCATACATACATTCATACATTCATACATTCCTACATTCCTACATTCCTACACTCATACATTCATACATTCATACATTCATACATTCATACATTCATACTTTCATACTTTCATACATTCATACATTCATACATTCATACATTCATACATTCATACATTCATACATTCATACATATCTGTATATATGTATATGTATATATATATATTTATTTATTTAGCTATTTTTTTTTTGGGGGGGGGGGAGGCGGGCTTCTAGGGTCAGCAATGGTCAGCAGAAACCTTGAAGCCACACCCTAACCGTTAACCCCCCCCTTGAGGCCCTGGGCGACAGGAAAAAAGAAAAGGGAGCCTGCAGGTTTTGGGGCCCTCGAGGGCACAGAGCCGTTTTTTCAGGGGCCTACCAGAGGCCTACCAGCCTCGGCGAATGCCATGAACCAAGCTGAGGTTTTCGGGCTGGATGCGTAGCTGGGAGACAGGTGTCGTACGTGCAGTTGCTCAGTTTCGATAATGATCAGAACATCCTGTTGATTCCTGCAGATTGCGAGGCGGAAGCTGGAGCAGTGCCACCAGTCCTTGGAGATGACATCTCAGGCTTTGGCCTTCAGCACCTACGAGGCCTCAGAGCTGGGAAGAAAGGGAGAAGAGACTGGAACAGGACTGGAACAGGACTGGAACAGGACTGGAAGGAGAGGCGATGGAGTCACGCTAGTACCAAGTAGGGTTCAAGGTTTCACGGTTTCAGGGCATTGGCAATGCAAGACCGATCCTGGCAGCTCTGCGAGCTGGGCGGGCTCTTTTTCTTGTTTCCTTCCGAGTTTGCTGTTTTGAATGTTTGGGACTCCGATTTCTTTGCGCGACTTTGCGCAAGCACTCTCCTTACGCGCCACAGCGGCCACAGCGTTAGAATGTTTTCCTTAGGACTCTGATGTTATTATTATTATTATTATTTCTATTATTATTATTATTATTATTATTATTATTATTATTATTATGTTGTTGTTGTTGTTGTTGTTGTTGTTGTTGTTGTTGTTGTTGTTGTTGTTGTTGTTGTTGTTGTTGTTGTTGTTGTTGTTGTTGTTGTTGTTGTTGTTGTTGTGTTGTTGTGGTTGTTGTTGTTGTTGTTGTTGTTGTTGTCGTCGTCGTCGTTGTTGTTGTTGTTGTCGTCGTTGTCGTTGTTGTTGTTGATGTTGTTCTGTGTTGTTGTTGTTGTTGTTGTTGTTGTTGTTGTTGTTGTTGTTGTTGTTGTTGTTGTTGTTGTTGTTGTTGTTGTTGTTGTTGTTGTTGTTGTTGTTGTTGTTGTTGTTGTTGTTGTTGTTGTTGTTGTGGTTGTCGTTGTCGTTGTCGTTGTCGTTGTCGTTGTCGTTGTCGTTGTCGTTGTCGTTGTCGTTGTCGTTGTCGTTGTTGTCGTTGTTGTTGTTGTTGTTGTTGTTGTTGTTGTTGTTCTTATTGTTGTTGTTGTTCTTCTTCTTATTGTTGTTGTTGTTCTTCTTATTGTTGTTGTTGTTTGTTGTTGTTGTTGTTGTTGTTGTTGTTGTTGTGTTGTTTGTTGTTGTTGTTTGTTGTTGTTGTGTTGTGTTGTTCTTTGTTCTTGTTGTTCTTGTTGTTGTTGTTGTTGTTGTTGTTTGTGTTGTTGTTGTGTTGTTGTTTGTGTTGTTGTGTTTGTTGTTGTTGTTTTTTGTTGTGTTGTTGTTGTGGTTGTTGTTGTTGTTGTTGTTGTTGTTGTTGTTGTTGTTGTTGTTGTTGTTGTTGTTGTTGTTGTTGTTGTTGTTGTTGTTGTTGTTGTTGTTGTTGTTGTTGTAGCCGCCACGGATCAGACGGCCGGGCACTTGCATCCTGGTAAACCGGGCTTTGGGCGCAACTGCTGTCCTAGAGGTTCAACCAGTCCTCAGGGAAACGTAACAGCTTGTGCCTTACTGTGAGCCATGGTGAGCCGCGTTATTTGTGCTGTCTGATCTGCCGGGTCCCAATTCCCGGGCCTCCTGAGCTCAGACATTGCAGTCAGCCATTCAGGAGGTAGGCGAGAGGTGTTTCCACTGCTCCGCGAGGTGGAAGGAGTACTCACGAAAAGCTATCTCAGTATCGCTCGGCGTGGGGAAAAACTAGCGGATGGCGGTACCTTCTGAGCACCCCAACAATTTTCGGAGCATTCGTAAAGTTGCATTCAGGAGAGCTTGCACGTTAGTTTCACGCACCCAACAAAGCATTTCTTATAGGCGAGGCATCTTGACACCTGAATATGTTGCACGGAGTGGATTGAATCCCCCTGCCCAACCTGCAGAAGGGGGCTCCACACAGCAGACGCCTGCACCTAAGCGCACAATGCCAAGATCCAGAGGGGGAGCAATGGCTAAGCCACTCCGAGTACTCACCTGGAACGCAGGGCACTTAGGACAACAGCAGTGGGCCGAACTTCGCACGTGGCTTCGCACGGCAGCAGACAAATATGATGTTATTGCCCTGCAGGAGACACACTGGCAGGAAACCACCGAATTTGAGGTGGAGGGCTGGCACTGTGTTAGCTCTGCCAGCAAAGGACAGGCGAAGGCCACCCGGGCTAAGAAAAAGCCAAATCCGAGCACAGAAGGAACGGGACTGGCACTGCCAGACGCCCAATCTCATGCCCTGCATGATGACAAGCGAGCAGATGGAGTGATGGTCCTGACTGCCCCGCACATTCCAAAAGACACGGTCAGATGGAAAGAGCATCAGAAGGGACGTGTCCTCGAGATAGTCTTCCAGTGGAAGGGAGCTCGAGCACACGTTGTGACAGTATACCAGCACGTATGGTCGACCTCAAAAACTGCACAGAAAAACAGAGAAGACAGATCCACCACCCTCGCTGCTCTGTCCCGTGCCATCCGAGGTACACCGCAGAGAGACACCCTGATAGTGCTGGGCGACTTCAACTCGACCTTGCAGTCGAGCCCAGGAGCGGTTGGCTTGTGCACTCCAGGACCTCCTCCACATCGAAAGACCGAAGACGAATACTTTCAACGGCTGGTTCAGGGACATGGATTAGTTGCGCTGAACACCTGGTCTTCAGGGAAAGGATTTACTTTCCGCACAGCCACAACGCAATCTCAATTGGATTACATCCTAGTCCCGAAGACTATCTCCCGAAGTGATGCTAAGAAGAGCAAGCCAATCGACAATTTTCCGCTCGGGAAATGGAAGAAGGGTGGCCATCTCCCCGAGGAAGCACAAATACGCCCAATGAGGCACTGGCAGCTCCCCCCTCCCCCCCCTCCCCCCCCGCCCTATGACAAGCATGCTCTTGAACATGCAGTGCGTTACAATCATCCTAAGGCACAAGAAATGAAGGAGTGGGTCGCTGACCAACTTCAGCAGCTGACTCCTCCGGACATGAATGAGGTCAATGACATCCTCATACGTGCTTCAGAGAGGTACTTTCCGCGTGCCCCTAAACCTTCAGCTCCCCCGCTGAACGCCATGCACAGGGCAACTCAAAGAATGTGGTCGCGTCTGTCTGCACTGGACGAAGACTTAAGAAGCCACTCCCTGACACAGGCAGACCACGAGGTGTTGGTCAATGACCTGGCGACTTGGCATAAGCAAGCAGTATTATTGGCAAAGAAGCAACGAGTAGCTGACTTCACAAAGGAGGTGGATCACGCAGCCAATACGGGAGATTCCTACTTAAGCCACAAAACCCTGAAAACTCTTCGACCCTGGCAACCACAGCCGAAAACACAGTTGGTTAACCAGGACGGATACTTGATGGCAGCCGAGGAGGAACTCCTGCTGATGACAGATCATGCTAAGGCAGTGTTCCAGAGGCATGACAGGTTAGATGTGCTGGTGAATACACTGCCACACCTGCAAGCTCCAGCATTGGCCAAGCACATCTGTTCCATACGGCCGCACAAAGCAGTACCCGAAGGTTCAGCTTCGGCAGCAGCGTGGAAACTGTGCTCAGCCTCGACAGGAGACGTGCTCCAGCAATACTGCCAGGCACAGAGCCTCAAAGCTGAGCACTGCTCAGTGGATTCCTCAGTGACACTTTCAGCACCGCTGAAAGATACTGACCTCTGCTTTATTCCCAAGCCGAATAAGCCACCAAACAAGCCCACTAATCTCCGCCCACTAGGCATTATACGACCAGATGGCAAAGGATTGGCAGGAGCATGCAGGGATCTGCTAGCTCCCTACACGTCTAGCTACCTAAAGCCAGTGCCTCAGTTTGCCTATCAGCCTAGGAGAGGGCTTTCGGATGCCCTGTCCAGAGTCTCGCAACACACGCGCGAAGTCAGGCATGCCTGCGCACAAGCCAGACTCAGCAGACACAGCCAGCATGCAGGCCATGCCAAGCCAGAACTAGTAGGGGGCATTTGCTTTGCACTGGACCTTTCTCAAGCATTCGACATGGTGCGACGACAGGACCTCATGGACACCCTGCAGGAGGCCAATGTCCCAATCGCGGTGCAGAACTTAGTAGCGTCTTTGCACACAGACAGTCGCTATAAAGTCAGATCTCAGCAACGGACAAGTGAAGTAGAATCGACTACAGGAATCAAACAAGGATGTAAGCTCGCCCCCACTCTCTTCTCGATGCTCACAGGCAAGCTCTTTAAGGAACTATCTACAGTTGTGGGCAAAGAAAGGATGCAGCAATCCCTCACAGGCTATGCAGATGACATGACGATCCACCACCCCATCAATAATTGGGAAGACCTGCTAAAGGCTCACCAAATGATAGCAGAGTTGCTCCGCATTGTTCGAAAGTACGGCTTTAAGGTGAACCCAGAGAAGTGCCACCTGATGGTAAAACTCATAGGTACTGCCTCCTCCAGAGCACACAAACTCTTCAGCCGAGTTCACAAAGATGCACGAGGCAACAAGCATCGGTTATGGAGAATAGGTAGCACGAAAGCCCAGGAGTCATTTCCACAATCTCACTCTTTTGAGTACCTAGGTGCGTACGTCTCTTACGGCAATCAGGAAAAACTGAGCCTCGCACATCGCCTGCAAGAAGGCAACGCCAAACTTCAACAAGTTCGCAGATATGTTCACAACAGGAGACACTCGGGGCCAAAGAGCAGACTCAAGATTTGGTTCTCCACAGTCTGGGCCACTGTCTCAGCAGGCCTTGTAGACATAGGCCTTACGGCAGATACTGCTAAACAGCTGCGAGGATGGTTTGCCAGAAAAATTAGGGCAGTCCTGAACAGACCGGTCCATCTCACAGGAACATCCACCGAGCGCCTATTCGAGGAGTTCTCGCTCAAAGACCCAGTGCAGATCCTGCGAGACAGACAAGCGAACCGAGTCACATCCCTACAAGGACGGATCTGGCAGGCAGGGCAACCCCAGTCTGCACTGCAGAAGGAAGCGACTGAGTCACTGACTCACAAAGACATGTCGTCCCCAGATTCAGACGTGTCGTTAACAGCCCAGGCACTCCAGTATGCTGAAATGGTGCTGCATGAATATGATGCACTGCTGACTGCGTCGAAAGCAACGGCAGAAGAACCGACTCACAAATGCCGGTTATGCTCCTTCAGCTCTAACTCAGAGCAAGGCTTAAAGATCCACGAGGTCAAAAAGCACCGAGAGCAGCTGGACAGATATGTGCCCAAATCATTCCTGCCAGAACACTCAAAAAACGGCCTCCCAACCTGTGCAGCGTGCTCAAAAGATTTTGCACTGTGGAAAGGCCTTAAAGATCATCTTCTATCAGGGGCCTGCCCCAATCCAGACGCCCTGCGAGACTTAGACGCCCGAACCCTTGAACTCCAAACCCAACAAGGCGCAATAGAGGTGATGCATGCCTGGTCTAAGGCATACCTAGAGGGCACGAAAGACACACATACGGTCACTCAGCTCGCCAGGCAGCATGACTCCAGGCACTTCGTGCAACACTGTGTGCTCTGCGGTTTCTGGACTCCTGATCATACCAAGGTGAAGTCCACATTCACCAGGAGCACCGCAAGGCTTGGGACGCCCTGCACACCGAAACGGCTGTGCAGTGCCGGAAACTCGGGACCGAAATCTTTAAGGGCAGCTCTTGCCCATACTGCAGGAAGCCAGTCACTGACAGGCGCAAACACCCAGAACAATGCGGCGTGCTCTTTCAGATCATCATGGGCGATTCATTCCTCCATCAACACAGAACAACGACAGGACCGATCCAAGCCTTCTTCACCAAAGCTGCATCACGCCCTAAACCGAAGCAGAAACAACACCAGCAGCAGTGCACAACCCCGTCTACACCTAAGAAGCCAACAGGGCAGCTCCAAACCCCTCTCTCCTTCTCATCTAACCGTTCTGACTCGTCACAACCAGTGAGCGGCTCTTCTTTCTCTCATGCCCACCCAATTCCCTCATCTTCCTCTCCCCTCCCCTCCTCTCCTCCTGCCGCTCTCTCAGTCCTTTCACGGCTCCAGCTGAAGAATACCTCTAACTACTGCTATGTTAACGCCACAATTTTATCGCTGCTGTCGACCTCTATTATTGATCCGAACCTGCGCTCCCTACAAGCTCTCCACACCCTGCTGATAGGCCCGGAAGGCACAGCAGGTCCTTCCGCCCTCAACGTAGTAAACTCATTCCAGCTCAGGAACTTGCTGCCACGATGGCGCTTCGATGGCACACAACAGGACTCAGCGGAGTTCCTACAGTGCTTACTCACAGCAGCCTCGGACAGCCCTCTCACACGCAGATGGGCCACAGTCGACCCAGCATCGGGAAGGCTGGCTGATGAGGGAGGCCCCATCGTAATGCTGCTACAACATTCAACTAGCAGCACGCTGCAGTCCTTGATAGATGCCTGGTCAGTAACCCCTCCTGACTCCGCACTGATGGGGCAGCAGACGCACGCCATCCTTGCAGTAGCCAGATTCACAGGGGCAGGTAAGAACCACCACCCAGTCACTGCTATTAATGGAGATCTCACAATCCCAGTGTTACAGGGCGGAGTTATTAGCAGAGAGCACGCTTTTGTTCAGTCTTGTATTTTCCACATAGGACCCTCCCCACACAGTGGCCACTACCGCACTATATGGAGGTCATCGCCCACCTCGCCCTGGCAGTCGACCGATGACCAGCGCAGCTCTCAGCGAGCTACGGAATCAGACCAGCGGCAAGTAAGACACGGATCTTACCTCTTCTTTCTTACCTTTCGAGCGGAAGTACCTGCATGAGTAACGCTTTAGTGGCCGAATTGCGCCAACAGAAGTGAGGAGTCGTAAGAACTCCCCACCTCTCTTGAAGAGTCGTAAGCACTCTTTGCTAGAGCCGTAAGAGCTCCAAACCACTGGAGCGATGCAGCAGCCTCGGCTTTGCACTGCAGCCAGAGCCTCTCAAACAACTAGAACAACAGACTCAGCTAGAACACAGAGAGCCCGGAGAGCGTCGGCATGCTTAGTCAAGACCGTCGGGATGAGCGTCAAGCTGAGAAGCGAGCACGGACATTTGGGGCGGAACAGCTACCTCGCACAGATGAAGGAGGAGAAATCCATCCACTTTCACCGACAGATCTCACCCGAGGCTTCCTGATTCATGAGGATCAGATAAGCAGACTGATGCACCAAAGCACGCTGGTGATCAAGATGACAGCCTCAGCACCACTAGCGTCTAAGCTACTCGAAGCAACAGCGCAGTGGAGGCGAGAGCATACCCGAGGCAGGCCACATCCTAAGGGGCCAATCTATGTGACAGTGGCCCACCAGCTACTGTCAGAACTGCAGGAGTCACAGATGCCAAACGGTGTCAACCAGAATGCCTGGTCAACATTTATGGACGTCCTCTCTGACCTGACCAAGAAGGCACTACCGAACCCCATTCTCGAACAAGAGCTGGTGCACTGTTCAGCTAGGCTGACAGCAAGAAAAACAGATGTTCTAATAGAATTTCAGCCCCACCTCATGGGCACGCTGCAGAAGCATGCCAGCATCTACGTGAGCGCCATGCAGCTTCAAGGCGGCGAACTCCTCGGCCGGCGACCGCCCGGAACTCTCTCGCGGAAGGCCAGAGGCTTGCCGATCACGTCTGAGCAAGGATGAGCCACCCCGACACAGAAGATCCAGCACCCTCTCAGTCTGACACTGTCAGAGCTACCATGGGACACTGTCCCAGCACGCTGCTTAAAGCACTGCTTGTTGCTCAGCTAAGGCTCCGGCAAGGCCGAAGCTTCTGGCACTGCCAGAGACTAGCAGCCATTTTTTCAGCCCTTCTTTCCACTTTTAATTCTTTCAACAGACCCAAAGCAATAGCGCGGACATCACAAAATCCCTTTGAGTGTGCACTATGGGCGTCTGTTTGTGATTCTGGCAAGCTGGCAATACAGAACCCGCTTCATGTGCAGCATGGTTATTGCAGTTAAGGGCCATGCCCCATTCCTTGAGTTCGCCACCGGAAGAGACAGTGTGGATGCAGCCACTTCTCTCCCAGTCCTCTCTCCTCTTCCTTCTTCTCTCCTGCTCTCCTGCTCCCCTTCGCTTGTTTGCACAGACTCCAGCTGCCCGAGCACAAGGCTCAAACTGCTGCTAGGCACAGCCCGGTATACCCTGCCAACGCTACAACGTGTCATGCCCTTCATTGTGGACGACAACCAATTCCCTCCGGAAAAGTACGAGTACTACTTGCGCCTCTTTCATCAGAACGTTGCAGCTCACAAACGAGAAGCTGAGCAAGCAGCTAAGCAAGCCACTTCCAGCCTGGAAAGCGTCGACGACAAGCAATCCAGCTCCACAAAGACCAAGTCGACATCGGACGCCACTGGCCCCCAGCTGACACGCCCGACACGGAAGCCGCCTTCTCCTCCGAAAGCGCGGTCCAAGCAGCAGCCGACAACGCACTGGCGACCGAAATAAGCAATTGACAAGTGAGAGTCGCGGCACTGCCGAGCTCGCTAACACACACTGTGTGAGGCACCGGAGCGTTCCTCTTTAATTTGGCTCACGCAGCAAGACCGAGGCAACTGATTTTCAAGCCTGGCACATTTCGAAGAAAACGAGTCAAAAAGAGAGCGAGAGAACACTGACCCATGATCTTAGTAAGACATTGCTGTCACTCACCTCTGCCTCCTACCTTTCTTTCTCTCTCCTCTTTCTACTTCTCTCCTGCGATTACTGTGGCAGATCATGTTCAAAAGTTCGGTCACAGCGGCAGGCACATTCCTCTTCAGCTCTTGTGCAGCCAGCAATGGCCATGGCGGGAGCTGAGCAACGCAGCAAACAATTCCAGCTGCACGAGGACATGCTGGGCAGGATCACTGCCCTGCACAAAAGCTCCATCGCCAGGGCACTTACGGAGCCTATGGGCCAGCAAATTGGCCATGGCAACAGTGCGTTCGTGACCACGCTGGCCTACCCGACCCCGGAGGGACATCGACTGGTCGTCAAGCGTGCAAAACAGAATCGGGAGGCCGAGATGCAAAAAGAAATTCACCGCCTACGGCGTCTCCCGACGATCCCCCTCTTTCAGACCATCCTGCACACTGAAATCGGCGCTGCGGTCATGCTCACATTGTACACAGTTGAGGAAGGCATCAAGCAGCACCTCTACCGGAAAAAAGCCCGAGCAGGATCGACAACCACCTTGCAGACTATCCCCAGCACTGCTGAGGGGGACAAGGATGAGGCACCAGGACACTGTCCTCCTGCCCGAATCCCCTTTTCAGCATGGAATGAAGACGGCACTCCGGTATACCTGCCAAACCCACTCCAGGCGGAGGAGCATCAATGGTACGACAAAATGGACCAGAGGCACATGAAAGAGCTCTTCGACACCATCGCTGAGGACATGCAGTGCGCCCTCTCAGTGCTACACCAGCACGGCATCATCCATGCGGACATTCACCTGGGCAACATCATGTCGTCGCAGTCACTAAGCCACACCAGCCCACAGTGGGTCCTCATTGACTTGGGCGACAATGCGGCAGAGGCCCTTTACTCAATACAGGAAGGGTACGGGGCGCAAGTCAGAGGAGGAGACCTTCACCGGCCGCCAAGGGTGGACAAGTCGCAATACCACACGGGCAACGGCGACCTCTACCGCCTCTCGCTGACGCTCAGCAAGCAAATCTTCCCGCTTCTCCTCCACTACACTACAGGTCCAGTGGCTACCATGGGAGCCGACATACCCACGGGAGCGATCTCCAGTGAAACTGCTGATGACATGCGACGGTGGGTTACCCAGGCAAAGGCGGAGACACCCCCGGCACACCCCACCTCCATGTGGCCATCGGGATCCTGGCTGAAAAGCGCTAAGAATCTCATGCTGGTCCTCAAGGTCAGCCTGTGGGACAAGGACGGCAACCCGGTCACCTCAACGCTTACGATCCAACCCCCCATGACAGACGCTGAACGTACTCCCCAGGAGTGCCTCAGAAGCAATTTCTACGGCAATGCCAACGGCAGGATGGTAGAGGAGGCTCAGTCTTCCAAGAACAAGGGCACGGGCAGCTGGGAGCGCACGGCTATTTCCGCCAGATGGACCCTCATGTGTGACCTGAAGACAACCGGCAAGTCCTACCTGAAGGTCAACCAGACAGTCTACCCGTACAAAATGTACGGGAACAGCAACGGCCGCCTTGTGTTGGAAACGGGCCCACCACCAGCAACGACGGCCAGCCCGGTGCCCTCCAATACAGGAGGACAGAAGAGGGTTAGAGACGCTCCAGCCCAATTCGACTACGAGCACTTGTTGATGTCAAGAGGACAAGGCATCTGGGCTGATCCTCCTCCTCCACCGGCGGACGCGAGCGCCAGCTCACCTCCAGCGCCAGGCACACCAGAACTTGAGCTTCCACCTCTTCCACTACTACCGACGCACACCGGCTCCATGATGATGAGCAACGCCGACATGGTCATCCTCAGCACCTGGCTGGCGGCGCTGCCACCTGAACAGCGTCGCATTCTGCAATGGGCGGTGTTCGCCTACTCGCAGGTGTCGCGCTGAGCAACTCCCAAATTCGTTCGCGCAGGAAAGGGCAAGCACTGCTTAGCCGTTCACGGGACACTGTCCAGACCAAAGTACAGACTGCACTGCAGCAGTACATCAAGTACCTGTACAGACCAGACAGCTGACCTACCAAGCCGCTGACACAGCTCACGAATCTCACCTTTCACCTTTTCCCGTAAGAGCATTCATTCCTGCCAACCACGGCAGCACCGGAAGCTAATACTTCAAGGATGCGAAAAAATATTCCCCACAGCCGCTGAGCCACAACTGACCAGCTGCCCAGCTCTCCCCCTGCAGGGCCACAAGCTTGCTGCGGACACCCTGCGTGGAGCACATCATAGCCCTCCAGCTCAAAGCACTTACGACTAGCTCACATCTCATTTAAGCAACTCTTTGCAACTAATTCACGTAGCGGCACTGCTTCTCCCATAGGATCGCTCTGGACAGAGACAGACTGAGACAGAGCCTAGCCCGCCCAGCCATGGCAGCCGCGCCAAGGGCCCCGTCACCAACGCCAGTGCTGTGTTTGGTGGACAGCACCTTTCAGCACCTCCTTTTCAACAACCAGACCAAGTTGCACCAGAGCTATGGCGTGAGGACCCTTGCTTCGGGCTACGCTGTCATATGTCCGGGGGCCACCCTGACCTCGCGCTGCACATGGCAAGGCAAGACTTGCCCCAGCGTCTTGGAAGCCCTGGTGACAGCGGCAGGACAGACCTTGGTAAAATCGGCATATCCGGACGGATCCATCCGACTTCCCAAGGCCTTCATGATGTCGGAGGGGGACAACAAAGCAGCCTGTGAGGGACTGGCGGCCTTCCTGAACAAGCACCAAAACCATCGGGTTAACCTCGGCCTGATACCGCTCGAAAGATCCCTCCGACCGGAAAAGCAGGAAAACTACGACTGGATTGGGCAGTGTCGCACAGACTTCCAGCTGCGCTCCCACGAGGTCCCGTTCCACATCATGGACCTCGACAACGAAAACTTCCAGCTCTACACCACCAGATCAGTGCACTTTCGGCCGGAAATAGCGCAGGAGGCAATCTGCCAAGTGGTGGCAGCGGCCCTCCAAGAAATGGATGCGAAGACGACCCCCCAACCAGGAGCACGCCCCAGCATTCACGTCCTGCTATGCTGCTCCTGGAATACCGTGAAGAACACAGTGCACAAGGAAATGCTGGCCACCCGAGCACTGACTCGGGCAGACACGCTCAGTGCACTGCTTGCTGAGGCGGCCCAACATGCAGGAGAAAGCGCCGCGATAGTCTACGCGCTAGGCGGCCACTACCTGACAGCTCAACCTCCTCTTCGAGTCTTCCAGACCTACGTGCACGACTCACAACCTGGTCCTCACGAGATGATGGAGGAATGCTTCCCAAACATTCCGAGGGAGTTCTTTGATGACGCCAAGCAGGTCGAGATCATGAAGGAGCTGTCTGGCATGGTAGGGCACTGCCTTTACCATTCACTGACCAACGCAGCGCACCGCGCTGACGTCTGGCGGTACACAGAGCACTGGCTCCGTGGAGGGATGTACATTGACATCAAAACGCGCTTTGTAGTGACGTACCGGACCCTCATTTCCTGCATCATGAATGAGTGGACATCCACGCTCTCAAGGCAGGCACAGCACAAATACGGCTGGATCAACCCAGCCACTGGTCCGCCAGACTACTTCCTCACCGCCATCGGAGCAAAGAAAGACCACATCTTCCAGGGTATCTTGCTGGGACGACGCCGCCACCCATTGATGACGTCCGCGCTCCACCACTGCTTAGCCAATGACTTTGTGCGACGCGAGCACACCCCGTCCTACATGACCTTCTGCAAGGTCCTCTTCCAGGTCATCAAGGACGACCTCGGCCTTGCGTCCACGGACCAGCTGACACCTGGATGGCATCTTTGTCCTCGTCTGGGCCCAATCTACCTTCTGCAAGAAGAGATGAGCGCAGAACTCCGACAAAACGGTCCACACAGAAATGATGGGCACTTCTTCACAACAAAGACGGGGAAGAGGGTGGCCCTGACTCGATGCTGGCAATGGCGACATGGATGGAAGAACGACCCGGGCACCCAGCAGGCACAGGAAAATGGCATTCTACGCAACTTGCCTACTGCACTGCAGGAAGGTCAAAAAACCCGTACCCCGGACACTGTCCAGGGTGACGCGGTATCTGCATCGTCCCAGACACCGATGGCAGCCAACGCGGTGCCTCCAAGTGCCCGCCATCTTCAACCAGAGCCAGGAATGCCCACCCAGGAAGCATCAGCGGTCAAGCCGATGGTGACCCTGATCACAGCCCATGTCACCGAGGCCATGGAGACCAACCTCCTCCAGAAGATCCTACAACAGATCGAGGCTTTTCCAGAGATGTTCAGGCTCTGATCCCGCGTGGCCTCAGTGTCAACCCGGACACCCTCTACCTCCAATGTGCGTTCTGCAGGAACAAACACGGCAACAACATCTCCTTCTCCAACGACGCGGGCATCAAGCAGCATTTCGCCAGGCAGGGGTGGCATGCCAACTCAGCTATCAAATTCAGCGAAGCCCTGGACCGCAAGACGGAGGCAGAGACCGCTCCGTCTACTCCAGAAGATCAATCACCAGAGGTCCTCCAGAACACTGTTCAGGCACAACTTGAGGGCACTGCCCCAGCGGCCTCGTCCAGCAGCAATGCTGGCACTCAGCGCCCTCCCGAGCCAGCAGGACCACCGCCTAGAAGGGATGCCACAGCAAATCCTGACCGTCCTCGAACAGCAACGATGCCACCACCAGAACCTCAAGCTATGCCGACCACTGCTCCACCGGATCCTCCTCAGGTCCTTCCTCCAGTTGAACAAGAACGGCCGTACGAATCAGCAGGAGTGCCTCCCCCTCCACCACAGCGGCCACTCACCATGCAGGAGCAATGCAGCGATCAGGGCTTCCAAGAATGGGTCAAGGGCTAACATCTGGCAACGCCGACTAGAGATCTTGCGTGAACCTCCCAGAGTCTTGCAGAGTCTGC
>CAJNDS010002096.1:562500-567500 GCA_905221605.1 Symbiodinium natans
TACCAGTGCGCGCGAATGGCCAGAGCAAAGCAGTAAAAACCCAAAAGTGTACACGTAGCTTTTGGCCCTCAACATCAAATCACACAATTTCTGCGTGTGGTGTCAAAAAACCACGCGAAAACCCAATTTCGCAAAAAGAAAGCATGCAGACCGTTACGAGATCGCGACCTTGTTGTTGTTGTTGTCGTCGTCGCTCTTGTGGTCTTTATAACCTACAAAGGACTCTTCTGCATTCCACTGATCCATTGTTTTTACTGGTGGAGGTCTCCCTCTGTAAAATTCCATGGCAGCTCCCCAAAACGAACCCCAGATTGCATTGGGACGACCAAGCAGTCCTCATGCAGTCTTTAGTATTCTTTAGTGACCCGCCTTTCTTGTCATTTCCCTCAAGCATTGATGGGCACGGGCCTTCTACGCAAACTGCAACCAGGCTGCATATCCCCCCTACAACCCCTTCTTTCGGGTCCTTACTGAGTGGCCCCCTAACGGTTTGATGCCTAATCTGTTCTTTGCAAAAGCTCAGTACTGCGAGGCCGCAGTGGCAGGTGTTTTGGCCTTACTGAGATCGGGCGACCGGATGCTCGTCCTGGGGTTGCGGGACGCTGGACTGCAAATGAGAAGAACAACTTTCTTTTGTAGAAATATCAGGGGGTTATCATATGGCATTGTATGTGACAAAGTGAATTCAAGAATTCCGTTTGTTATTGTCACTCTACCACACGGGTGGTTCCTGTAGTTCGCCGGTAAGTGGAAAGGCGTTTGAAGAGTGCACGCGCTATGGCATACGAAGTATAGCAAAGAGCAAAGACTGTACTCAATTGTAAACACAAGCCAAGAACTTATCAGGGCATCGGGCATCAGTATTCTCCGTTCAGATTGTCAACAGAGGATGCTCTACCAGAGGGTTCATGTGACCCAGTGATGAATGCACCTTGCGTCCTAAATGCAACAGTGAGTCTACTGCGTGGTTTCCCAATATCAGTATGGGCGATCATCGCGTAAACATCAAGCGGTGCATGAAGGCGGTTTACAAATATTCTAAAGGCCACCATATACTATAATGTATTAGGATTTACTAGAATATACCCTACCTAAACTAAAAACCCAACCCTAGTCCAAATTCCATTCTTTTGCAAGCCCCTCCGTGTCTTTTTGGGGGAAAGCTTGTTAAAACCTATGTTTGACGGTTGTTTCTAGAGAACTGATAGCATGGAAACCCCCAGAGTGCCTCCACAACCCTTGCTTAATGAGCTGCCTTCTAGGCAGCTGACTCTGCGATGACCCCGCCCTATAGCATGCGGTAATCCCGAAACCCTAATTATCCCTAATTGATTGAGGATGACTACAGTGACTACAGTGTCCATCGCTCAGGAGAAAAACCGACTGCGCTTCTTTGAGCAGACGCTTGGGAAGCGATCCTGTCAGCTCCAGGACATTTTGAGGGATTTTTTTTGTAGCATACTGCAGTGCTTCCCAAAATATGTATACGTATGACATACACACATACATGCATCATACAGATATATATATATATATATGCCCATATATATATGAGATATATGTATATATATTCATATTTATGCAAACATATTTATATTTGTATACATATTACCCCCCCCCACCCATGGGCCTACCTATTTTCCGTTTTTGTTGATGTGTGTGCATATCCCCCCCCACTCTTTCAGTGTCTTGGTACAGTAGCCTGATATCGTACAGCCTCGTCTATAAACACAGCTGCTGTTTATAAAAAAACACAGCCCCTGTTTACAAACACAGTCACAGCAAACATCGGAAAAACCTTACCACCCGTAAACGCCCATAAGGCTAGGAAGTATTTGAGGGCATAGGGTGCTGCGAAGAAATCTATTCGAATGAATCTATTGCAAGTAGGCCCCGGGGAAGCGAGGATACTGTGAGCAACTGTCCTTTCACCATGTTCCGGGTTATGGGCCTTCCAAAAGCCCGACTTACTTGCAAGTATGTGGGTGTTCATCTCATGACTCCCAAAGGACACCCAAAAAGAAAATGTCACTTCTCAAAGATGAGACTCATTACAAACTAGACCCAAGACTTACAAATAAACACCTCATAAACCCTACTCGTTTATTCAGATTTGTTCAACACCTTATTCGACTAAGAAGTAGGGTCAGACCCTCTTCCAAGATTTATGCATTTCAACAGCTTCGGGTTTAAGATTTATGTAGGCATTTGGACCTAAGCCGCCAATTCAATCGAAACGTTTGAACTTTAAACCCTATAGGGCGTCAGGCTTAAAAGCTTAGGGTTTAAGATTTAGGCATCTAAACCTAAACTGCCAGTTAAACCTGAACTGATCCCTTAACCGTGAAACCCTATAGGGTTAAAGCTTAAAAGGTTTAGGCCTTAAGATTTATGCATTTACGCCTAAGCCCATAGAGTGTAAATCTTAATATGAGGGGCCTAAACGATAAACCTTTAAGCCCTATAGGCTATAGGGTTAAGGTTTACAGGCTTAGGTTTTAAAAGTAAGCCCATCGAGTCTAAACCTTAAGGGGCCGAAACGCTTAACCTTTAAACCCTGTAGGCTATAGGGTTAAGGTTTGAAGGTTTAGGTTTTGAGAGTAAGCCAAAAGTAAGCCCATAGAGTTTAGACCAAAAGGGGTCGAAACGCTCAACCTTTAAACCCTATAGGCTATAGGGTTAAGGTTTAAAGGTTTAGGGTTAAAGATTTAGGCATCTAAACCCGTTTAGGCATTTGAACCTCAAAGCCTTATGGTCAGAAAGAACCCTAAAACCCTATGGGGCCCAAAAAGGTTCAATCAAGGTTCAATCGTTTCAACTTTATAGGCGCTGAAGGTATAAATGCCCAGACCTTAGGTTTACACGCATAGAGTTTAAGTTCTTAAGCCTCAGGTTTAGGCATTTTAACCTTTAAGCCCTCAGGGCTTTAGAGATAAACCCTGAAAAGCCCTAAGCCTGTAGACCCTATAGGGCTTAAAGGCTCAAAAAGCCTAATGTCTCGGCCCCTTAAGGTTTGAACTCCATGGGCTTGGGTTTTACTGCCGAAATCTTAAACCCTAGAGCTTTAAACCTTAACCCTATGGCCTATAGGGTTTCAAGGTTAAGCGTTTAGGACCCCTACGGTTTAAACTCTATGGGCTTACTTTTGAGCTTGTAAACCCGAAGCCTTCAAACCTTAACCCTAATTATATCCTACAGGGCTTAAAGGTTAAGTGCTTAGGCGCCTTAAGATTTAAAAGTCCATGGGCTGAGGTTTAAATGCCTAAATCTTAACGCTTAAACCGTTAAACCTGCACCCCTATAGGGTTAAAGGTTAAGGGTTTAGGTTAAATTGCTTAACCTGGGCTTTCAAAAACATCGGTAAAACCGATGTTTTGGAGAGGCCACCCTCAGGACACATCGGTAAAACCGATGTTTTGTGAGTCCAGGGCCCTGAAACATCACAAAACCAATAAAGGCCATAAAAAAACATGATTGTCGAATCTACTCGGCCGGCCACCCCAGCCACTAGATCGGACAATAATGGTTTTATGGTTTTTACTGGTTTTTGCGATGTTTCAGGACCTTGGGCTCAGGAAACATCGGTTTAACCGATGTTTCTTGAGGGTGTCTTCTCAAAAACACTGAAGCCCTGAGAGACGAAAATGGCCGTATTGAGGCCGGCACTTGCAGCAGAGGGGAAAAAGGTAGGTCCATGGGGGGGGGGTACCATATATACATATACATACACCTACTTGTGGCAGGGACCTTATGTATCATGTCACACGTTTTTTTGGAGTCACGGACTGCACGATCTTGCTTACGTGCTATTCCGAGTATCTCAACACCTGGCTTTGATTTGTGGCGACCTATTTCCGGTCAATGCAAGTCAAAAAAATCACTTGTAGCATTCCGTCGATTAGACAGCAGCTACTGCTTGCCAGCTGCTTGAAATCTATGTCAGCTCACTCGCTTTGACGGTGACTCTTCTCAGCAGATCACTTGCGTATCACAGCAAGCTGTGAGGATCATGATGGAAACTGCAATGCCCCAAGAATAAAATATTTCATGCCAGCGCTCATGCGCAAGTCATGGATTGGGAGGGCTGGCTCAAGTGTAAGTAAAAGGTTATTCGTTGGACATCGTTTTGGCAAGCTGACTGATGTGAGCGCCGTCGCCCAAGCGACCTTGGGTCAAAGCTCAGTCTCCACAAGCAAATCTCTCGGCTTGGACTCGAATTCGAGCCACATCCATGGGATGAGACCTCAAAAGGAAAGCTTATCATAGCCCCAGTTCCAACATCCCTCGAAATTGTCGTACGTACCTGCGTTCCCCAAATCCACTCACAGCCTCACAGCCTCTGCACTGAGTTTGGCGCCAGGAGGTCGCGTGCCCGGCAGGTGCGACGGAAGAAGTGATGTGCTTACGCCCCCACCATTGACCCACATATGCCCCACAAAGTCCTTCACTGTGTGTCGACCTCATATAGCAGTCCTTCCAGTTCTTGGATTTCCAGTCGCTCCATTCCCCAGAAGCCCTTGAAGCCCTTGAAGGCCTGTCCTCGGCCGATCGTGGCGACTTGCTTTCGGGCGCCAAGCTCTGTTGGCTCGATCCGGGGATCTGTGTTCCTGGGCTTCTTTAGATTGTTCAAAGGATCAGAACACTGCCATGCAGTACCCTGTCCAAGGGTCATCTCCGCTTTCCCAGGATGCTAGGAAACGATAGCATCGATAGCTTGGAGTGGCAACTCCCCTTGCGGGGTCATGCGGGACGGATTTTCCTGGGCTTCCAACTGACAATGTACTGACAATGTACAACACGATGTCACCTTCTGGAATCGCGCTCTTTCTGAAGTAGGGCACACGGAGGTTCTTGAAGAGAATCTTGCGAGGGTCCGATTTTTAGCCTTGGGTCGAAATGGCCGAGGTACCCCGGAGAAGTGTTTCCGTCCCAACATTCGAGGACGAGTTTTCCACTTTTCTTGCCTTGCTTGCCAGTGAGGTCAAAGAAATGTTCCAGTC
>CAJNDS010002096.1:572500-610000 GCA_905221605.1 Symbiodinium natans
GTCCACAAACGCAGGGTTTCACGCTCTCACCTCATCAATTCCCTGAAGTGCCCAAGGTTCGCCTGGCCAGACATCTCTCCAGAGGAGCATTTGGTCTGGAACGGTGCCTATGGAGCCAAACGGAGTGAACGGAGTGTAGCCAGAGTGTAGCACCCCCGTAGAATATGCGCCCTCTGACCTGTGTGCCTTTTCGTTTTGGGCGGAGGGATCCGGGAGTTTTGTTTAGAAGTTAGAAGTTAAAAGGTTCAACTTTCACTTGTACTCACGGTGCCAGAGGCCGCGATCCTGAATTAGAGACATGCATCAGGCTTTTTGGATGCTGGTCTTCCAATCTGTAAGAGTTTCCCGGTTCCGCTGTGGTCCTCCAAACCTCCAAGTGTTCTAGAACCTTGCCTACAGTGACAGCGCTGGATAAGAAAGCGACACATTCTAGGCAGGGTACCCTGGATTTCTTAAACTTGAGGCCCCCATTTTTTGCGGAAGTTCCACTTCACACCCTGAGGGTACCCTGGGTTTGAGCTGTGAGTTTGTGAGATCAATGTATTGGCCAGCTCGCTGCAAAGTGGTTCACCTTCTCTCCCACCCTCTTCTAACAAATCCACTCCAAAACCCTACCCAAAGTACTAGTAGAGATGAAAACAAACTGAAGGAGTAATGAAATTTTCGCCCCGAGGCTGAGGGTAACCTCAATTTCTTAATTTAGTCCTGCAGTTTTTTCGCTTTTTGGGGTACCCGCTCTTCCGCAAGCCCTTAATTTCTTAAGCCAATGATTTCTTAGCCAGGACTGTCGCTGTACATCATTCTTGCCCCTGCGTTGTCCAGAGATCTGATGCAGGTTCCAGCTTGCCTTGGACGGCTTTGCGAACTCACGCTTGGGTGGTACCAGGAGAACCAGGAGAGCTGCTGGTCCAAGTCCAGGCCGGTTTGAACCCAACATGAAGCAAAAGGGAAGAGAAGAAGCTCTCAAAAGCTCTCAAATGAGTCAACGGCAACTCCTTTGCTCCCATGACTTGCCGAAAAACCGTCCTCGGAAGGTTGGCTTAGAGAATCCCGGCGACTTGCTGCGGGACATCTCCCATGCCTTTACAGTGGTTACGGAGGCTGGTTATCCAGCGAAGGGACTGCTGCCTCTTGCGGCTCGTCTGCCTTTTCAAGTTCTCCGGCCAAGGTTTACGCTCAATCTTCCGGTAGGTACCCCACCAGGAAGTCTTCCATCCGAAAATGGCACCCACTCAATCTTTGTAGATCTTTGTAGACTTAGCGGTCCACTGCAGGGCTTCCTCCGTGCACATCAACGCACAGGCATATATAGCTCTCGGGAGGAAGTCGTCCGCGCAGGAGAGAAAAGATGAGACGAGTGAGACTTGTGGAAGAGTTCTCGGCGCAACCAAGGAAGGCTTCACCAGTCGCTTGCTCAAGATTGCGTGTGATCCTCCGGATCCAGATGCGCCAAGCGCATGCCGTCGATGCTAGGTCAACTTTGACCAACATTTTGTTCGCTTTCTTTGGTGCGCCTAAGGATCGCGTGTTCTCTTCTAGAACGCAGTAGGAAGCATCCCAGTCGAGTCTAGTAAGTAGCATGTTAATCTCGTCTAAGTGTTACCCCCAATTCCCAAATTGGCTAGCCTTTCCATGAACTCAAAGGCATTCTATGCGCAACTGAAATCTGGTCAAGGATACCTCTTGGAAAAGTAATTATTCTTCTAAGAACTGTTGGGCCACAGACTAGGACGTGACCAAATATTTGTTTTTGTGTTTTATTTGTGTTGTTTTTTGTGTCCTGGTTTTGTGTTGTTCTATGTTTGTTGATGGGTTGTGTTTTTTGCATTTCGGTTCTTATGTTTTTGGTGGGTTTTTTTCCATGTATTTTCGGTTTTGATTTGTTGTTTGTTTGTTTGTTTGACTTTCGTGCGTTTGGGTTTGTTTCTGCTGACCTATGCCTGTGTTGTTTGCGTACGCATTTTGTTGTGTATGCTCCAAATTCGAAGCCTGAAGCCCGTAGTCCTGCAAAAATGCAGAATTCGGCCATGACGCCTTGCCTCGAAAGCGCGCTCCAGGCCTTCTGTCATGCTGTAAGTAGGGCGGGTTCCTTCTCATGCAAGGAAGGGTGTGGCTCCCTGTAGTCTGATGGAGCAGAGATGTCTAGCCTAGCCGCCAGTGCCATTGGGTTGGTTCAAGTCCAAGTGTGGGCAGGAGGGGCAAGGGGATGTAGGGGAGGGGGAGGGGGGACGGGGTAACTGACACGCAGACGACCTGGGGGCGCGGCGGCCCTTTGTCCGGCCGCCTCCCGCCGGGCATTCGGGAAGGCAACCAAAACGCAAAGCGGCAAAGCGACGCAACCGCGAACGCAAAAAAAATGCAACCTGCGACGGCTGGGATGCAGCATCGCAAGCCAGGCACAACGCAAACAAAAAACAAGCAAAACGCAAAGAAAACGCAAAGAAAAGCAAAAAAAAAAACAAAAAAAAAGACACCAAAAACCCAGGGTGTTTTGCATTTCCGACCCCTGCGAAGCCACCCGGATCTGCCGTCACGGGGTTTCTTGATTGAGGGGGGGGTTTATAAAATTGAGGTTGACGTTATAGACGGTATAGATGTTGAGAGTTTTGGACTTTTAGCCTTGGGGTTCGCATTCCCAGACTCATAATATGTCGAGACCATTCTGTCCGAAGTGACGAAGAGACTTGTTAGATGAGAACCAATCTCCAAATGCACGACCAAGTAAAGGAACATAAGCGAAAACAAAGAAGAGAAAGGACACAAGAAAACAACACACACAACAAAAAACAAACACAAAAAAAAACGCAAAATTGAAATGCAACAAAATTAAAATCGCAACACAATTTAGTATGCAAAAAACCACAAAGTCAGAATGCCAACAAAAAACAACGCCAACAAAACGCAGCCAGAATGCCAAAAACAAATATATGATGATTTCCAATGTGCGGCCGGCCAGAAATCTTACAAAATTATTCGCTTCCCCCCCAGCACCTGTTCCTGTTCCTCTTTGCTTGGGGTATGTCAGACATGCAATGATGATTCGTGAATCTACAAGCTTCTACAAGCTGCTGCATCCCTGCCATCATCGTGATCAATGCTTCAATCGGTTTCTTAGCCTGCTACAACCATTTGGGCGACTTTGATGTATACTGTTGTTAGTCCCCCCCCCCCCCCCCCCCTCCCCCCCCCACCCCCATGATCCACCCCTGTCCTCTGGCAGTGGTGAGTTTTGGGAAGGGGGTGGCGTGATATATGTCTTTTAAAAGGGTGCCTTCCCGCGTGCTTCTGTAACGACCTCTTCGTGACGAAGCTTGTTGGCTTTCGGGGTATCCATAGTTAGGGGTATCCATGCCTCAACTTTCTTTTCACCCGCCGAACGCCTCATTCGTTTTTCCCTGGGGGGTACCCTACGTTTTCAACATTTCAACATTTTTTCCTCATTTTTGACATCCCACCCTCAACCATTCCTCACAAAAATTTCAATAAAAAACTCATAATTTTATGATAAAAATATTCAAATTTTCATCATAAAATTTATCAAAATTTTCAAAAAAATATTTCAAAATTTTCATAAAAATATATTTTTTCCAAAATTTCATTAAAAAAAATAATTTTCCAAAATTTTCATAAAAATGATATTTCAAAATTTTAATCATAAAAATCTTCCAAAAACTAGTTGTTGAAAAAATGCATTTTATAAAATATCTTTGTAAAAAACTTTGTAAAGATTTTATCAAAAATTTTTGTAAAAAACTAGACATATTTATCCCCCTCTTTTACAACCTTATAATATTCCATTGTTTCCGGTTTAGGCTGTAAAATTGCTCCTTCGTTTAATTTCTTGATATAGGCGTTTCTTTTGTTTGTGTATGATGCTTCGGTATTTAAATTGCTTGTTCTGGTTTTAGGTTTTTCACTAATAGCCTCAATTTTTTCTAACATCAAATCCATTTTATGATACACCTCCGAAATCATATCATAAATCTTTTCGTTAAATTCTTGCTCTTCTTCCTCCTTCGGTTTTTCTACTATGGTTTCCTCTTTAACAACCTT
Source organism: Symbiodinium natans (assembly GCA_905221605.1). Lineage (NCBI taxonomy): Eukaryota > Dinophyceae > Suessiales > Symbiodiniaceae > Symbiodinium > Symbiodinium natans. The sequence goes on from CAJNDS010002096.1 coordinate 576,554, forward strand.
GGTTTTGCTAACGGGCATATATACAATATAATATAAAAGTTTTTTTAAGACTAAATCTTTTTAAAACTTTTCCTTGTCGCTCATACAGCAGTTGCACTTTTTACAATATGCTATGCAGTTGCTTATCGTATGAGTTTGGTCGTTAAATTTTCTTTGCGCCGTCAGGTTCGTTCTTATATTTCCGTTTATTGACTTTACATAAAAATCTACATTACATAATTCACACATCCCGTTCAATCTATCTAATAACCAATCTGCTGTAATATAGTTTTTATGGTCAGTTTTCCTTTTAGCTTTTCTGTCTTGCTCCTTATATCCTTCCACCTTTCTTTTCAAATAGTTGTAAATACAGTTTTTATTAAAATCATCATCATCGTCATCATATTTATAAAAACTTACATTGTTTAAATCAGTTGCCCTCGTGATCGCTGTCCATAACCAATTCTTATTTACCAAACAATGGTTGTAATCAAATATTGTTATACCTCCCTCGATGCTGGAACCCTGGACACTATGGCAGGTAAAACAATAATTAAATATAAAATGCTTCCTCAACATATCTAACGATATTTTTTGTATTTTCTTATTATGCTCGTCTTCCAACACTACCATATTTTCAATTATGTTTAAAATCTTGTATTTAAAATTCACTTGAAATTTATACTCTGCTGATTTTAAATACTCTCTGCATATCACCACCTCGCCTACTTCATACTCGCCCTTTCTATTTTGCTTTTTTCTTATTTGGTTTGCTACTTCCTTGCAGGTGTCGTTCAAATAAGCTACATTATTTTCGTTTAGGTTCATATCGGAAGTGTATTTGAAATATTTTTCTACTAGCTCTCTGACCTTAATATTATTTTCAAAAATGTCAATATAAATATTTTCTAACTTTTTCCTATCTTCCTCTTTTTTTAACCTCTTACAAACTTTCAAATAAATATTATATTTAAAAATCTTATCCACACAATTATCAGCATATTCTTCGTGCTCTTGTAAATTTGTTAATTCCGACACTGGCTTTAATTGCTTGCCATCTCCTGTTGCCACTATTATTTTATCTTGGTTGTTTTCAACAAACTCCCTAATTCTATTCAACACCCTTAAACCGTTAAAATAAATCTCGTCAAACACTATAACATCATAACCAGAATAATCAAATTTTTCTAACTTCTCGAGCCGACTGCTATGGAAAAGAACTTATTAACTGTTACCGCTTCCTTTCCGTATTTTTGGACTAGCTTATTTGTAGGACATACAAATAAAACTTTCATTCCCATTCGCGCCATTTTTTCACAAATATAACTTTTTCCGGACCCTGCATATTTTGCCCTGATCATAACATGTTTAGCGCTAATAACTTTTTCTATGATATTTGTTGTATCATATTCGTCCTTAATTTTTATTGCTGTATTCTTGTAGATGGGGATTTTATCCAGTTCGTTCTTTTTCCTTTGATATGTTTCACTCGGTAGTTTTATTTCCTCTCCTTCTTTATTCGTTCTCCATTCTCCTATACCAGCTTTCATTTCCAATACTTCCTTTGCTTTTTCCACATATTCGGATTTAATAACGAAGGCATCTGTTTTTACACTGACCGCCTTTATAGAATTTTTCCTCAATTTGATGTAATCCTGGCACATTTTAAAGTTATGATCTTGAAGCAACAGCTCTTTTATGTAAATAAAACCGTTGTTTAATGTTGCCTTGTCTGAAACATTAACCAAATAATATTCCATACCTTCTTCTTCTGTCGTCTGCATTTGCATTGAAAAGTCATCATTTTCTTCACCTCCTCCGTAAGTTGTTTGATCCCTACATTCCATTTCAGTTATTTTGTGAATTTTACCTCCGTGCCTTAATTGAAAATCCGATGCTTCCCTAATATTCTTAAAGACGATGCTTTTTTGGGTCAGTGCTACCCGTTTTGTCCAAAAGTCCGATACTAACATTTACAATAAGTTTTTTAATCAGTTTATCCAGCTCTTCTTCGTCGCTAATATTTTTGTTCCATAATTCTTTTACATAATCGTTATAATTTACATCGTAAAGACGGCGTCTTATGATGCAAGATGTTCAGTTTATTAGTGTCAATTTGTTTCAAATATTTTCCGTAAATCAGGTTATACCTCTTGTTAAACATTAAAAAAGTGCTTTGCTTTACTATTCCGTTGTGGCTACAATCTTCAACGAAAAATAAAGTGTAGTCCGACATCGTGTTAAAATCCATCTCTTTAAACCATTTTCTCCAAACATCGAACTGATTAAAAACCGGTACCTGTGTAATCCCTACTAGTCTGCTTGTGTATGCTTTCGTTATGTCAATCTCGGTTAGGTCTTTTGGTATGGAACCCTTATCTGTAAAAAGTCCTGCTGGTGGTATGGTTTTTGCTTCGTCGTAAATTTCCAAATCCACTTTGTTATAAAACGACTTGTGTAATGGATTAAACAGGCTTTTGTTAAAATGAAACATTGCATCGTTCATATTGTTGTATGTTTTTTCGTTATCAACTGCGATACATCCATCGGAAGAGTCCTTAATCAGATTTTGGGTTTTTATTAAAAAGGTGGTTTTTTTAAGTTTCATTTTTATTTGTGTTATAATGCCTGCTTGAAATCTGATCTGTGGCTCATATCTGGCATTCACTAGTTCAAAAAATATCTCTGTCAAATTGTTTAGCTCGGGCACTAAATGAATAGTTTTTGGTTCTTTATCTTTACTGACCATTTTTAAAATGTCGTGTGTGTCTCTGAACATTCTAAATTCGGGTGGCTCTTCTTTTTCGTTTAAATGGTAGTCTGTGGAGGCTTTCACCAGTGGTCTTTTTTCTTCTGCGTCTTGTTTCTGTTCTATACTTTTTAGATCGTTATTTATCGTGTATATATGGCTGTTTTTTACAATGGCATAAAATGGCTTTATTCTTCGTTTGTTGTGCTCGGGCTCGTGTTTGTAAATCAGTTTGTTGAAGCTGTTATAAATTCTAGCTGGTATTTTGAATGCCTTAAATACCTTATCCATTTCTTCAATACTCGCTCCATTGCTATAAAAATCGCTTCTGCCTATAATTTCAATAATTTTTTCTCTGGTTAGTTGATTTCTTTTACCATAGTCCATTAAGGTATCCTGGTAAAAATCGGATAGTGAATTTATCCAACATTGATTTTCTACATGAGTGCTATTTTCAATTGCTTGTCTCAATGTTGTTAAGTTGCTGCTAAGGTCAGTGTATATAGCGATGATACATCGATACATGTTGTATTCCATCGGTTAGGCTTTCCTTCATTATGTCAAATTTCTCACCGCTTTTACTGATTTTTTCCACCTGTTGAATTTTGATTGCATCAAAAAGATTATCGTAATGTTCCATTAATTCTTTTACAAATTTATCAAACTCTTTATCTTTTCTTAAAATGTCCATTATTTCATTAAATTCTTTATCGACCTTCATCGCGTCTTTACTTTTAAAACCGGCTTCATCAACAAATCTAAATATTACCTTTTTAATCCATTCCTTGTTAAAATCCTTTGCTTTGACAGTTGCCTGTCTTATATCAAACTTTTCTATGTAAAATTCCATTCCGAATTTTTTAAATGCTGGTTTAATGATGTTCCTAGGGTGTCGTGTGGTGTAAAGTTGAAAATTCACCAAATAACTATTCATACCTTTCTTTTCGGCGATTCGTTCGTTCAGGGGTTTTGACTTTTTAAAGTCCTTAATTGTTTCGTTGTATTTGTCCCTCGCTTTTTCTGCTGTTCTTTTATTCGTGCTGGTAAGGTTTTTTATGAAGTTCTCGGCGGTTGCTACATTTGCAATTTTCCTATCTTTGTAAAGTGTTACGATCTGATTTAGCCTGTTTTTGGTTGCTTGTGTGATTTTGTTCGCGCTATTGAGCGCTATTGATTCGCTCCTGTTTCAGTTTGTTCAGTTTCCTGACATTGCTCTCTACAAACTTGTTCATATTATAACCTATATATTAATATTTATATATTGTTTTTTCTTTAAACCATTTTTAAAGAAAAATTTTTTATAATAAAATTTCTATATATTTTTTTAAAGTTTTTGGTATAAAAAAGTTTGATAAATACTTTAATAAACAATGGTTTATTAAATCATTTAGTTTCTTCGGTTTCTTTCTGTTGCTTCTTCTTTTGCCTGTATAATCTGTCCTTCTCTCGTAGTTTCTCTCGATTCGCTTCTCGGTATTTCCTTGCTCGTTCCTTTACATATTCGCTGTTTTCCTCCCTCCATTTTTTAACTCGTGCCTTGACTTGTTCGTTTCTTTCTGGATTATTTTTGTATCTGTCCCTGTCATATTCGTGTATTTGTTCTTGATGTTTTTGTCTGTATTCTTTTTGTAGTTGCATTATTTCTTCTCTATGGTTGTTGCGATACTCTTTTGTCTTTTGGTTGTGTTCTTCCCTGTTGTCCTCATACCAACCTTTGGAATTTCTACCTGCAATTTTTTGGTTTAAAGTTCCTATTTTCCTAATCCATTCGCCCTCTCGCGCGTTGATATAATTTGCGATGTGGTTGAGCTCCACATTTACCGCGGTGCTTAGCAATTCTCTGGCAAAGCCGTTCAATGGTTGAGCCGACATATATTTCGTCGTCTATGCTGTTATATATTTTGTATATCTTGCCTTTTTGGTATTTGCTCTCAGACATTGGTGTATATACTACTATATATTTTTATCTTTAAATATCTTTTTTTCAGCATTTTAAACTTTTAATAACTCGAAGCGCAAATACGGGCGCTTATCTCCCTTTAAGTAAAACATACTTTGGTTATTGTTTTGTTCTATTCTTTCAACTTCTTCTATTTGAGGTCGCCAGAGGCTTGTGCGTTCTTTTTCTCCGGGTTTCCTTTTCCTGTAAATTTTAACTTTACTATCCGTTTCTATTTCTGGATATTTCCGGGTTCTGGTTGCTTGCCTGGTCATATTTTGTTTTGCCTTCAATTCGTTCTTCTCCTTCATTGCTTCCTTCGGTGTCATCTTTATAGCGGAATGTTCCATTTTGTTATTATATGTTAGCAAAATTTCAAAAATATAATCCGTCCATTGGATATTTTTTCCCTTCTTTTCGTCGGCTTCAACCCTTTTATAAAGCATATCTTTAAATGTTCTGATGGCTCTTTTACTAAAATTAGCGTGTGCTCTGGTTCTATGGTGCTGTATGCCTTCCTCGTTCAAATATTTTTGTATAGCTTCCTTCTGCAATGCCCCCCTCGTCATCGGTATAAAGTATTTTTGGCTTTCCGCCCATTTTGTTAAAGCCCTCTATGATTCCTGATGCTATGTTTGCTTCGTTCTTGTTTTTAATCGGGACTACCACCATAAACCGACTAAATACATCAATCATTATCGCCCCAATATTGAATTTTTGATTTTGGAGGTCATTTATAAAAAAACAAATCAAATTGAAATTCGTAAAAAGGTTCTGGTGCTATAAAAGTGTTTCTTCCTCTTATCTGCTTCTTCTGTTCAACATTTTCTCTAAAAAAATTATCAACGTCTGCCATTGTAATAGTTTTATCTTTCTCTCTTGCATCTTTCAAAGTCTGTTTTTTGCTTCCGAAACCTGCCCTATCATAATACACATCATTTATTATAGAATTCTTTTTATTATCGCCCATAATAAAAAGAATTAGAATATTATTTATCAAATATTTGTTTTAAAAATTTTATCATATAATCGCTGTCTATCTTGTCCAAATACTGCTGAAAATAATCACTGAAAAACCTAACAGCCACTTCTTCTAATTCTATTGTCGGTGGCTTTTTTAAATACGATTTCATATTTGTATCTATCGCGTCTTTTAAGAATATATAACGGGTTGTTTTTCTTAAAACTTTAAGTTCTTTGTTATTTTGAATCACGAAAGCGTCATATCTCAAATCTTTCAAAAAACACAATGTATAGCGGTTTATGTATTTTTTTAGAGATTTGTCTCGTAACATTTCCTTCATAAGTTGAACCGTCCGCGGAAAACTATTGACCGGTAGCTTCTTCATTGTTGTTTTGAATCTCACAGCATTCTCTCTTCCATCACACCCTTTGCACCTTGTAAAAGAACTGATTAAGACTCCAACCTCCTTATGTAAAACCTGCTGACCTAAGAGTCGTGTAGTGACATTCTGCTCGGCGCACCTCTCACAGACAAAGCCCATATATATAATACTATATAACAGTTTTTCTTTAAACCATTTTTAAAGAAAAAAATTTATAATAATTTTCTATTTTTATAAAAACAAAATGTTGTAAAGTATATTGTTAATACGTTGCCCTTTTTCATTACCAAAACTTTTTAGAAAAATATTGCAAAAGAACTTATATGCTAAAAGGTTTAAATCTAAATCATCGTCTCCGAATTTTCTGTTTTTTCTTTTCTGTATCATATTTTGTATTTTAATGTCTGATTCTATTTTGTATCTGTCCAATGGTTTATGTCCATATGTTAAACAGTGTCCGACATATCTGATATACCCCATCGATTCTTTATTTATATGTTTGTTTATACTTTTGTCATTGATTTCTTCCTTTATTTTTTGCATCCTCCTATTATAATGGAGAATGCTCCAATATACCGAGTTGAATGTTTTCTTAAGCTCTTCCATTTTAATTTTTTCGTCGCATTTCTTGCAACGATTAAAAGAACTGACTAAATCAAAAAGGTCTTTTCGTAAAACCTGGTCACATAAAAGTTTTATGGTGTTTTGTTGGTCGGTGCACCCCGGGCATCTACGTAACATATATTATAGTATAGTTTTTTTCTTTAAACCATTTTTAAAGAAAAATATAATAAAATTTCTATATATTTTTTAATTTTTGTTCCAATCCACCTTGCAGGTGGAAGCCAATCCACCTTACAGGTGGAACCCAAACCACCTTACCCGGGTTTTCCAATCCACCTTGCAGGTGGAACCCAAACCACCTTACCCGGGTTTTCCAATCCACTTTGCAGGTGGAACCCAAACCACCTTATAGGTGGATAGGGGGCTCCTTCGTTTTTTAATGCTTCCACCTCACCCGGGTTTTCCAATCCACCAATAAGGTGGAAGGATTATTTTTTTCACCTTTGCAGGGTAGAAACCTTACAATATTTTAATTATTTTGATTTTTCTTCACCTTGTTCTTTGCCTTCGGTTTTTTCCTGTTTTTCCTTCTTTTCTTTCTTTTCCTTCTTTTCCTTCTTTTCTTTCTTTTCCTCTTTTTCCTCTTTTTCCTTCTTTTCCTTTTTTCAAGGCTTCAACATTACAACATCATCTAGTGAATGTTTATTGTAAGCGCTAGTTTTAACAGCTGTTTTAGTTTCGGTAAGCTCTAAATTATTCATTATGTCAATGTTCTTATCGTTTAAGATTTTGTCCAATGCCTTCCTCTTGTTATACTGTCTCGCGCTTTCTCTTTTTCCTTCGCTGAAACCTTCCTCTGTTCTTCTTTTATGGTAATACAGTTTTTGATATAAAGCGAGCTGTTGTTTAATATCTTCCAGTGTCAATTGGTTTAACATTTGCTCCAAAGTTGTATGTTCCATATATATACTATAATATATATAATAATATTTCTTTAAAACAATTTTAAGAAAATTTTTCTATATATTTTTTATACATATTTTTTAATTTCATATTTACAACAAATTGTAAATATGAATTTTATGAATTCTTATCAAACTAATTAGCCACTATCTTATGTAGTGAATGGTCGCAATAGCAAAGGGCGCAATCGGGGCTTTTCCTGTTTCAATACCTAGGGACTTCAAAAGATGCGAGGCGCCTGTGTTGCGTCGCATCCAACATATATTAGATTTTATTTTTTAAATGTTAATCCATAGTTGTTAAATCTTTTGTTTCTTTTATTGTTTCTGGTTTCTTCTTATTGCATTTTATAATATAATAAACATCTTTATCTAACTTTTTTACATCTTCTTTAAGTTCTTTAATATCCTCCTCTGTTTTGTAAATTTTCATTTCCAATTTTTGTTTCAATTCCTTAGTATCATCAGCGTTTTTTTCTATACGTTCGTCGCATTCTTCGGGTGTTGGTGTCCTGCCTTGACCCCATCCATTATCACAAATGGCTACGCTTCCGGATTGATCTGGTGTAAAAATATTATTATCGGGTGTTGTTCCTCTACCAACTTTATAACTACTTCTATTTTCAATTATATAAACGGTTTTACTATCTTTATCGCTTGTTGTTTTCGTTTCTTTATGATATAAATTTTTTCTACATCTACACGGCAAACAGTTTAAACTGGTAGGCGTTAATATAAATCCTCCGTTGTTTTTTTGTTTTTCTTCATCTTCCTTATCGCTCATATTTTTAGACCTTATATTTTTTAATTTTTCTTAAATTTTAAATATTGTAAAATTCCCTTGCAAATTTCCAAAACGGAATAACAACAGCGCCTATACCGTGGCTCTGTTATTATTATTTGTTCGACGTCTTCTATTTCATTTATCGCCTCTATGTATTTGTCGTAATTCATTATATAATTAAAATATAAAATCTTCTATGTATTTATAATGAATAATAGCATTCCAATCGTCAAACCAATAGACATACCGGAATACACATACAAAAACTCAAAATATGATATGATGCCGTCGCTTCCGTTCAGGGGCATATTGGTAGCCTCTTCGACCGGCGGTAAAACGGTATTGATACAAAATCTCATATTGAATATTTATAAAGGCTCCTTTGAAAGAATATTTATATTCAGTCCTAGCGTTCATGTCGATGACACATGGAACAGCGTAAAAAAACATATATCGGAAAATATGAATGTCGATACAGAAAAAGAAAAAACATACTTCGAAGAATATAACCCAGAAGCATAAAATCAAATTATAAACACGCAACATAAAGTTATAGATTATCAAAAAAAGAATAAGCAAAAACATTTACATTCAATATTAATTGTTATTGATGATTTCGCGGACGATCCAAAATTCGTAAGGTATTCAAATATATTACATTCCCTATTTACTCGTGGTCGCCACAATGCAATATCTGTATTATTATCAACTCAAAAATATAATGTCCTCGCTCCAATCGTAAGGTTAAATACGTCCGCTTTATTTATATTCCGATTGAATAATATGAATGAGGTAAATTCATTTCTAGAAGAAAATTCCGCATTGGTGAATAAAGAAGAATTATATGAAATGTATAGAATAGCTATAAACGATGCCCCCTATTCATTCTTATATATAAATACAAATGCAAAAGATATAAATCGTATGTTCTTTATTCGCTTTGAAAAAGCTATGACAATATCATCAGAATTATAAACCTTATTCATAAAATTTATTCATAAATTTTATTTCAAATTATTTTACTATTTATTATTCCACTCATTCTCTTTTGCACCTCGTCGTTCGGATCCGCATTGCACCAGAAGCCGGCGCTTTACCTTGGATGAAATTAGGGTTTTTGGGTGTTTAAGTGTTTTTTATGTTTAGTTGAGGCACATGTCTTCCTTCTCCTCGATACCCCCCTTTCTTCTTTGGTATCACCTCGGGTTGGGTTTTATTAGTATTAATGTTATGTTTTAAGGTTTGTCATTTTGACGAGTTGCATACCCTGGGTTTCGGAGGTGGCGGAACGACTTTTGCTCCCTTGTGCTTCGCCTTGGTTCTTATTATAAAAACAGCTTACTATAGAAAATAACAAACAAAAAGTCATAAACATGAAAATTCAGAACAGATACCATCATCTTTACCAGTCCCCGTGGGACACTGCTTGTTTTTGCCATCGGTTTGCGAGGCATTGCTTTGTAAGGTGCCTTTGCCTTTGTTGCTGGTGGTGCTAGTGGTGGTGGTGTTGGTGGTGTTCTGGGTGCTGGTGGCGCTGGTGGTGGTGGTGTTGGTGGTGTTTTGGGTGCTGGTGGTGCTGGTGGTGGTGGTGTTGTTGTGGGTGGTGGTGGTGTTGTTGTGGGTGTTGTTGTGGGTGGCGGTGGTGTTGGTGTGGGTGTTGTTGTGGGTGGTGGTGGTGGCACTGGGGTGTCGTTAGAGTTCATGTAAAAACGCTCTGTCTCCTCGTTCTCAGTCTCCCATTCTTTGAAGATCCTCAATGCCACCCGCCAGTCCTTTGTTTATAAAAAAACTAACTGACTATTAAAAAAAAAAACTTACCACGATTGAACCGAGGTGCATCTGCAACCTGTCGTGTCGTGACCTTACATACAAATACAAAAAAACAGATCTGAAAAACAAATTCAAACAAAAAATGGAGACAAGACACGATGACAACGGGGTCGCCACCGTTTCCGGTAGCTCCGTGCATCTGGAACAACGAAGCCATTGTAAGCACCTACGACGAGTGAATAGTAAAATAATAAGAGCCAAAACGCTGACATGTAACAAAAAATCAACAACAACCACAAAAAAACACATGCCCGCAGAAAGAGAAAAAAGAGACGAGAGGGGAAAGAGAGAGAGAGAGAGATGCATTCACTCTACCAGTTCTAGCGCAAGACCGCGGGAAGGGTGAGGTAAGAAGGGAAGAGAAAAAAGAGGTGTAAAAGCAGTATAAAAACTCATAAAGAATATATCTCAAAAAAATGTATCTCAAAAAAATTATTGTCAAAAAAATATTATCAAAAACATATATTTCATAAAATAATTATCATTCAAAATTATTTTATGAAATCATATCAAATCAATGAATAACTACACAAATTTATAGCGGGTAATTTATATACCAATTTATCGCTCTTCGTTTCTTCTAATATTTCAATCCTTTCTATACAATCCTTCAAAGTATTGAATAGTAAAATATCAGTTTTAGTTTTCTCGTTAATATCTAGTTCCTTTATTTGTTGCATATTTTCCGTGGCAGTATTTTTAGACAAATATTTTTAATCACTATCGTTTTTATTCTTCTTCATCTTATTTACTTCCTTTTTCAATTTATCTATTTCATTCAATGCATGTTGTAAAGCACTCCATAAAATGGGCGTTGTCATGTATAACCAAACTTTAAATATCCGTCTTTGCCCTCTTTAACTATATTTTGCCATTCATCCGGAACTTTTTTATTTAAAAAGTCATTAGCAATAAAACCACAACATGATTTTCCTTGTTGTCTGTCATCAATAAAACGATATGTTTTTGGAACAATGTATTTAACTAATTCCACTGCCTTTTTTTGATTAAGTTCCTTAATGTCTTTTTTCAATCGTTTATCAGAACTTGGAATTAAAGACCCAGTATATCCAATATCTCCATTAACGAGAATGCCACCTGGTGAAATTGAAAATACATCATTCGATACTGAAACACTACCAAAATAAAATGCATATTCGCCACCTGCATCGGTATTTAAAAACTGTATCTGGTCTACGGTGCTTATTGTTTCTTGCGTTATTTCTAAATTATTCATCTTAACTTTACCATCTGTTATTTTAATTTCTGGCGTTGATGATTCTAAACCAACAGTTAAATTAATATCACCTAATGTATCACCATTCCTAACAATAGTTTATATTGTCCATCCAACACTTCTTTTAATTCGCTACTGTTCTGAAACATAAAACGCCCCCAACTAACAACATCGCTTTCACCAACGATATTTCCTATGCTTTTAAAAGTAAGATTATTTGTAACGGCTCTGTTTAATGTTATTCCGTTAGTATCGTTCAATTGTAAAGCAATAGTGGCGGTTGTTGGGTCTGTTGTTCTGGTCGGCTGTAATGAAAAATTAATCTCTTCTGTCGATATTACATTCAATGAATTATTAGCGTCTGCTCTTTGAAATATCCTACCTGAATTATTGACATAAATATCTCCGTTAAATGTTGATGTGCTTTGAAATGATGCTGTGCTACCAAAATTAGCATTTCCACCACTTACATTTAATTTATTTGCTCCTTGAATTGCTCCAATTCCTAAACTTAAACAATAAACACCATTGCCGTTTGCTGTATTTAATAAAAGTAATGAAGAACTGTCATTGCTTGTGTTATATGCATTAATATTAAATGAATTAAACCTAATATATCCTTGTGCATTTTTTACAGTTAAAACATTACTCGCGTCTGTTGTATCTTTATAAAACGTAAGTCCTGAATTATTAGAAATATTAAAATTTTCACCATAAAAATTTAAATCATTTGATAAGTCTAAATTCCCATCTACTCTTAAATTTTGTCTAACGATAGCATTATCAACAACATCTAATGTATAACCTCCTGTTAATGTATTTGCTCCTGTATCTACTAATAACGAATGTGATTTAACATACTGATCGGCATTAGTGTTTAAATTTAAAATCCTTCCTGTATCACCTACGGAATTATAACAATCAATACTGTCATTATTAAAGGTAAAATAATTATCAGTGTTCCTAACCGTAAAAGATAAATTAGCGTCTGCTGTATTTTCTACTACTAGACCACCTGTCGGCGTTTCTATTTTTCCAGACATTTTATAACCTGCATTATTATTTGTTAATAGCATCATCTGATGTATTATTACAAAATTTTTTATCGCCTTGTAAAGTTATATAACTCGTTGCATTTTTAAACTCCGCTAAAACTTTGTCGCCTCCGCCTGTTTGATTACTGAATAATAAACCTGCTACTGGACTTATATTTACTGTTGAATTATTTAACGTTAAACCACTATGAATAACGGTCGGGGCGCTACAATCAATAATAGGATTTGCACTAAACCTATTTGTAAAATCTGATTTTGGAACTCTTAAATCTAATAAATTATCGATCTCTGTGTCCGTATAACCATCGCCACCACCTGCGCCCGCTATTAATCCATCTACCTCGGTTTTATTATAATAGTTTGTTCCTAACTGGGTGTTAGTCTGAAAATTCGTCGATAAATTCGTGTCTATTTGTGTTTGTGTATAGTAATTAGTAAAGGTCGTGTCTATTTCTGCTTTATTGTAAAAATTCGTTGTTAGCGTAGCGTTTGTTTGGTAGTCTGTGTTTAATAAATGTGTTATTGAACTAATATTCTGGAAGTTTTGAAGTTGTTTCGTGTTTAAAACTGCTATATCTGCTGTATTTGTTGCTATATTAGAAGTATTAGCCGAGTTAGTGTTTTCTACTTCTGTTTTGGTAGCGTATTGATCGCTTATTTCAGTTGCCCCTGTTGAAAAAATTTTTGTAAATTTCGTTCGCGTAAAGCGTGGTTAAGTTGTTTATAGAAGCCATTATTAAATTAAGTAGATTTTATTTAATTTAATTATGTTTTTATTTTTGTTCTTCTACCTTCTTCTGTTGCCATTTTTCTCGTCTCCTTCTGTTTATCTCTTCTTTATTTGCTTCGTAATATGCTTTCTTCTTCTGTAAATATTCTTCCTTTTTCTTTTCGTAACACCTTTTCTTGGTTTCTGATACTGCCTCTTTGTTACGTTCTCTGTATAACTTGTCATATTCTGCCCTTTTGTCCTTGTGTTTTTTTGCGTATTCCTTATGTTGTTCTCTTCTTGCTTCTATATTATCATGATAATTTTTCTTACTTTTCTCTTTTATATATTCTTTGTTGTCTTGGTAATGTTCTTTTCCATCTCTCCCTTCAATTCTTCCGTGTAAGGATGCCATTTCTCTAATGAAATGTCCTTCTCTTGCTCTCAACTGATCGTTATTTTCACATGGGTATTCTTCTATGAGTTCTATGTAAAAATTTTCTACTCCTAATTCATTAAATTTATTGTAAATTTTATGATGTGCTTTTTTTGGATCCGTTCTCGTCTCGCGATGTTTTGCCATTCGCTTACACAATAGTTGCGTTGTGCTTCCTACATAAATATCATCCGTAATTGTGTTTCTGATACAGTAGATTTTACCATTATTATAGTCTCTGGACACACGCGACGCCATATATTACTATAAATTAATATTTCTTTATATCAATTTATGGTAATAAATTAAATCAGTCTAAAACCGTGCTCGCACTTTCGGAGAGCTCAAAAACGTGCTCGCTCACTAATGTAACATAAACTTGTTCTACGCCTAATGCGAATGTGTTGTTCGCCCCTTTCAATTTGAACGTTAATAATGAGCCCATTTTGGTGTTGCTTCCGGTAAAATTCATATCAGGTTGCTTATCGAAATTTATTCCTCCGATAAACTTATCGTTGGCATATCTATAAATGTCAATCGAGAAACCGTCGTAAAACGGAGACATAACATTAACAGCACGACGTAAGAAATACATAGCTTCGGCTAAACTTTCTATTGCTTGTTCGGGGAACTTTCTATCCGCGATCTGAACATTGAACATAATATGAAATTTGTTTGGTGCTGTCAATTACACCTTCCAAATTATCAATTGACGCCGACATAGGATGATAAAACCAAGTCCATTTTTTCTTCGCAAAATTTGCCGCAGTGTTATTATTATCAATCTGTGAATTAGAAAGGGTAAAAAACATTTGAGATAATCGTGTTGAAGACTTAACAATATTCATATTGATTTCGGTATTTCCTGCCGCGAAAGATTGTGAAAAACTGTGATAGGCGGGATAAACCATACGAAGCCGACCCCCTTTCAATAAATGTGAAACCACGTTATTATTCACGGAATTGTCGACTGTTATTAATTCGCATCGAAGGATACAATTTTGAATTGCCCACGATGTTGTAGTGTTTCGTGTGGTAAAATATAAACCATTAACATCGTCTTCCGCCTGTGTTCCTGCTGCCGGCGTAGCCGGATTAATTACCGGTTCTTGTGCATCAGAACAAATTTCAAAAATAAATTCTAACGGACAATATCGAATAGGAGGATAATACCCTGATTGAACGAACCCGCAACATGGCTTATGCCCCATCCGAACGAATTTACCTTGCTCAATTCCTGTCGTGTTAGCTCTTGTAAGTTTTGGTAAAACAATTCCTCTATCATTTCTACCAGTAGTAGCGGTGGCGTCGTGTCCTTCAATTGCAAACGCATAAAGTCTATTAATTCGGCTGTCATATCGTGTTAAACAACCTTCTTGGATGTCGTCTAAATTTCTTACTTCTTCACTTTTAAAAGATTTCATTTCTTCACATACTAAATTATAATTATCGATGTCGTTAATTTGTTGTCCTGCCGCGTTGCATCTATAACGAGTAAAAAAGGCGTGGCTTTCACCTAATGGTCTTAAATATTCTCCTGCCGTGGTTGATGTATTCACAACATCAAAAAATAAGCAAATGCTGGACATATCGATGTAATTGTTGTCTTCTCCCGTGATCACAAATTTAATATATTTATTACCAGTATTTGAACTAAAAATATTTCCGGATACACTAGGGAAATGAACCTGCTTACGATCCGTAATATACGCGGCGCTTTCGGGAAGTCCGAACTGTAACGAGTTTATCATATTATCCTGTGTTTCAGCAATAACTAAATCCATAACTTATATATTATTTATTAGATTTTTTATTATTAATATTATTATATTTTTTATGTGAATTTAAATTGTTAATATTTTTTGAAATTGCTTTTTCTAATTGCGGTTGTGATACTGCCGTTGCATCGGCTTCAACACTTCCTCTAATAGTTTCATAAGATGAATTGTTGATGCTTTTCGTAAGCTTGTTTCTAAATTGGACGTTTTCGGGGGCTTTTCCTACCCTTGTTTGTTCTCTTGGTTTCCTGACCTTATTAAGCATTCTATTATATTATTTAGGAGAATCATTTTTCATCAGGTGGTAGTGTCTCACTAACTCCATCAAATGCGCTTATGTCATGATTTTTTAAAGGGTTTAGACTATCAGTATATACATTCATAGCACCTCCATCGAAAGCACTTACCAAATCTCCAACTTTTCTAAATCTTTTATGTTCTTCCGTGTTAGGGTTAAAACCTAAACTGAATGTAGGGCTGTTATATGTTCTCGTTCTTAAACTTCTATCGGAAAATCTTTTGCAAGCGTTAAAACAACCGGCCCTGCCTGACTATGTCCGACCAACTCCGTTATTTGCGGGTTATCCTGCAATACTCGCTTCGCTTCAATGTATCGTTCCATATCACGGACGCCACCTAATGCACCAAAAGGGAGCTTCGTTAAGTTTTCTAACCAATTAACAGCGCTGGTTGTTCCTCCAACATACATTTTATTTCCTTTAACAAAAATTTTATTATCACGATCGTAAGCATATTTAATACCCTGTGAATTTGAAATTTTGCCGTTACTTTCTAGCATCGTATTTAGTTGCGATTGTATTTTTGACATTATATAAAAAGATTATAAATTATTTATATCAATTATATTATATAACAATATTATGAGTATCAGACCATTGACGTATAAAAAAGTTTATGTAAATTCAAAATACCGCACTTCAAACAGTCGTGGAATAAGCGACTTTCAAATTGAATTAAGGGAAACCTTTGAAATACCCGATGGAACTATTATGCAAGTTCATGAGCTAGCCATTCCGAATACGTGGTATTCAATAAACACAAATAATCAAAATCTATATTTTAGACATCAAATCATCGCACCAGCTACACCGCAAGGCATAACGTATAGGCGTATTGAAATACCAGTCGGAAATTACTCACCGCCGGAATTAGCAAATGCAATTCAGACACAACTGAATTTTTTCTTTGATGGTGGCGGGCGGTCAAATTCCTATACCGTCACATACAACACAATATCAAACAAGATGACGGTATCCTCAAATTATGCAGAGGTGCTTTTATTCCCTTAACTGATGCCGACGTTCCATCTTTCGTAGGTTCGTTTTCCAACAGCGTAGATCTTAATAATTTAAACTCTATAAATGAAGTGTTAAGTTTTAACGTTACAGTAGGCGATAGTTTCACTTCATCCGCTCCATGGACTACCGGCTTTATTAAGCTTCTCCATCACCAAGACCTATACATATCATGTCCGGAACTGTCAAATAATAATTTTCATAGTCCGTCGTCTTTTTCAAACGCGATCGTAAAAAAAGTTCCGGTCAATGCTTCCTTCGCAGGTATTATAAATGATCCCTACGGCGTTACAGATTACGATTATGTTAATGTCTCGCGTCGTTCAATAAGACGACTAACTTTTAGAATAACTGATGAAACGGGCAACCTTATCGACTTCAACGGCGTCGATTTGAGTTTTAGCCTCCTCTTCCATAATAGCGATGCTACATGAAACGTAATAGAAAATATACAGAACATTATATATATGACCGATCAAAGCTCGGAAATTGTAGCAGTCAATGATGAACCTGAAAATGAAGCAACCGAAGCGCAACCTGAAACCGAAACACCAATGCCTGAACCGGAAAAGGAAGAAGCTAAACGAGTTAAAATTCGCGACGTTGTAAAAGAACCTGCTGAATGTAGGGACTGTAAAAAACGATGACTATAAAAACGTTGAGATATACTCATCCTGAAAAATGCGAAAAGAAACCAAGTAATATTATTGATAAACCAGTAAAAAGACAAGCGCCTAGAACCAAGGCAAAAATAAACGTTGAACCTCTCGCGCCGGAACATAATGAAAATAATTCAGTGGCACCACCGCAATATCAAGAACAACAACCGCCTGTTACAAAAGCAATTCCGCCAGTGCCACCGCAACAATTTTCAAATCCTTATGCAAATTTAACGCAACAACAATTATTGCAATTACAAATGAAATCAATGAACGCCGAAATTTTGAGAAGAAGACAGGAAAAGTCTGATAATATGTGTAAAGCAATGTTTCAATCAAGAAGTAAAAAATCTAAATAATAATATATACAAATGGTTCTATATAATAGGTTCAAATTTCAAAAAAATAAACGGCAACATAAGAAAAAGTCATTAGATAATCCCGTCGTGAATTCACCCGAAGATCTGGTTTATCGGCAACAAAATACTGATTATCTACTGAATTTGAAAAAGCAACTGGAAGCGAGAGAGGCAAAAGAAAAAACATAGCGTTTAAACGTAGATTGTTAGAGGGTCAGCTGAAAGCAAATTATGAAAGTGAAATGTCAAGATTGAAAGGGGAAATGCATAATCCAAGAATACCCGAGACTTCTCTGGAACATCTTAAAAAAAGGTATGAAACATTAAGCGAATTAAGTGAAACAATTTTCTAAAACAATATATAAAAAAGAATGGTAGTTAAAAATGCTGGAATACAATTTCACAGAAGATCGAGATATGAAGATATTTTGGAGCTGGTTAATGACGATGAAGAAGCGTTAAAACCCTTTCCTAATAGAGATGCTGTATTTTATAAACAAAGCAACAAAGGAACTCGTTTTGATGGAAAAGATCATTTGGACAAATTAAAAGTTCAAGAAAAACAAATTGCCGAAAGAATTGTTAGGGATCATATGCTACGCGAATACGCTAGCGATAACAATTTTACACATAGAGCATTATTTACAGAGCACGACCGCCCAGAACCAGAACAACCCAGATCGCCAGAAATGTTTCGTATTGCAACGGACACCGACAATATGTCTTTTATTGAAGAATACGGCACACCCCCCGAGCAACAATTGTTTCAAATCGATGAAACATTAGGAAACGTAGCAACCGCACATCAAGGCAACCAACAAGCAATCAATCAAGCGCACCAACAACAGTTAGAAAGAGAGGAAGAAGGCGGTTCGGGCATTCTTCGGAGTTTAGGAAGCGGGGCATTAAGTTCAGGAAGCGGGGCATTACGAGTAGGGGGCAATGTTGCAGGTAATATGATTTCCGGTATGGATTTTACTTCTGCCGCGTTTGCTGGACTTACACAGGAAGCCGCGCAAGCATTAGGCGAGACATTAATGAGGAGAATAAACCCGCCACCCAGACAGCTATTAGACTTTTCAGGAGATCCTCGCGCTGGTCAATTTACAACTTATGACCCCATGCCAATTCCAAACATGGAATATTTACAACCTTCAATAGTTTTACAACCACATCAACCTAACGTCGGTGCTACACAACAACCTTTACCGATTGCATCATCAAGCCAACCTACGCTAGCAGAATTACCACCAATACCACGTCCAATACCACAGCGACCAACAGAGCCGAGAACAAAAGCAAGACCCAGACCATCACCGAAAACACCGCCACCACCACAGCCAAATTTTCAAGAAGGCGGTTCGTCAAGTTCAAGCGGAAACGCGCCACCGCCACAACCACCGCAACCACCACAAAATGAACGCCCACGAACCCGTTTAACCAGAAAAACAAATTTGAAGGAAGGAACAACAGAAGAGCAGGATATGGCATCACCTACATTAATCATTCCAAGCAAAATAGGTATTCAAAAATTGAGAGAAGTATTCGAAGAAGCGAACAACAGAAATACTATAAATACTAAAACTTACAGAAGCTATAAAAGTATATATACCAATTGGATCAGGTCAGCGGGAGATAAAGAAATGAAAAAACAATATCTGAAAGAACTCAAAGATTTGAAAAGAAAGTTGAGGCATGGATACCCCTAACTTCCATCCCCCGGGCTTGCGGGTGCCTACCCGCGTGCTGCTGCAACGACCTCTTCGTGGCGAAGCATTGAGTAGGCGGTTTCCTGGCCTGTATGACAGTCGCAGTGTGTCCTTTGTGTATGTGTGTGTGCATGTGTCTGTTTTGTCTTGGTTTTCTTTGTTTTGCGGTTTGATCCTCAAGCTAGCTGTCGGCCCGCCGGAGGTGATACCGCTTTCTGGCAGGACTCTGTCCTGGTCGCTCATCAAACCAAACCGAACCATGTCGTTTAAAATTGTGAGTTTTGCTCGAGCTGGCTCGAGAAAACTTGAACTAAAACTATGGGACCTGGATCTCTTGAAATTTGCGAGCATGCTCGAAAAAAACCCGAGAAACTTGAAATCCTCGAAACTATGAGCCTGGGGGCCTTCTCAATTTTGAGTTTTTTCCAGCGGGCTCGAATTAACCCAAAGTTTTTAAAAGATAAAAGCTCGAAAACTCGAGCAGGCTAGAAAAAACCTGAAAAACGTGAAATTGCAGAAACTATGGGTTAGTATGTCTTCTAAAATTTAGAGCCTTTCCGCGCAGGCGACTGACTCTTTATCATGTTCCCGGAGCAGAGTGCTCAGCTAGGCAGGCGTTGACTCGTCCACCATTTAGCTGCGTGAGTGAGAGAGAGAGAGAGAGTGAAAGTAAATATGTTGGATAATCTATATACCGCTTGGTATAGAGTTTAGGTTTTGCTTACTGGGGGTGATAGCTGAGCTACAGTTCATAGTATACGTTGTGATTATATCACGTCATCAATTTTACTGAATTGAACATAATCCTGTTTTATTTGGTGCAGAATGAGCTGAAACTGGTGTTTTTGCATCAGAAATGCTTAGCAAAACACTGTGAGGCGTGTCGTTGCAGCAATAGAAAATCAATCGATCCAACAACGGATGTTCAGAAAACAAGAAGGACACATCTGATTACAAACATGCCGCCACGACACATGTTCTGAAATGCAAAAACCATCGTAAATACCGGTGTTATCGCAGCTTCAAGCAAAACAGACAGAACCCTAAACCAATGAGACAAAGAAGAAGAAAAGAGGGCAGGGGTTAATTATTGGGGGGGGAGGGGCGCGACCTGTTGTTACTTCTTTGAGTATCAGTACTGCGCCAACAACTCCTAGGACAACTATTTCTAGCATGATGACATGGGTTCCCCTGGTTTTCTGCGTGCTGCGAGTTGCTAGTGCTAATTAGTGCTACTGCAGTGGCTGTTTTCTACACTCCCTGTCAGCTGGATCCCCATTGCACGAGCCATCCCAAAAAAACCTTAAGATTTTTCAGTCTAGGATATCCCCAGTTCGAAAAGAGCATCTTGGAGAAGTTAATGGCAGAGGCTCACAACGCAAAGTTTGCCGTTGCCTTTGCCATTGGTTCCATTTGGGAACGTTTTTCCTGTGCACTTAGTGGTGTCAATTTAAGACTGAGACCTGGCATAAGAGATTCCAGCAGTTGGAATTCGACTGCTGTTGCGTTGCCACACACTGCTTCTATACTTCACCAGGCGAGTGGATCCGCCACTTACCACGCTCTCCTGGATCGGCTTTCTCCTGGTGATCACGTGACTGAGCGCGGTCAAGACTTTGGACTCCTAACAT
Source organism: Symbiodinium natans (assembly GCA_905221605.1). Lineage (NCBI taxonomy): Eukaryota > Dinophyceae > Suessiales > Symbiodiniaceae > Symbiodinium > Symbiodinium natans. Next base: position 597,596 of record CAJNDS010002096.1, read on the forward strand.
GGGTGCCACAAATGAACCCCCAAATTGGGATCAGATACCCTACTACTATATGCTTCTATTAAGGCAATATGGACCACAAACTCTTTTAGGATACAAGCCCCAAGAGATGGCTAAGGTGATTGCCAGCAACAGGCTCTACGTAGGTGCCTTCGAGGCCTTCCGAGATATTGCTGCTGACGCCTACGGCCTGGACTTTACTTTCTTGGACTTCTCAGAAGCACTTGGAAAAATTCCCTTTTCCGGGGCTTCTAGTGGGCTTCAAGGAACCCGGACTCTTGGTTTATGAGATGTTCTGAGCCTCTCAAAAAACTCCCTGAAGGAACGGGGAAGTGCAGGGGGCCTCAAGAATTCTGAAGTTGTTCCTTTAAATTTAGCTTGTGCTGGTATCAATACTGTTTCAGTTTAAGAACAGCCCCGTGCGTCAGATTCTTCATCAGAGGTCTTTGTGGCAATCTAGAGGCCACCGAAACACCGATTGCAATTCACCAAGAGCCACTGAAGGTAGCTTCTGATCCCGACAGAATTCCTTTTCATCGGATTGTGAAGCCCAAGCTCTAAAAGGCATGAAGCTTTTGTGATTCAACATTGACACGTAACACAGCGACTCCTAGCACTATTCGTACATTATTCGTACATTTCATACCCGAGGACCTGGACGATGTAGACGCCATCGTCGCTGCCATGCGACCAGAGACGCGGCGGCTGGGCTCAAAATCCTTCGGGACAGCTTAGACATGTTCAGACAGGGGGTTTTAGGCATGTTTTCACAGGTTGGACCGTTTAAGGTTTGATTGAGGAAAGCCGATAGGGGATGTACATGCTACTTCTTGATAGGGAATTTGGTGCCTCGAAGCCCCTCTTCGTGACTCTTCAAGGGGCTCTAGTAATTGCCTTAGTCCCTTCGGCCTCAGGGGATGAATGATGGTTTTCATGGTGGAGGGCCCCTGAAAGCCCAGGCTAAGGGCTCCTTGTGCAGGATGGGGGCTCATAGGCCCAGAGTGTTGAGAAGTACACATGCTCGAATGTTATCCAGTCATCTTCGGTTCTTGGGATACATATACATATATATATATACATACATATATGGTCTGACATGATAGATATATATATATATATATATTATTATATTCTAGTCGAGCCACTCGAGTGCATTCCGACCCAGGTTATAAGTATCCCGATACGGAGGATCCTTTCACTTGGAGCACGTGATGACATATCGTGTGTTTGACCAAGTCCAGAGCGTCTTCATGGAATGAACTCAAGAGAGGTTTCCTGCAAATCCGATTTCTTAGACTCTTAGACTTTTGCAGGTCTGAGCTTTACTCAGGGGAACTTGCTAATGGAGAGGCGCGTATACGAAGAGGCATCTCACACATGAGACCTCTTTGTCTTGGACCAAGGCTCCTGTGGGTGGAGTCCGCATCGAATCCCTTAGGACATCTGAGCCCCTGACTTGTGAGGTCTATGTTTAACTCTGCTGCCATGACTGGGAGCTTGCAACACGCCGGAGGGTGCTTTTATCTAAAGGTATGTAGAAGCCCTTAAAGGGTACTTCTCGAAGGTCGTGTCCATTATGCAACCTCAGTAGAGTGCTCTCCCACAATCAGCACCCCATCTGCGAACGTAAAAGCTGCATCTTGATGACTCGTAGTGGACTGGGAGGGTCGCTTGCCGTTTTCTGCAGGACACCCTGCAGACGTGTCTCGTCTGGGCGAGCTTTGCCGGCACTATCGCCAAGGACACCCTGGCCAGCAACTGTACCTTGACTGACTTGACGAACTGCTCTTGGTAATCGGATCTTACATGGCGGGGCTAATGTTTCTTGGCCGCCTTTGGAGACACGGGTGTCCTCCACGTCTACTTGGCGGCTCTCAGACTTTACTTGCAAGGCTACATGCAGCTTGAAGATGAACAGGAGACACACGCTTCACAACTTGTGGGCTGCCCCACGAAGTGGATCTCGAAAACAGTTCTTGTCCGCTCATCAGGGCCTCAATGTCTGTTATCATTTATCAGGACCTCAAGAGCAACCAAGGCATCTGGTGGTGGACAACACATGGTGTGGACCGTATATGCTGCAGCCTCTCTTGCAGGTCAGTCCGGCAGAATCCCCAACGGCAAAAGTGTGTGATCCTGTTCTCTCCTGCCTAACCATGTAATGTTTGTTTTGCCCGCGGAACATTGCGTGCTTGTTCATCTCACCGCCTTCTTCTCAAGGATTCTCCAGCTGGTGGTTTACCTCTTTTGTCAAGGAACTTAAAGTTTCATTGCCGTTACTAGAAGAAGGAATCGTAAGGAAACCATTGTGTTTTAATTTCTGTTATGTATAACCCGATTATGGTAAGATACTTTCAGGCAGGCTGAGGGATTTGGAGAGTCCCTCAGCCTGGATGCCGTGCGTTTGCGCGTTTCGTCTTTCCCTTCTACACAAGGGCGTTCCCAAAATTGGGGTTACGCATTTTGGGGTCCCTGAAATCGGATCGCTGCATTTTGTGGGGATACCCTATCCCTATTTGGGGAAATACTCACATTGCAGATTCGTGGTTGAGACAAGGTCAGGTAAATTTAAACGACTCTACTAAAGAGAGTCATCGTAGTCACTATTGTACTGTAACTATAGCAACCAGTTCTGATATAGCAGCTACTCAATTATCACAGAAACTACTAACCCTAAACCCTACTCCCTACTATCATAGTAGAACAGTAGCATGCAGGGTGCTGACCTGGTGATCGAGTCTCTGACGAAGACCATCGGCGGCCATTCTGACCTCATGTACCCGGGCTTTTTTGTGATGTAGCCAAAATAGTAGTAGTAGTAGTAGTAGTAGTAGTAGTAGTAGTAGTAGTAGTAGTAGTAGTAGTAGTAGTAGTAGTAGTAGTAGTAGTAGTAGCACTAGCACTAGCACTAGCACTAGTACTAGTACTAGTACTAGTCTAGTACCAGTACTAGTACTCGTACTAGTACTAGAACTCGTACTAGTACTAGTACGTCGTAGTAGTAGTAGTAGTAGTAGTAGTAGTAGTAGTAGTAGTAGTAGGAGTAGGAGTAGGAGTAGGAGTAGGAGTAGGAGTAGGAGTAGTAGGAGCAGTAGACGCAGTAGCAGTTGCAGTTGCAGTAGCAGTAGCAGCAGTATGAGTAGCAGATTCAGTAGATCCCAAAGTGGCGGCATGTGGATCAACAAATGTATTTAGGATCAAAAAACAATTTATTTGGGATCAAAAGATAATTTTACTGTGCTTCCGACGAAGAGACGAGGGAGGGAGGGACAGAGGGAAGGAAGGAAAAGGCAGGAAGGAAGGAAGAAAGGAAGTACATAGTACATATATATAGTATATATATATATAGAGTGTATATATATATATGTATATAGAGTGTATGTAAATATGTTAAATATATATATATGTGTGTGTGTATATTCTATGTAAATAGTAAAAAATAAATAAATAAATATATATATATATATATGTATGTACAGAGTATATCTATAGTATATATATATATAGAGAGAGAGTGTATAGTGTACATCGCATATATATATATATAGAAATATATGGTCTATAAACATTTCTTAAATTTCTTTTATATATAATATAGTATAGTATATGTATATATATATATATATAGAAAGTATATTTTTTAAAACATAACATATTTTGACAATATAGTCTATATAGTCTACATACATATATACTAAAGACACCAGTGCGTGCTATAGATTGGCGAGAGAGTTTTCGAGGTCATCCGCAGCATGACATAGTGTTGAAATATGTCGGGCATGTTGGCTTGTGCCGGCAGCTGCGGGTGACCGATGCCCGAACGATACCTCCACCTGCCACTTCCTTCTGCCACAAAGGCTTTAGTAAGTTGGGCAAGCCGAACGTCTGTGCTACCGATACCCTACCAATACCCAGACCGATACCCCCGAGCAAGCTTAGAAGCGCCGCTAGCATCGGAGCTGTCTTGGGGTGGCCAGCCTTTGAGCTCCGCGTGCAAAGCCTACCCAGGCAGTGATCACTCGGACTAAACTCGAAGCAGCGCGAACCCCACACCTTGTTACAGTAGACCCTACACTGTAGCCCTGCAGAGCATGCAAACTGACATCGCCCTGCCATAAACCTTTCAAAAGGCTGGGAACAGGTATTTTGATAAACTCTCATATATATATATATGACTTTTGTGGAAAATCATGCGAGCATTGTGTTTGCAAATGGGCGGGGCTGCGACCCCCCCGCACGCCCCCGCCCCCCCGCACCCCTCCCGCACCCCCCCCCCGCACCCCCGCACCCCTCCCGCACCCATGTGACTTTTTTTGAGACCCACCATGCGCGCATGCATGTCTCTTTTTGAAACCCATCATGCGAGCATTATGTTTGCAAATGGTGAGGGGCTGCAGGCTGCCCCGCCCCCCCCCCACCCCACCGGTATTTTTCAAGCCGTGCAAGCTTGCTTCAAGGCTTTTTGAAACTCATCATGCGAGCATTGTGTTTGCAAATGGGGGGGGGCCAGAATGAATATGAACTCGACCAAAATCAAAAAAACCAAGGAAAACCGTACCAAACTTAAGAAGAATTCGAGCAAGGTCAATAAAACCAAGGAAGCAGAGCCAAAATTATATAAGAGGAATTCGAGCAAAATGATTTCAAAATCCTACGGAAAGTAGTGTGAATCCGATGAAAACATAGAGGGAGTGGCGGTTTTCCTCACATGAAAAGCAGTATGAATCCCCAGAAAGTTTATAGGATCCTGTGCAAACATGAAAAGGAATGGAGGGTTTTCTTAGGGAAAATCAAGGAAACAAAGCCAAGATTTAGAAGGATTCTAGCAAAATGAAGAAGAAATTCTAAACAAATTAGTGCGAATCCGATGGAATATCAAGGGAGTGGAAGGTTTCCTAGGGCAAAAAAAACCAAGAAAATTGATTTTTCTAGCCAAAAACCTAAGGAAACGAAGGATTTCCTCTCAAAATATAGAGGGAGTAGAGTTTTCCGAGGAACAGCCGAGGAAACGTGCCGTAAATTTGGTTTTTTCTTTGGACCCCCCAAGAAGTACATTATTCTTTGATCCTAAACAGTTTTTTGGATCCCCTATCCCAAAATTGCCATGAGGTGGGTTCCCTGTTCAGTACGGGTTCCCCTTTTTGTGAGGTGCTGTGTAGTACTTCGGGCCTGGCGGCACGGGTCCTAAGCCGGAGGCCAAGCGTCAACTTCGAGCCAAGGGTTTGGGGTTTAGGAAGTCTGGAACATCCCGGCATCCCCTCCAAGGTACAAGCCCTACCTTTCAGCTCCCAATTTCTCTGAAGCCTTAGATGATCTCTCCGTCAATGTATATATCCTTTTGTATTGCAACTGGAAGATCATGGCTGCACAGCTTCTCATCCCAGGCTTGGTGCTATTTGCACCGACTCCATTGAGATTCATGGTCAGCTCGTGGAGGCATCGATGCCCTGGGAACCGATAGCGAGAGACCAAGCATAAGTGGCGGGGCGCAGAGCAACTTGTAGCGATAACTAGAAGCTGGCGATGAGGACCCCAGTGTTCAGACAGCATTCGAAGCTTAATGTATATCCGACCCTTGATGACAACTTCTAGCAAATTCTAATGAACCCTAGACCCAACAGCAAAAAAAACACACCTAAAGACAGCGGTTTGGGCTCCTTCAGAGGCCCAGGCGCGCCTTGGTAGTGGACCAGCACGATTGGACTGTGATCTGGCAATTTCCAGCCTTTTCACCTACGACGCTCGGATAGGGTCAGATAGGGGGTGAGTCTGAATCTCTTGGCTGTGATGAAGTACAGACATTCAAAACCTTGTCAACAGTGGACAGCACAAGATTCTACACAACGCATGAGCAAGCATGGTGCTGGTGACGGTCTCCAATGTCGCCAACATGGCAATGGCACTAGGAAAAGAGCAGAACATAAAGCTCAGCTTTACTCAAACCGGCATAAAGTCCCCGAATAGGCGTACTGTAGGTTTGCTTCAGGCTTTCTATGCCCTGAACCTGAGGAAGCACGAATGGATGTTATGGTCGCCAGCGCTCGCAAAGTCGCTTCCGCACTGGATGCTGATTCCAGAGTCAGCAAGGCCCCTCGGTAGGTTTTTGGGTTTAGGGCTCAGTTAGGGCCTTGGAAGCTCGAGGAAGTTCAGTCGTGAAAGGATGGCCCTACTTATCTGGGTGGGTCTTAAGCAATCTTCAATCCTTAGGGGGTTTGCGGATTACGCGCTTGCGGATTAGAACATTACGGATTACAACGGTTTCCGATGTAGTTGCGGATTAGAACATTATGGGTCGTCACCAACCTGTAAAAATTGCTGTTGCTCATGAGTGCTCGTCTCTGATGCGCCTGATGCTCCGCAGTGTCTTTCTTTCAGGCCTTCAAGTGGGGGGGGGGGGGGGGGGGTGCGAATGATTTTTGCAGGCCCTGAAAAATATCATTCCGGCTTGTCCTGCTTGCCCTTCAAGAAAAAACAGGCAGGGGGTCAGGCGAATGATTTTTCCAGGCCCCGAAAAAAGCGGCCTGTCCTTCTTGCAGTTGTCAAGTGGCGGTGGAGCGAATGATTTTTCCAGGCCCCGAAAAAACCATTCCGGCTTGTCAGGCGAGGCAGGGCGACCTTCAGGTGGGGGGGAGGGGGGGTGCGAATAATTTTCCAGGCCTCCTGCTTGTCCTTCTTGCAGCCTTCAAGTGGGAGTGGGGGAGGAAAGGGGGGTGCGATGGTTTTTCCAGGCTCCGAAAAAGTCATTCCGGCTTGTGCTTCTTGCAGCCTTGAGTGGGGGTGACCGGGGAGGGGGTCAGGAGGGGGGGGCGGGGGATTTTTCCAGGCCCCGAAAAAATCTAGCTTGTCCTTCCTGCAGCCTTCAAGTGGGGTGCCGGGGAGGGGGGGGGAGGGGGCGAATGATTTTTCCAGGCCCGGAAAAAGCGGCTTGTTCTTCTTTTAGGCCTTCAAGTGGGGCCGGGGGGGGGGGGGGGGGGGGGGGGACAGGCCGTCCTTGAAAAAATCATTCCGGCTTGTCCGTCTTGCAGCCTTGAATCCAGGACAGTTGGGCAGGCGTGATGGGGACATGAAGCGGCAATGATGAGTTGAGCAGAATCTGGTTGAACTGAAAAGCCTGGTAGGTTGGGGTAGTGTGGTGGCAGCTTTGGTGTCAAGATGCTTGGTAGTGTTATCTAGTTCACGTCATGGCCATACATTCCGGTCTTGCTGATAGATCGTGTCTGCCTCGCCTGGACTGTCCTGGTGCGAGCGATTAAAGCCTGCCGAGCCGGGTTCGTCCAGCTATGCGGGAGCTCCGCAAAGAAACGCCCAAACCCTAAGACGGAAGCCAAAGAGTCCCTGGTGTGGCGCTTGTGGGCTTAGCAGAGGTTCTAGCAGAGGTTCGACCCAGGGCAAGGTGAGAAACAGTCTCAGCTTGCAGTTTGAGTTCTGAGAGATGTTCAGACATTGATGCTGTTCAGAAGTTCAGAGGTTATGACGGTACCCCAAACCCCGAAAGCGGAGGAGGAGGGGTGGAGGCGGTGGAGGGTATTCCCACTCCTCGTTTTCAGGTACAGAGTCTCTAAAAAGCGCGGGTGATTGTTGGTTCATTGACGTTGCCCCCTGCGCTCTTAAGTTCAGTATTTCTGAGGCTTTAGTCTGTTGGCCTTGCCAGCTCAGGTTCATTTCTTGGGATTCCAAGGGACAGCTGAGATGAAAGCTCATCCCGGCAACATGATTGCCTTCTACGTCAATGCCCAGAAGGCCCAAGCTTGGAAGGCATGCAAAGTTTGTTGCAAGATGTTGCAAGCATCAGGTGATACTTTTAAAGGCTTCTCCAAAAATGAGAGCAACTAGAACCTGGAGCGTGCAACTATGTGAATGCGCAACTATGTGCTTGCATCACTCGCCCGGCTCATGTCCGAGGTTGGAAAAGGTCTTAGGGAGCCTATAGGCAGAGGTACACTAGGCATTTGAGGGAGCTCTCAGACGGCGAGTCGCAGCTTGCACTTGCCGCACTTGTCACATGCGAAAGTCTTGTATACCATTTGCTACGGCAACATTCGTATGCTGTAGTGAAGCGGTTGGTAAAAAACCGTTACAGGGATCTACTCAGGAATTCAGATTGGTCATGTAAGGGAGAGCAGGTATCTAGCGAATTCCGCAAGTTAAGATCGGCGTGGAGTGCCACTTCATTGTCATTGCTGATGTAGCCGTGAAGCCAGGACGACGTCATCAAGTTCCTCGATTGCTTACACTTGATCAAACTGGTTGGATCCTTTGGGGACGCCAGGTCGAATTTGAAAATTGCTGGCTCCTTTCCACCGTTTCTACTGGATGCTGGCATCTCCGAGTAACCCTGTGAACAGAGAGTGCTTGCGCCTTTGCCCGTGTGACTTCAACGAGTACTGAATGCTTCCCCGAACATGCTGAGAACCTGTACAGCGGACTTGCGGATGCCATTCTTTAAGAAGTCATGCGCGCAGCCAAGGATTGTTGCACTACCATTGAGGTGCCCTGAGCTCAGATCAGCTTCCCAAATGAGTTGGAATCACACAATGCTCGTGAGGCGGGGTGTGCGACCGCCCTTTAAGGATTCTAGACACGAATTTTTGCAACATAAAAAGCTTAAATATATGAGAACATGGCAGTATAGCAATGTACTGTGTGTAAGAGCTATCAAAGGTAACATAACATGAATATAGTAAGTATGTGAAGAGTTAAACAAACAGCCATTGGGTATACAGATCTACTAGCATAGTAGTCCAGAAAGAAAGAATACCAAAAGGGTATCTATGGGAAGTATGTACGAAGAAGATGATATGGTCCCGACGGCCCGACTTCTTTACCTTGGTTCGACATCTGGGTTTAGGCTTTAGGGTTGCTTCAGGGGAGTTCTAGTTCAACTCCCTGAAACATTTCATTGTCATCGCACAAAGAAACTGAAGCTTCAGCAGGTGAGATACCAAGTGGAATCAATGTCGCATCAGGCATGGAGAATTGATGCCAAAAGTGTCCAAAGTCTCTCTGTGAGATGGAAGTCGCAATAGGCCCACGTTCGGAGAGTTCTCCGAGACCGTTGACGAAAATGAGGTAAAGTTGCGCATCGAGATTCTCCTCAACGATATTTTTGACATTGCTGAGATGCATCCGAATATCGGAAGCATGTCCCGAAAGCAGAAGTCGAAAAGATTGTAGCTGCCAATCATGAGCACTTTTGGGAAGGCACTGGCCCGTACAAGATCAAAGAACGAAAGGAAATCGTTGGATAACTTCAAGAGCACTTGGATTTCATGGCTCAGGCCTGGCTGAGGCCGAGGTTTAGATGACTCCATGATCATCAAGGGTTCTAGGAAAGGCAACGCGGAGACACACTCAGCGCGGACTTGAACCTGCGTTTGCATCCGTGACCCCCCGTGAGCTCGCGAAGAAGCGCTGCTAGTTGGGACGTGAAGTTTTGAACATCCCGAGAACTCCTTTCAAAGTCGCAGGCCTCCGGGAGCAGAAAGCAAAGGCAAGACGAGAAATTTCCCAAGGGCAGGAACAAAGCCCTGTGGTGCTTTCGACCCAATGTGCCCAAATGTGAAGCTCACTTTCAACAGTTCAGGTCTTCTTCTGGCTCTCATGACGGAGAGCAAGACTGCAACACGTGGCCAGCAACATTCATCTCTTCCTTCCGCAAACATCTTCGAGAACTTCTGGTTCTGGCGAATGCCAAATGCAGAACTAGCTGTTTTCAGTGCGGAAGTGCGCACATACCTCAAATGCACAAGTTGTACGCTTCTCGATTTTGCCACGTCCTTACATGCCTTCCCGGTCCCTAGTACTTCGGGAAGAAAATGCTGCGGCACAAGTTCGGTGACGCAGACTTCTGAATCATGCGTGATTCTGCAACACTCTCGCTTTAAATTAGGGTTGCTCATTGGGTCTCCCAGTATAGTATACTCATTATGAACAGCACCTGCCTAATTCTGATCCGCCTGCCAAGCCTTCCTAAACGAGGCAGTGGCCATTTGCCCAGCCAGAGTCCCCTCTACACACTTTTTTGGATTATCCTTGTGAGCCCTCGGCTGTATGAATACGTACTGCAAGGGCTACAACAGGATCCTAGCAAGGAGGTGACTCGTAGATTCCTTTAAGAGCCCCACATCATTCTTTATGGCGCAGCAGCCCCCAGGCCATACACGATGTTCGCCGGGACAGGAGCCGACTTGAAGGCGGGCATTGCCGATAACCTGCTGCGCCTATCAATCGGCTTGGAGGACACTCAGGACATTATTTTTGACATCTTGAATGCTCTGAGCGTTGCGCTGTGAAATGACGCGAGGGGCACTAGCCGTAGGTGCTCTTGCTCCGCACCCGTTTAGTATTATGAATTCTTCCTGACTCCGTGTGCTGTACCTGCTGGTCGTCACACGCATGACCACAATCAGCAAAATGGCCGGTGACTTTGTTGCGCAGAGCACCTGGCCTATGTAGATGTTGGCGTTTGACATAGCTAGCTCTCCAGTTCTGCATCACTCTGAAATAGGGATCCCCAATCACTGAGGCGGGGGATCCACGCATCAATATTCATGAAGGCTGGCGATCCGCTACAGTAAGGATTTAGTAAGCGAGCGGCGATCCGTGCAGTCAGTTCGACGGTTCCAGAGGGAATCTTGCTGGAGATCTGGCCCAAACTGAACTGTTTCCATGTTACTTCGGTAGTTAAGCCCAGCTAGGCTGCATGTAAGCGGAGCTGCAGAAAGCATGGCTGGCGATCTCATGTGCCCGGTACCTCCCGCAAGATCTCCTGAAGTGATCCTTACTCTGGGCCCTACAACCTCAATGTGCGGAAGCAAGGTGACCAACAAGAAATTTCTGACTTCCCTCAGCTCCCTTAGACCCTCTTAGACCGTCTTTGACCCTTATAAGAGTCCCTTAAGCTTCTCCCATGAGCTCCCCATGAGCTCCCCATGGTTCTTTTGCCTTGTGGCCTTTGGCCACTCTTCATCCTCCAAGTGCTGCGGGAAGCTGAGAGCCAGGAGCCTTTTGGAGCAGAAGCTGTGTTTTTTTTCCTCTAGGTCATCCTCTTTTTCCCGCCTTTTAGTTTCCATATGTTTTCAATAAGTGGGAGCTCCGCATGACCCAGATTCCCAGGTCCTTGGCCCAGGAGCATGGGCTAGAGCTGCTGCAGCAACGGCTTCACTGCTCCAGTTGAGGGTTCGGCCTTCGGCCTTTGCCAGACATTTGGAGTCTACCCGTAACTGAAGTCTAAAGGCAAAGCAGTCCGTCAGATGTGGCCTGGAGTTTCTGCAGGGAGGAAAGGAGATTAAAGTCATGGACAGGCCACGATTCATATCCAAAAGTTTGTGGAACCCAGCCTCGAATCCTTGTTAGGGTCCCCACAGCCCAAGCTAAGACCCGTCATGGACGCTTGGATGCTTCTGACGCCAGAGTATGCCGCGAGAGACTGCGCAAACCCCGCACAAAGGAGCAAAAGATGCAAGTATGAAACGGCCTCAATGGAATCAAGGGCAAAGGAATCTCTTTTGGATCCTTTTTGCACGAGATCTGAAATGTAGGAGAGAGCGGTTTTGCGAAAACCCCATTTCCTGAAGTTCTCCACCAAAATGTATTGTAGTCATTGTAACCAGCAAGCTTTAGTTCACATTTTCACATTCGAGGTTGCAATTGCACGTCGGTGGCGCCCCTGAGCGGGAGCAGGCAGAGCCCATGACCCTTGGCTTGAACTTGGAACCTTTCTGCCTCAGAAATCAGCCATCAACCAGAAGGTTTACAGATTGTTTAGGGTTAGGGTCCTTTAGCAGTTTAGGGTTGCCGTTCAACGGACCAGGGCATCAGCCATGTTGAACATGTCAGCAAGACTTTCTAGGGCGAAGGGGGGTTCACTCAATGGCACACAGTTCGCGCAAGGAACAACACAACAAGGAGGCTGTCTGTGTCTCTGTGTCTCTGTGTCTCTGTGCGCGTGCGCGCGTGCAGGCGTGGGTGTGTGTGTGTGTGTACTGGCAGCAAAACGGCATTGACTTGGCAAGAACTTGCACAGGACAAGCAAGTGGGACATGGGAAGTTCTGCGTTATGGTCCCTTGGGGATCTTATGATAGCGTGATGATCTCACCCTCAGGGGAAGGTCTCTCCAGTTGACCTTCTATACCCCCGAACACCCCCCGCTCAAATCCGTAGCCGGACGGGCCTCACTTGATGCGGCTTGATGTGCGCTGGTGTTGGCCTCTGGTCCTGAGCTTCCGCCTGGAGCTATGCTTTGTGGCAGAGCACTTCGGGGTGCACTTGCAATCCCATGATCAGTAGTGGTCGAAACCGGTGCTGTGCCTTCTACACGGTCCCGACTCCCAGATGCCCTTCCCGCAGCCCAAGCCCAGCCCAACTGCGGCGTGCACATATGCAGGTGCATTGCGTTGCTTTTACAT
>CAJNDS010002096.1:615000-620000 GCA_905221605.1 Symbiodinium natans
TTTGAACATAATTTGCTTAAATTCAATGTTACCGTGGACTCGTGTCGCGGTTGCTTCATGCAAGCTGGCTTAGAGCTTTCTTGACTGTATGAAGTTTAGATGGCTCAGTACAATTCCTCAGGTTTGCGTCGTTGAGCATAAGCTCATGTTAACCACGGCTAGTAGGAAAGCTGTTGGCTTGCCGGAGCATAGGCCATAGACGCCACGTCGAATCTGGCTCCTGTAGCCTTCTGTTTCCGAACTTGTGGGCGCCCCCCCCATCACGCAGACAGCGAGGAGGGCGCCAGACGCAGAGAGCGTGAGACAAAAGCAGCGCATGGCCTATAGGACAATATCGGATCATGCAACGGGTTCCCGAAAGATATCATGAAATATATTTGCCGCAAGATATCCCAACCAGGATAAATCTAACTTTCGTTGTGGGCCAGCCAGTAAGAATGGCCAGCTGCGGTGACACTTCTATTTGCACGACAAAGTTCCCAGTCTACTCCCCGAGTCCAAGGGTGTCGGGTTTAGGCCTCATCGCGGTATAGTATTGCAGAGTCCTCTCAAAGTATGCTTCCCATTACATTTGCACTGCTCTATCTTAAAGAGCTAGACAGACATAGTCCTGAAGAGCGCCTTTCAAAGGTTCTTCAAGCAAACCTTCATTCAGCAAGCTGCCTGTCAACCGCCCCACCCTTATGCGCAGCACTCTGTTAAGTGGTGCAATGGAATCTGTATTGATACGAGTAGGCTGACTGAGAGGCACGTGTGTTCGTCATCGGGAGCTTTGCCATCCGCAGAGGTTTCGGCTGCATGGGGGATCGTACTCTTCTTAAAAACTCTCGTTTCAGTGATTGCGTTCGTTGCTACCATGACGTATCGCATCTACTTGCCATGACTCGATTGAGCTTATCTTATGCGTTTTCATCATTGCCACGGCTGCTGCCACGAGTGACTTCTGCGTTGTCGCTCAGTAAAGCTATTGGTACAGTGGTCATGTAGGTTGCCCAATGCACGGCCAGGGATCTCCCTTCTTGGGGCAAACATGCCATGCGAGTGCGGAAACTCTCAAAAGAACCTTGAAACCCTGTTTGTTAAGCTATGACAGAACCAGTCCTTTAACCTCAACAACACCCTGAATTCCTGCAAAGGTTTCCAGCTGCCCAGAAGCGGTGTTTGCCCGGATGCTCCATTTTAGCATGGTTCGAATAAGTGCGGGCATGAATGCGGTGGTAACATGGACTTCTCATGGTGCGGGCCTGGCTGCTCTGGCGACGGGATGCTCGTGTCACATGGACATTCCTATCGTGTGAGCATGGATTCCACTGCTCTGGTTTCATGGGTGTTCTTATCGGGCAGGTGGACTGTCTGGCCACTGGCTGCTACGGTAACATGAGAATTCATAGCATGCGGGCATGGGTAACATGGACGTGCATGTGCATTCCACTGGATTCTCTTGTAACAGGGACGATCCTATCAGGCGGGCATGGATTCGCTTGCCGCACTCTGGTCACATGGACGTTTTTAATTGTGCGGACATTGATGCTTTGGCACTCACGAGGCGCAATAGCTGGAAACGCTAGCAGGCGCGACCATGCAAAATACTTTTCAGTATCGATGGAAATTTGCAACTACGCGTGCATGGACAGCAGCTGGGTACCCTTAACAAGGAGAAACTTCGTCAAAGAAGAACTGTAAAAGTATGAAGTGCAATCAAGGTACTCTAAGATGGATTTCCCGTTGCCGTTCATCTTGGCCCTTTGGGGAGTTCAACCTAAGGACCTAAGCCCGATCGGCTTTGGATCCTTGAAGTCCTCTCTGAGGTTTGAGCCCGCATTGAACTCAGGCAGACGTCAAGGCAAGGCGTGCCCGAGGATGCCGAGAAACTCCTGACAGCTGCTGTCACAAGGCCGTTCCACAGTTTCCAGCGTTTGAAAATTGAATCTCCGCCGCGTCTGAAAGGTCACAGGTTTGAACAGGACTGTGGGGTGAGCAGAGTTTGACTCAGAGTGGGCCGCGAAGGAAGGTTACTGGTTTCAGATCAGTATGCAGTGCCAAGACAAGGCACATAGGTGCCAGAAAGCTCTCACACTATGTTCAGAGCTGAATGCTGTGGCCCATGTTTGCCCTACAGACACCAGCTCATTCTTTATGTGCTGGAGGGCTTTTGGAGGACCCAAGTTCTTTCTGGTAGGGAAGACTCAGGCTTACTATCAAGGGCAGAAGCTCGTTGATTTGCATCTCGTCGCCTGTACTGAGCCACGTGGCGACGACTCATTAGACAGCCCAGCGTCAGATGATATCGCTTAGAAACTCAAGTGTAAGTAATGTGTTGCGGGTTCTTGGCGAACTCTTGCGGAGGTGTTGTAACGTGCCCTCCCATTTAGCTGCCGAGTGCCCATTCTTTTGAATTGCAGTCGGACTTCCATCAGGGATGATGGAGGCCCTTCAACCGGGTTGATACTAAAAGTAAAAAGTTGTCAGATTCTTTTTGTCCCTTAAGGCATCCGTGAGTATATTAAGTTTTCTTGTTTCCACCGGGCCTCAAACACCATTCACAACATCACTTTGCTCAGTCATATTGCACAATTCTTCGTGGAAGTCCCAAATCAAGAGAATCGGTTGTTTCGGCTATAAACATTTCATAAAAAGCCCAAGAACAGTATCGCACATCATTGTTTTTCGGCCTGTTCCCACCAAGCCCACACCTCCAACCCGAACCCACAGTTATATTCAGCTATATGGGTGTACGATATCAAGGGGTACCTTCAGGGGTACCTTATAGGGCTCCTTATGAAGGGGTCCCAGTAGAAAACTTAAAGGGATCCGTTGGGGACCTCGATCTCCTTGACGCCAACACCGTAAGTGTGAAGGCGTAATACAGTAAGTGCAAAGGCGAAGCATCGCACAACTTCCTGGCGGGGAAACCCTGGAGACCCGAGCTTGCCCATGCCGCACATTGTTGCTGCACTTGTTCAATTCTGATTCGTGCTCAATGACTGAGCCACGCTATGCCACGCTGCATAGGCTCCCGGCTCTTGTGGCACACGACTTCTTCCAGGACGCAGATGGTGATAAAAGCGGGTGTTGGAGAGAGCTCACGTCTTTGAAGCAACACGTTCACATCATTCAAGGATGGCATGGATGTGTAAAGTGTAAAGCGTTTCATGGGTTTTTTTCTACCTGCCTTGCATGGTGATCGTGCATGGAAAGGTCTACAAACGTTGGACGTTAGAATCACAACCGTCGCAACCCAACTGATTGGGCATGCAGGTGGACAGTTCATTCCATCGCATGTGCTTTCTCATGACCGGGCGCTTTTGGATCTCAGGGAGAAACCGTTCCTCGACCTCCTTTCCATGTCGCCGCATCGAAGTCCGTCACTTGATGCTGCTTGTCTGTGTCGCAGCCGCAGTGCTGCATGGCGGACAAGCTTGGAGCCAGACCCATTTGGAAGAAGATGCCTGTTTACTGCAGCTGGTAGTGGATGTGTCAGACCCCGGATACCAATCTGGATTTTTTTTCTTTGGCGCGGCCGTGCGCTGATATGTGCTGCCACACAAATGTGAACTCTGCACGGGCATACAAGATGTAAAGCTGAGTCCTGCCCTGTGTGACATGAACCCAGGAAACTGCCAACGCTTCGGCCTGGAAAGATTTGAAGACGCATGAGCAACGGGACCTGGCACAGAGCAAAGAGGCTCTTCGGAACCGGGAGTGGATTGAGCAACGCACGCTCGTCGATCGAGCACATGTCTTGAGACCCTGACACAAGCATTGATTTTGGGGCATCCCTGTACTAAACTTTTCTAAGCCCTAAGCCCTGCATGAAGTTTGGACTGGAAGTGAAGTTAAAAGAATGCGATTCCAAAAGCTGTCAAGGTGCATCTAGGTTTTGGTATGGCTTGCCTGGGCTGTGTCTGCGCAGTGCTTTGGGCCATAGAGATGTGCGGGATCAGCTGCTCCCAGAGCCGACGTGGCGGGCAATTGGCTTACCTAAGCACCTCCTTCCTGATCCTGGGTCCATTTTGGAAAGGTTTCTCCTTGTTGCGAAGAGATGATGTCCTCATTGTAGACAGGGGTGCAATGTAAGAACCCCATTTCCCCGGAGCCACTTGTAACCAAATCAATTCTTCCGTGCCCCTTTCCCGCCCCGCATCCCCCCTGTAGGATCAGTGTTTCGCATAGCCTGCTGCTCACCATCTCATTACCACTCGCGCGGGAGCTGAACTTCTCACCGGCTGCTTCTGGGAATCTAGGTCCAACTATAGTCTGCACATGTTTGCACTCTGCACAGATCTGCACAGATCTGCACAGATCTGCACAGTACAGGTTGCCAACATCTGCAGACCCTGCTTCGGTAGTGTCCCTCATTGTCATGACTGCATTGTTTCGAGATGCTCAAAGACTCAAAGATTCTCCAGTTTGCATCGAGTAAATGTATCACGTCGGCAGCTCCGTGAGCACTTGGACCCGTGTTCTTTGGCACCTCAAAAAGTTAGTCTTGCACCCGAGGTAGAAAAAATAGTGAGGCATACTGTTGCGTGTGTGTGTGTGTGTGATGTACTGGAATATGAGGCCATGCTCCAATCGTATACTCTAATACAGTATACGATTTTTGCAACTTCCGTGCTCCAGGATTCTTTCAAGCTGCCCATGCCTTGGAGGACTCTCAGATGGCTTCAGAATGTCCGATCATAGTATGCTGTGGCTATAAACCCATGTAGTATCATAGTCTATTCCGTAGTTGTACATCTTGCTAGCTTCTGTTACTCCGGTTCTTTGGTGTGTAGACCCATCTACATCTGCCTGCGAAGGGAAGAGAAAGCCGCAAGAAACCGCACTTTCCATCCAGAGGGTGACTATAGGTCTCTGGAGAAACGATGCATAGTGTACAAACAGTCAGAGCTTTTTGGGGATCCCTCGTAGTAAGGACCCTCATCAAGGTACCCCCTAGTATCGTAAATCCCCATTCCACCTTGTAAAAAGTCCAATAGACGCTGTACTTGTGATCG
>CAJNDS010002096.1:625000-676807 GCA_905221605.1 Symbiodinium natans
CCCGCCGACCTCCCAAATACGTACCTTTTTTGGGCTCTTTTTAGGCTTGAAAACGCTGTAAAGGGCACGTATTTCCGAGGTCGGGCCGTTCCCGGACCGCACCCCCCCCCCGCCCGCCGACCTCCCAAATACGTACCTTTTTTGGGTCTTTTTGGGCCTGCAAACGCCGTAAAGGGCACGTATTCGGAGGTCGGGCCGTTCCGGACCGGACCCCCCCCCGCCCGCCCTCCCAAATTCGTACCTTTTTTGGGTCTTTTTGGGACCTGAAAACGCCGTAAAGGGCACGTATTTTGGAGGTCGGGCCGTTCCCGGACCGGACCCCCCCCCCCGCCCGCCAACCTCCCAAATACGTACCCCGGAGGTCGGGCCGTTCCCGGACCGGACCCGCCCGCCGACCTCCCAAATACGTACCTTTTTTGGGTCTGAAAACGCCAAAGGGCACGTATTTCGGAGGTCGGGCCGTTCCCGGACCGGACCCTCCCCCCGCCCGCCGACCTCCCAAATACGTACCTTTTTTGGGTCTTTTTGGGCCTGAAAACGCCGTAAAGGGCACGTATTTCGGAGGTCGGGCCGTTCCCGGACCGGACCCTCCGCCCGCCCGCCGACCTCCCAAATACGTACCTTTTTTGGGTCTTTTTGGGACGTATTTCGGAGGTCGGGCCGTTCCCGGACCGGACCCTCCCCCCACCCGCCGACCTCCCAAATACGTACCTTTTTTGGGTCTTTTTGGGCCTGAAAACGCCGTAAAGGGCACGTATTTCGGAGGTCGGGCCGTTCCCGGACCGGACCCTCCCCCCGCCCGCCGACCTCCCAAATACGTACCTTTTTTGGGTCTTTTTGGGCCTGAAAACGCCGTAAAGGGCACGTATTTCGGAGGTCGGGCCGTTCCCGGACCGGACCCTCCAAATACGTACCTGTTTTGGGTCTTTTTGGGACCTGAAAACGCCGTAAAAGGTACGGAGTTCGGAGGTGAGCCCGCTAATAAAGCCCCTACACCCTAAACCCTGAACCCCAAACCCTAAACGAAATAAGACATGGGAGGTGCGACCTGTGAAATAGATAGAGGCGTGCCGTTACGGCTTTACGTCCTTTTCCAGGTTCAAGTGACCCCAAAAAGGGTCGGGGGTGGGGCGGCTCGAGAAAATGGGACGCAAAACAAGGAAGGGAACCTTCCCCTTCTTCATGAGGCCACTCTCGAAATAGCATACCCTTCAGGGCCTAGGAATGTTTGGTCCTGGGCTCAAATCCCTTCAGCCCAACCCTGATTGGGGAATAGGAACCTTTTACGGTTCGGTATCTATTTCGGTTCGGTTCGACGGTTCCGGTTTTACTATTCGGTTCGCAGGTTCCGGTTCTGACGGTTCCGGTTCCACGGTTCGCGGTTCGGTTCCTTCGCTTCCTGACTACCACTACCAAACCACTACCACTACCACTACCACTACCACTACCACTACCACTACCACTACCACTACCACTACCAAACCACTACCAAACCACTACCACTACCACCACTACCACACTACCACACTACCACACTACCACACTACCACCACACTACCACACTACCACACTACCACACTACCACAACTACCACGACGACTGCTACTACCACTACCACTACCACTGCTGCTATTGGTACTAGTACTAGTACTAGTACTAGTACTAGTACTAGTACTACGACTATTACTACTACTACTACGACGACGACGACAATTTCGACAGTAGTAGTAGTAGTAGTAGTAGTAGTAGTAGTAGTAGTAGTAGTAGTAGTAGTAGTAGTACTACTACTACTACTACTACTACTATTACTACTACGACGACGACTACAACTACAACAACAACAACTACTACTAGTACTACTACTACTACTTCTACTACTACTACTACTACTTCTACTTCTACTTCTACTTCTACTTCTACTTCTACTTCTTCTACTACGACGACTACTACGACTACTACGACTACCACTACGACTACGACTACGACTGACTACTACTTCTTCTTCTACTTGTACTTCTTTTTCTTTTCTTCTACGTCTACATCTACTTCTACTTCTACTTCTACTTTACGTCTACTTCTACTTCTGATTTTACCACTACCACTACCACTACCACTACCACTACTACTACTATTACTACTACTACTACTACTACTACTACTACTACTACTACTACTACTACTACTACTACTACTACTACTACTACTACTTTTATTACTACTACTACTACTACTACTACTACTACTACTACTACTACTACTCCTACTACTACTACTACTACTACTACTACTACTACTACTACTACTACTACTACTACTGCTATCACTACTACTACTACTACTACTACTACTACTACTACTACTACTACTACTACTACTACTACTACTACTACTATTCCATTCCATTCCATTCCATTCCAGTCGCAGCCGCAGTCTCGATCCACAGCTTAGCGTACAGCCTAGTGGCACTGCCTTGCAGCGGCGCTTCAAGAGCACAACGGATTTCCGTTTCCACATGAGAAAAAAGGCAGGTGACCCGCTACGAATAGCCAAGCAACCACCAATCACACCCACGGTCAGTACATGCACTATACAAGCACAGGTGCAAAACAACGTGGTCAGCTCAATGATGTATCGCACTCAGAAGCAATCAGTTGAGGACCTCCATGGAGAGTTCGGAACTACAGTGACTCGTCGCATCGCGCAAGTTGCCTCATTGTCCGAATTAGCCACGGGCCAACCCACAGATTCCCAAGGGCTAGGTGGGGAGCAGGAGCGAACAGTCCACAACGAATGTCGCCACATTTCCTTCCAGCTATCCCAATAGACCGCTGTAGACAAAATTTTGTCTTTGTCTACTGTAGACAAGTTTTTGTCTACATAGACAAATTCGAAAATTTGTCTACTGCTGAAAAAAATAGACAAAATGATGCTGCAAATTTGTCTACGTAGACAAATTTTGTAGACAAAACTTGTCTACGTAGATAAATTTTTTAAACAAAATTTGGCGTCAAAAATAGACAAAAAAATTTGTCTACCTAGACAAATTGGTCACTTTTGTCTATCCAAACTTCGGCTAAACTTCGGGTAAACTTCGGGTTAAACTTCGGGAAAACTTCGGGTTAAACTTCGGGTTAAACTTCGGGAAAACTTCGGGATTTTTCCTGCGGGCCCTTGAAAAATTCGAATTTGAAACCTTCAAACTTCGACTTCGACCCTTCCAAACTTCGACTTTGGCCTTTCCAAACTTCGAACAAACTTCGGCGAAACTCCGCCCGAAGTTTACTCGAAACTTCTTCGAAATTTCGGGTTGTGCCCCCCCCCAATTTGTCTATTGTAGACAAAAATTTGTCTACTGTAGACAAATTTGTTGTCCAAAATTTGTCTACTGTAGACAAATTTTGTCGACAAATTTTTGTCTAAATAGACAAATCGTGTAGACAAAAATTTGTCTATTGTAGGCAAATTTTTTTGTCTACTGTAGACAAAATTTTGTTTTTAACTATGTAGACAAAATTTTGTCTACAGCGGTCTATTGGGTATTGCGTTCGAAGGTGAGAGCTCCATGAGTGGGGACATCAGAGCAATTCCATACATTGTCGTATCCTGATTGGAACTCCTGTGGCCGAATTGTCGGCACACACAAATGCCCAAGTATCAAGACTAAGGGCACAGTCATAACGACAGTCACACGACCTTGGGTGGGATCTTGCCCACGTTGCCCATATATATATATATATATGCTGTGTTCCGCATTGCTTCAGCGGTCGAAAGCTGTTCAGGGTTGTTACATGTCGCTTCCCCCGGCCCCTGCGGACAGGACCGGAACCCTCACACCATACGCAGACCAAACTAGGTGTGTAATCTTGAACAGGCTGTAGAGATATCTGCGTGCCCCGGACTTGGGACCGGGCCGGCTCTTTTGTACTTGGCTGACACCCATCATCCAGCAAGCACCACTTTCACAATAACACTTCCTGTCCTGCGTCAGACCGCCGTCGGCACGACCCCGTGTTCCGAGAACAGAGGAGGCACCCGTTGCTCATCCCACGCATGACCCAGAAATAAAGCGGCGCCATTCTGCAGAGCGGCCTCTTGGCAAATTGCACAATGCATCGGCTACCCACAATGGGGCCGTTTTGCACAAGCCAGGGGCCGAGAAGTACTTTCGGCTTTGGATGGACCCTTGCACAGCACCGTCGGCGCGATGTCGAGAGCACTTCCTGTCCTGCGTCAGAGCGCCGTCGGCACGACCCCGTGCTCCCAGAGCAGACGAGGCCCCCGTTGCTCATCCATTGCATGACCCAGAGATAAAGCGGTGCCATTCTGTGGAGCCCTCTTGGCAAATTGCTCAACGCATCGGCTTCCCTCAATGGGGCCGTTTTGCACAAGCCAGGGGCCGAGAAGTACTTTCGGCTTGGCCCTGCGCAACTTCGTCGGCACGATGACGAAAGCACTTCCTGTCCTGCATCAGAGCGCCGTCGGCGCGACCCCATGTTCCAAGAACAGAGGAGGCTCCCCTTGCTCATTACTTGCATGACCCAGAGAGAGAGCCACCCCCCCCCCCCGCCCCCCCTCCCCCCCCCCTTCTCTGCAGGAAAGACCAGGCGCCAGAAAGCGCGCATAGCTACTACTACTACTACTACTACTACTACTACTACTACTACTACTACTACTACTACTATTATTACTTCTACTATTACTATTATCATTACTACTACTACTACTACTACTACTACTACTACTACTACTACTACTACTACTACTACTACTACTACTACTACTACTGCTGACGACTAACACATGCGAGGTTTCAGCTCCTGCTACAACAGTGAATACTGCATCAATTCCTTTCCAACACCGACGGGCACAACAGCAAATGCCAGATGACTGGCAGACATCAAAGGCATCTTTCCAGGTCTACACTGACTCAATTGGGAGTACTCGACTGTGCGGGGTCGACGCAGCAGGTTCTGTTTGAGGGTAGACCACTGACGAAGTCTCTTTTTCGGACTATATAGTGTTAATCTTATGCTTCTGACCATAGGTGCCATGTGATGGCCCCTTCTGAGAGGACAATTGCAGTAGGGCCTGTGCGATGCTGCCTAATTGAAACTAGCCTCTTGTTAGCCTTTCACAAGACTCCGTCTTGAAAAGGCAGGGTGGGCCTTTGAGAACTGCAGTAACATGGTATTTCAGGTGTGGTACTTGCTGATCTTTTTCCGATCCTCGGATGAGAAATAATCTGGACTTCCGCGGCGCGAGATTTCGGAACTTGAAGGTTTCACGCTCTCGAACGCAAAGTCAGGGTTTAGGGGTTCAGGGCTTGCCCGCCGCTGCAATACAGTCAAGCGATCTTCGTCAGGGGCAGGTCTGACGCGGCGCCTTAGCCCATATACTGTATATGCATATGGTGGAAAAGAGTGTGTGCCGTAAACCCAATAACACAAGATCATTCACGTTACCTTCACTACACGCTTTCTTGTTCATGATTCATTTAATGGTAGGCATTTTGCTGGGCACATCGGCTCCCTGATCCGAGGATCCCTGGGGGGTGTCTTTGGGGCCGCCGCCAACCTATCTGCTAGCTGGCTGGCCTTTGAGATGTCGCCGCCAGAGGAGAGCATACATACGGAGAGTCTCCGGCATGTCGTTTGATACAGCTACGATCGAGTATGGGGACGATGCGTCTTGCAGCTGGGGCTCCAGATTGTTGGCAAATGTTGCGGAAAGCTCGATGTATCCGTGGACGTAGATAGAACAAACACGCTGAAATCTGCGCCAAGGAGCGATTCAGGTTCCATATCTTCCAAGCAAGGTAGGATTCCGCATCCCAAAAACTTTCAGTTTGCTTAAGGTCCTAAGTTTAAGGTTTGAGGCGCAGTCCTAAACCTTATAGCAAACCTGAAGGAGCTCATGAACCTCCAGACGGCGAACCAAGCCTGCTTTGGGATTGGGCACTGCATGGGTGCCGTAACCTGTGCGTTACCTGAGAATTCATTGTGTGTTTTTCTTAGGTTTTCGAACTTGGTCTGACTTGCGGTTCCGGTTCCCCAAAGCTGTGGAAGTTTGGTGACATTTGAAAAGAATGTGACGATATGCGCCGCTTCTTTGCATGAGAATCTTGTGTCTGCTGATGGACTTCGGGGACACTTTGCGATTGTTAGACAAGACTAGTGGTCTAGTAAATGCTGCATCACCTTTTTCTTTGCTCCTCTTAAACTAACGTATCCTCGGCTTGTCGAGGGAGAGGAGGTCCAGCGTATCTGAGAGGTACGAACACATTCCTCAACCGTATATACGAGATAGAGTTAGAGCCCTGAAGGCACTTGCTTATTCATGCTCGACACATGTGTCGGAGTACAACATGTGTGTTGTACATAGTACCAAGTCTAACAGCAGTGCCGAAGTGTAGTTCCGCTGTTGTGACGGGGAACTCCTGACGCTTTAGGCTCGGGCTCAAGACGTCCAGGAAAGATAGAGGCACGCGCCATGGCCAAATCCTTTCCTGGTTCGTCTACGAAGCTCGAGAAGTTCGAAGAGAGTGACTGGTCTCCCACATGGGAGATACTAAAGGCGATCTCAGGACATTCCGTTGGCGAAGGACCACACTCCTGACGCCCCCATGTCTGTCTCTTCGGAAAACCTTTGTCATTACCTGCGAGAAGGTAAAGTGTTGTCACGCACATGCTCGCGGACATTCCCCTGCCGGAATTGGTTCCGAGGTAGCTGCGAACGTCGCGATCATTGCTACAACATCCACGGCAATGACGCGCACGAAGCTATCAGCCAGGCGATTGTTGACAGATTTCGGAGCGCTCGCGGATCTCAGCGAGCTGGACGCTGGTACAACTCCACCACCGCTCAAGCCAAGTAATTACTTCAGCCGCGAAGAGGCTGTCGATCATTGTGTGGCACAGGTGGCGGATTTCAACCAGCAAGTTTGGCGAGCCTTTGCTTTCGGACATTCCAGTTTGGAATTTCGGGACTGACTACAAAACGTGGTGCCAGGCCCGCCGAACTCCGGCACCGAAGCGTAACAAAAGTGCTCCAGCTACCAAACATGCACTTTTGCAACGACAACACTTCCTTCACGAGCCCAGGCCCGCAGCACCTAGGCGCATTCCCAGTCGCAGAGCCCAGGATCTCAGAGCCCAGGCCCTGGCAGAACGCCGAGCCCTAGGACATGGCGCGCAAAGTCTCCCGCAGCTTCCGCGGCTTCGTTGACGCGCTATCCTGTAGACGTCAGCCGGTCAATACCTCCGTCTGTGACACCTCAGCCAGACTCCACGACCGGACGAGTCGGCCACACCACCGTGACAGGCCCAGAACCACAAGCAGCCTGAACCACCACGTCACCTAACATTCCGCAGAAAGCCCCGCCCTGTGGTGCCAAACCACCAACGCCAGCGGCAAAGAAAGCCCCGCCCACTTTCACCGCCCAAGCACGGCAACAACCTCCCCCACCCCGCAGACAAATTCGGCCCCCGACAGACCTCGACGCCCGCGAGCGTTCTGCTTCGACACCCTCACACGGCTGGACCTTGGGCGGGATTCTGGCCAACTCGGCTGGGTTGCGCAAAATACGGTCCAGCCACCGATCATGCGGCGTGATATCTGCCGCGGGCGCCCGAGTCACCTTCAGCACTGCACCAAGCGCCGGGAGGTCGACTCCGCATGTTAGAGAAGCACGGGTGACCCGCTGTAATCAGAAACAGGCAGGACACTCAAGCAGTTCAGCAGCAACCAGTCTTTCATCTACCTGCTCGAAGCATGCTTCGAGCAGGTATGCATGGGCCGCTATCACAGCCCCGGTCACGTTCCAGCCACTCCTCCGCTCCTGGGCCCACTGGATGTGGCACAATCGCCTTTGCCTACGACATCGCCTCGAACGAGTTCCGACCAAGGCGAACGTGGTCTGACAGAGCAGGCCAGTGAGTTGGTGACGAGGATTCGCCTTTCAGAATTGGGCAGTTTCCCTGCGAACGGGCGAAAGTGCTGTGGCTTTGTGGTGAGTAAGCGCGAGAAAGCCTGCTGCAGCTGCCTTTGACGGTCTGGCCTTTTATTGGCTTGCGTGGGCACCCTTTTTCAGAGAAGTTGAACATGCTCTTCTGGCTCCTCTGCAGTCTGTTACGTGGTTACATTGGTCTCGGGTATGCGTGAGGACCCCTTTTTCCTTGCTGCTGAGCACTTCTTGCTTGTTGTAGCGCGATTGCTGTGCTCCTACAACCAGTACTCATTGCTGTGGTTCCTCTGCGTGTCTCTGGGCGCTGTTGCTCTTGTTGAGTAAGTGCAAGAAAGCCTTTCTGCAAGCGTCCTACGTTGGTGTGGTTGGTTATGCTGCAACTCATGGTGAGTAAGTGCGAGAAAGCCGTTTTGCTGCAGCTTTCTGCTACACTACGGACCTCCAGGGCTCGAGGTGCCGTTGGTCGGCCCATAGTAGAGACTTGCGCAGCGCACAGTCTACTTGCCTTCACAGTGAGCAGCACTAGGGTCTCCTCTTCTTTAAGCCTGCCCAGTTGCTGGCTGCACAGTTCGTGAACCTTGTACATGGCATGTAGGCTTGACCACCTGTCTAGCTGTAATATGCAGCTCCGCTGATGAGAGAGCGGTTTAGGGACGCACTCGTGACACACGAAGTGGGTTACGACCGTGTACGCTAGGGGGAACTCTCGATGCTAGGAATACCTCGAAGGTGTTTTTCTTTCTACCATATTTTCTCCCTTCTACAGGCTAGGGGCTCTCTCGAACTATTCTATTGAGAGAGCTATGAGAGGACATGTGTGCAACAGTCATGTGATGCTTGAATGTGCTAGCAGCATGCAGACATGTCAATTGCTTTGAAATTGCTAAGCTAGGTCCTGAGGACCTCGGTACATGAGAACAGTAGCTATGAACAGTGCATGAAAGCTACTGGAAAGAAAGGCCATGGAGCCTGTGCTCGTTTGGCCATCTGGGCTAAAGGCCCTTCGGAAAGGGGCTTGTGAGGCAGGGAGTGGGCGCGTACCTCCGGAATCCTTTCCTATCCTGGAGCCGGAAGGCCCCCCTCTGGGAACCTCGCGGCTGCTACGTCAAGGGCGCTCTCAAACCCTTTCATGATGGGGGAGGCCTCTGCTCCCCTGGGCGATGGCCGCTCGAGTGTGCGACCACGCTCACAAGGAGCGTGAAGCCTTCTGCATGGCTGCTGGGGGCGAAGGTGGCTGTTCTCTGGTAGCTACTGGAAGGCCTCCGGCCTCCGCGAACTGCTACGGCTCTGGCTTCTGGGACAAGGACACGGCAAGAAATTGCGCCAGAACAGCCGCTACGCTTGAAGCTCATGCATGCGCTACTAGTAGCCGCCGGGGATCCGGACAGGGACTTCCTGCTAAGAGCTCAGGACCGGCTACCCTTGATGATCCTAGGACCGCTCCCCCGGACCCTGCACATCTTCGAGGAGGAGAAGAAGTGGCCGCTCGACCGGTTTTCTTGGGCACCAGAACTAGCCTGGGTCCCAGGGCCTGGGTGCCTAACTATTGCTCGGTCCGCGAGCATGAGAGCTACGTCCGGGAGAAGTTTGATGAGGACGTGGCGGAGGGCCTTATGGAAAAGATGAATCTCCGAGAGTTCCAGGAGCGCTATGGTGAACACCGGGCGATTGCCGCCCTCGCCGTGATCGTCGAGGATGAAGCTATAGGCAAGAAGCGGGTCATCCATGATGGTCCTTTTTCATTCATTCAAACGCGTTCACTGAGTCAGCGATTCTGCGGGCGCAACATATCACTGTGGATACGGCCATTAGGCGCGCCAGACATCATGCCCAACCCTGTACACTAGCGGTGTTCTCTATTCCCTCCCTCCAGCCCCTAGCATCCCCCTGATGCGGAGATCGGCTGCCTGGCGAAGGCATCAAGAAGATAGCTTTCTACACTGTCTTGACATGTCATGCGCAAGCACTCGGACTGATCTCTTTTATAGCGTGGACAAATCCCACTCGCGTAGCTCGGAGGTCCTGCTGCTCTAGCAGCAAAACTTCCCCAGGGTGGGTAGGGTGGGCACTTTGAAATTGCCCCCCTTTCCGAAGGGCCTTTAGCCCAAATGGCCAAACGAGCACAGGCTCCATGGTCTTTCTTTCCAGTAGCTTTCATGCGCTGTTCATAGCTACTGTTCTCATGTACCGAGGTCCTCAGGATAGCTTAGCAATTTCAAAGCAATTGACATGTCTGCATGCTGCTAGCACATTCAAGCATCACATGACTGTTGCACACATGTCCTCTCATAGCTCTCTCATTAGAATAGTTCGAGAGAGCCCCTAGCCTTTAGAGGGGAGAAAATATGGTAGAGAGAAAAACACCTTCGATGTTTTCCGTGCTACACTGGCGGTGTTCTCTATTCCCTCCCTCCAGCCCCTAGCATCCCCCTGATGCGGAGATCGGCTGCCTGGCGAAGGCATAGGATAGCAACCCAAAAGGAGAGTGGGACCGAGTAGCGTCAAGAAGATAGCTTCCTCCCACACTTTCTTGACATGTCATGCGCAAGCGCTCGGACTGATCTCTTTTATAGCGTGGACAAATCCCACTCGCGTAGCTCGGAGGTCCTGCTGCTCTAGCAGCAAAACTTCCCCACGCGTAGCCACTCGAGCTACCATGGCTCCAGCTTCCGGGCCTTCTTGCTGAAACGGCCTAGCTTGGGGACCCTCGTCCTCTTTCTCTGGCCAAGCTCTTCATAGTAGCTCCCAGCATGCTCCAAGAGCTCCCTCAGGATTTTCCACTTTAGCTCTTCCCCTTCAGCTCAATTCTGAACTAGGGGTCGAAGCTAGCAAAGTTCTCATTTGTGAGATCATCTGCTAGTTGATTCATGTCCCTACGGATCCACTGTAGCTGAAGCTCACAGTTCTTTGCAGCTAGCTCCTCGGCTAGCTCCATCAAGATCAGCATGGATGGGAACTTGGTCGTCATGGCCTTGCGTAGCAGAGCTTCATTCGACTTGTTGTCCGTGTAGCCTCTCAGTGCTACTCTCGAAGCTTTTCTAGCTTCCCCTTCTGGGACCCAGAGCTTCACGGCCACCAGGGTCCCCAGCAGCTCCAGGGCGGCGATCACCTTGTTGGGGTCCTTCTTCGCAAATGCCCAGGGAGCCCACTTTCTAGTGACTTGCAGCGAGAACCAAGGACCTTGGCATCCCGGCACGAGCTCCAAGAACCCCCGATCCAGGCTCTCCCATTCTCCGCCTTAGCGTCCGTGAAGAAGCTGAGCGTCTGCCTCTCGTAGCACATGGACTCGGGTCCTTCTAGCCTATCCGCAACCACCTCATCAAGACCCTGAGCATCGTGGGCAAGGTGAGCAGCCCATGCTTGCCTTGGATGGCGGAAGACCATGCGTAGAGAGGTCCTAGGAATGGTCTCTCCCAGTCTAGCGCAATGGCCGCAAAGCCCTACGCGGCCCTCTCTCACCTGCGCCCGAAGCCAGTCGACTAGCCAGGTCGCTCTCTGCTTTGAGAGCCCCAATTTGTAGCCCACATACTCCGTTTCCATTCCTAGCCATTCCTCCCGAAACCCCCCTCGCGTCTTGGACCACTTGAAGGGAAAACTAAGGCAGCACATCGGGATGCCCTGCCGGCCCCGCTCCCCTGTGCCCAGGACCTCAAGGTCGTCCGCGTAGAGGAGGAGGTCCATCGGATCTGACCCCTTTTAGCTCTTCCTCCTCGTTCACCTGGCATCCCATGTAGCCATGCTCCGAACTCTGGTGCTTGTAGCGTCGGTGGGCTTTGGAAATGTCTCCGACCACCGAGAAGGCTGTAGCTTTCTTGGAGCGAAGTTCCCGGAGCAGGACCTTCTTCTCCCTAGCGCCCGGGCGCGGATCTTGTCCCGGCATCTTATCCGATTGTTGACCCGGACCCCATGGCTCGCCTCTGCGTCGGCTCGATTTCACATTGGCAGAGGAATACGGTTGGTCTTGGGTCCCGTTACCCGAAGCTGAAATTTTTGAAAGGTGTTTGAAGATCATTGGCGACCTTAGTTGGCTTCGAGAATCTCCCTGCTTCAGTCCCTTTTCTGAAATAAGCTCCCATTTCCGCCAAGGCGAAGAACCGGGCTCGATTCTTTGTCTCCCGTTTGTGTACAGAAGACAGTCTCTGCTTTGACGGGTATGTACCATTCGACTGCTTCGACGGGAATCCACAGGCGATGGAACATAGGCTTTTGACGAACGCTCACGGTTCAAAGAACCGATTTACACAAGCGAATCTTGCCACCCATCACATCGTGCAGAAACGAATTGTTTCGGAGCACAACACGTGTGTCGTACACAGTAACAATTCAAACAGCAGTGCCGGAGTGTGGTTCCGCTGTTGTGACGGGGAACTGCTGACGCTTAATTTTCGGGCTCAAGACGTCCAGGAAAGAGAGAGGCACTGCTGCGAAATTTTGTCAGCCCACCCTCCTCTTCCCCATTTGTCAGTTGCCTGCGAGATGCGCTTTCGTACACGATTCACCAGATTTTCATGAGCATCACCTGTGGGAATCCACAGTCGATGGAACATACACTTTTGACGAACACTCACCGTTCGAAGAACCGATTTACGAAAACGAATCTTGCCACCCATCACATCGTGCGTGGCAAAAGATCGCTTGCAAGCTTAGTGTTCGTACTGCAGAAACGAATTGTTGAAAGCAGACGTGCACTGACCATCCCTGCCACACTCGAGCTCGTCTCATGGTGCCGGGGACTTCACGTCCCGCTCTCCGGGACATCACTGGAATCGGGACGTTATTGAAGTTATTGTTAGAATTAGACAGCGAGCTTTCAATCTTTCTGGGTGTCAAGCTCAAGCTCCAGCTTCCCCTACTCCGCGCGATGGTTGGCAAGCTGAAGTTGTGAAAATAAAGTCTGTTACCCAGGTAATGTCCTCCGTGGCCCTCGCGTTCTTTCACCTCCATGGATCAGAGCAGAGCTCCTACAAAGTACATCTGGCAGGGGCAGCCCCTGCAGTGCTGTTCGTAGTGGCGAACGTTTCTGGGCGGTTCTACAACACTTTCGTCAGTGCATGATGAGCATGACAAGCTACCCTACGTATATACTTCACCTAGAGGGGTGTCTCTTTATGTAGTTCAGTCAAGTTGAATTGACTGTGAGTCAGAGCCCAGGTTATCATCTTGGCAATCATTGTTTTCTTTGTGCCACGTTCTCCGGCCTGCGCATGTGACTCCACGCCGACTGAGGGTGAGAAGGAAGCGTAGTCCCAACAACGGAAGTTCGAAGGAGGGAGGGTTTAGGTTTTAGGGACTTTAGGGACTTTGGTCTTTAGGGTTCGTGACGAGATCTCTGCTTCTCGGGACACATTTCACCCTTGAAAATTGCATTGCAAAACCCGAATGCATGCTGCCTGTGTAGAGAAAGACTTGTGGCGACAGCCAGGACAAAACTCCAACTTGTGCTCTGAGCTTGGACGAACCCGACCGGCACCTGATCTTCCGCACCGGAGTGATCTACAACTTTGAGCGTTCCTTCTCGGTGGGTGCAATCGAGGTGGCAACGACCATGATCTCTGAGGCGACGGAAGGTTTTCTAAAAAAAAGGTGTGCCTCTCAACCCTTTTAAGTCGGAGCTCCCTAAACCCTCGTCCTATGAGGGACGCCCGAGCATCGCTTTCTCTCTAGGCGTGCAAGAAAACCCTCAGGAGGAGTTCGGCTTCTCACCTCTGACCACGGGATGGATCTTTGGCTTCATTGCGCTGGGCTCAGCCCTGGCAAACATTCTGGTAAGCTTCACGCCTGCAAAAATCGATTCGCGCCCCTTGGACTCGGAGCCTGTATGGGTCTTCAAAGATGTGTTCTGATTTCGATGGTTTTAGTTTTTTAAATGGTTTTTGGATGTTTCCACCCCAAGGGCCCGGAGAAAGAGATACACCCTCCATAAATACTGCTTCTTTTTCGTACCTACCCATAAAGCTTGCCACGCAGTCTCTTCTTTGGACCCGTAACCGGGTTACTGTATGGTCGCGAGACAGAGGTTGCTACATCCTTCCACTGAGCTGAGGCAGCTGTGTGATGCTTTGCCAGGCAGCTGTGGGTGTTCTGATGCCCCCTGGCCGGTCCCCTCAGAGCCATACAGAGCCATACAGAGCCATACAGAGCCATACAGAGCCATACAGAGCCATACAGAGCCATACAGAGCCATAACCCAAACCCTATGAGTCCTTGTGCCTTTGAGGACCTTTGAGGCCTGAAGGATCCTTTAGCTCATTTTGGCTCAACTCAAAGACCCTGAAAGGTGAGGGTCACTCCTACAGTATCCTACAGTCCTACAGGTCGCCATTTATATTGAACTGGTGGCCATGGTGGAGCCTGTACCTGGGCACAGAGAGTCGGTGTGGGCTTCCGTGCTATGGGAAACGGGGAGCATCACGGGTTTGTCTTCTGTCCTGATGTCCTGGATACAGTACTTCTGAGGGAGGCTGAGAGCAGGTCCTGAAGCGTGGCACTGGATACTTTCTAAAAAAGGCTGAAAGCAGCGATGGAGCACAGAACGCATAGGAACATACTAGAGCTACAGAAGCCCCAAAAACACGATAAGAGGTTCTGCCTTCAGTCCGTATGGGGGCACTCGGGGTCCAAGGCTCCTAAGAAGGTCTCTGACCATAGCCGCAGAGAAGGAGCGGCCAGTATATCTCCTTTGTGTTCGGGATTCGTGCGTCTTGATTGACAGGTAGCCAGCAAACTGCGCGGAAAGATCCTCCAAGCTGGGACTGTAAGAGTAAGGCTAACAGGCTAACACAACCACGTCTTATGAGGCTTGGACAGTACAGCCCTTGACGAAGGTACGTGGCAGATGTGCTGATATTGACGCTGACCAATGCAGCTAATGGCATTGCTGATGGTCTGGCTATCCTAGCTGCAGGGTCTCACAGCGAAGACGGCGTGTCTCGGCATCACGAATAGAGGGAACACTGGTCTAAATACCCCAAACCCGAAAGGCCCTGAACTAAACGGCATCCAGGTACACAGAACGACTGCCTTGTCAGCCCTTGTCACCAGCCACTGACCAAGGTATCCCGGCAGGCGTACATCAACCAGAAGATGCCTGGCATATGTTTAGAGTTTTGGGTTTGGTGTTTAGGGCACAAAAAAAAGATGCGTTGAATTTCGAGCTTTCGTTTCTTTTCGTGGATTTTGTTTTGGGAGTGGGGGATAGGGGGTGGGTTTCGGAGAGGGGGGGATGGGGGGGAGGGCCAAGAAAGGCCCGTGTGAGGGGGATAGCGGATAGCATGGCCAGAACATGGACCCCAGAGAACTTCCTCTGCCCTCATATGGTTTTCCCGTTTTTTCGACTGAATATACTTTGCATATATGCCTACTATGTTACTAAGAGTTCTTGTGGTAGGTTCTCAGCTTGAAACTCACGGGAACCAAGTGGGCAGTCCACGCGGAGCCGGGTCCCAGGATGTCACCCTGCATCGTGAAATATCATGAATTTGCTCTTCTGAGGCGCTTAGAGCATGACTTGGGGATCTTGGATGGCCTGTAGACTCGCACACGATCACTTCCCTCCATATCGCTTGCAACGTTGACCACACGTCCTTTCCTTCATATGAAGCATGGCCCTTATCTAGGCAAAGCTTGGAAGATACAAGAGACATCGCGAGGTACCCAAGGATGCCCTTCCCAGGGCACATCGCTGTGATGGACACACGTGAATATCATAGTCAAAATCACGTTCGAGGTCAGCACAGTGACTGGAAGCGTTCACAGTGAGAACACGGAGTCTTCACTTCGTGTTTGCTAAGGATGATGAGCATGGGCGCATCACGGCTTCTCGCCGCCCCCTTTGCACGTGGAACTGTTGACAAACTTGGTCGTAATGGCTATGGCGCGTTGCAGCTCCTCGTGACTCTCATAGGCTTCTACGGCGTTTGGCAGCTGGGCTGTGACTGGTGCTGGGATCTAGCTTGAGGAGGTTGAGGGTTCAGAGAGGTCCGTAGGCTACCATTCTCAACCCTTTAGCCGGTGGGAGTAGTGTTAGTATTGTTTCTTTGTGCTTTGCTTGAAAATGTGGACGAGATGTTCAGAGCCTGACAAGCGAGGAAGATGCACGGCGCCGTGAGAAGGAGACACTGAGCGAACGGCTTGAGTGCCGTAAGATGCACTTAAGGAATGCCTGTGTCGTGCGCAGAAGTCAGATTCCAGGTCTATCGGGTTTAGCGCCTTAGGGTTTAAGTTTTAGAGGGCACAAAGTCGTCACCATAATGGCGAGCTGCGAAGGACCAGCACAAGCCTGGAGAGAAAAGGTTGCTGTCTGCTCTACGTGAAGTCTTTTCAGCTGGCTTGTTCATCTGTTTTCAGCGTCGTTTTCACTAGCGTACGCCTCAGCGAGGACAAAGCTGATCTTGTCAGAACCCAGCATTTGAAGGCTTTATACTCTTTGCAGCGCATACACATGGCCTGCATGGCTCAAAGAGGGCTCCGGTCACGGTCTGGAAGTCCGGCCAAGTGGCTGGCCTGCTTGCGCATGGTGCCTTCGGCACGCTTGACAATTTCCTCTTTCAACGGGTGGCACACAGTCTTTCAAAACAGTCCCTGCGGCGCAATCGTAGTGCGGCTTCATGCGGGTCCCGAGCTGAGGCGAAGCCCTGTACAAGCCCATGCGATGCGTACCCTCGAGTGCTGAAGGGATGGCTTTCACAGGCGGACGTGGCGCATCTCAAACAGAAGCTGGGCTGAGATTGGTGGGAATAGGCTTGGGTTCTTTGCTCGCTTTCTTCCATCAAAAGATCACAAGGATCTACAAAACGACGGTGGAGGAAGGCTTCACACATCGAGCGGAACGGAACAGGCCCATCCAGTACTATGATCTTCTCCAGTACAAAAACAGCTGCCATCCACATGATGAGTGTCTGCAAGAGATTATTGAGAAGATCTACGGACAGGCGGCGGGGTGCAAAACGAAGCCTTTGCCTTTGCTCAGATAAACGCCTATGATGTTGGGCTAGATTCGAGGAGATATGAGTTTTGAACAGTTTGGGCCCCTGCATCCTTTCATGACTGTCATGTAGTCTACATTGAGAGGTTGTGTCGCTGACTCAGGTCGAAAAGGAGTTCGGACCTGGGTTTCTCATCGTGCACGACTTTTGGTCTTACCGCGCTCCAGGGTCCTTGGGCCCACTTAAAGGGGAACAGCAACACACCGTATAGCCACCATAACCCCAGAACACTTTGCCTCTATCTTCTGCCTTAGTACGCTTGTCGAGTTCATCTCAGGTTACAGACCAACAGAAGGATCAGATGGTAAGGTTTCTGGCATGGTGAGAACACAGCTACAGGTCGAGCCCGCTATTTCCAGGGCGAAGTAATTTCACCACATTGGGCACAGGACCAACAGAGTCCTCTCCACGTCCCATAATTTCGGATAGAAAAAGCCAGCCTGACAATCTGCTTGAAGCGAGTTGCTTTACGAGAGAGACTCGCCGTGTTCAGGCTCAGGTTTCGGATGCTCTCGGCATTGCCATCCAATTCGCGGTTCGTCTTCTGTCTTATGGCTTCCCTGAACACCAACTCTCCAGGACATCTTCAAACCATCTCTAAAGTCTAGCTGCGCCCCGCTCCCTTCGAATGCCCTACATAAACCGGATTTCCCATTTCAACCCAATGTCAGCCTTCGATGTAAACCCTCTCTGAGTCTGTTACAGGTCCTAAACCCCGAACCCAGGCTAAATCCGCAAATCCTTAAACCCCTCGAAAACCCTTGGTCTGGGTCCCCCAGGTCCTTCCCTGCGCCCGTGATGCACACAGACCCCGCCTTCTGGATGACAGGCCGAACAGATGGTTTCAACCTCTGGCGCCTTGGGAGCTATACAGGATTTGGGGGCATCTGGGGCATGAGGTTTTCCGGGTTTAGGGTGGGCGGTTTTGGGTGCACTGCACACAACCACTAAACACCCAAAAACCTTAAAGGCCTTGAAGTCGAAACAGAATGACCTTCAGACACTCAGAGTGATCAGAGGTTCCTGCTGGATCACAAAGACATGGCCTACGGCATTGACGTGCTCACCAAGGAAGACAATGAGGACTTCTACTCCTGCCCTGCGCTTGGCCTACCTCACGCGCCTCCCTTTCTATTTGCGGGTAAGTTAGAGAGCAAGGCAAACACCACAGACACCACAGACACCTGCAAAGCCTCCACTGCGTTCATTCATCGAATTCCTTTGCGGAAGTGGCCGGTACTTTTCGAGTGGCAGAACGATGTGGCCAATGCTCTGGGAACACTTTGCTGCGCAGCCTCAACGTGGTGGCTGCAGAAGGCGATAAATCTTGGCAAGACCCTACAAGATTGGTGGCCTTCTTGGGCCTTTCGTGGATTCTTGCTGACCTTTGGATGGCTGGGCAGTCTCTACCCCCTGCCACCTGTTACACTCAAAGCTCGGCGGTTCGAGCTGCAGATAGGTGCGCGATGTCCCTAAACCCTGAACTTTCCTACGCTCTAAATGTAGCTCCTCCCAAGCGCCCTCAGATGGAACTCGCCGAACTCCTGAAGAGATCGTAAATATATACCCTATATGAGCTGAGAATACACGCTAACATGTGCTGCAGTAGGGGGGGGGGGTGGCTCTTAGTATAAGACAGGAAGCTCCTGGCATTATAGTGACTTTAGAGACAACAAAGACTAGTCTACGACTACGCTCCGGCACCAGGTGATGCGGCCGTCATTCGCCAGGATGAACTCCATGCTTCCGACAAGGACAGCCGCCACAACGTGTAACAGTTGAGAATCTTCTTCCACGGTAAGCATGTTCTGCTCAGGAGCCATTGAAGGAAGGTCAGTTTCGCTTGGCCATCGGTTTCAAGTTCATGCGCCAGGCCCCTGTGAGGCAGTACCTTGTGACTTGGCCGTTGTGTGATATCACCACTATCACCAGCACTGAGACTGCAGCAGAGCACCGTTCTAGCACTTATCACGCAACTGGAGGGCCATTTCTGGTTGTTGCATGCTTGGCTTTGCGAGCCCGAAGGCGAGTTGAATCAGGATTGATCGCTAAATCGCATAGTTCTGAGGAGTGAAGTCTTGTGTAAGGTGAATGGCCCATCAGCCACGCGTCGCCGCATCCATCGGGATTTGAAGCTTCCTTTGGGGACTTTGCTCCCGAGCTGTTAGAAACTTTCTCATTGAGGTTGTACTTTTAGTTGTACTTGTTTTTTGTTTAAGGAGCCGCTTTGCAAGTTCCCTTTTCCACCACACTACGAATGCTCGTGTATTCTCCCTGTATTTCGAAGTGGAAGGTGTTTTGTCAGGTGCACTGGGAGCGCCCTGAAGTAGGTATCATGCTGCAGGCTGAACGACCCTTACCGGCAATCAACCCTCGACCTGGCTGAGGACGGAGCACACAGGCTTTTACAGACACAGGTAGCCAAGAAGGTGTTTTCGGTTTCTTGGCGAGCTGGTTCCGACAGGACTGTAGCCTTAAGGGAAGTGGAAACCTGTTGTAGATCCCCACTGTTCTTCGGCTCCCAAGAGAAGCACAATCCGGGAAAGTCAAACTGCAGGAAGCTCAATGGAAGGCCCCTTGGGGTTAAGGGTGCAAAAGGCTTACCAGGGTGCCCGCACCACAGAGTCCCCCAGAGGACGCGGGCGTGCTCACCCGCACGGTCGCCAAGGCCATGAGCGGATTCGCCACTGCTGGCCGCTTCGTTGCCCCAGAGAAGGGTTCCAAGGCGAAGGGTACGCGCCTTAGCTAGTTATCCACATTTATACACCAGTGCCTAGTAAGGACCCCAATCTAAAAAAACATAACAAGCGTGGTGAAGGGTGGCTTAGGGCTTGAAGTCCTTCAAAATAGCTTTCAACAGCTGTCGGCGTCCCATCCTGGCTGGTGCAAGTGAGCCGAAGACGTGCCGCTTGCGTGATGCAGCAGTACATGTTGGTCCTGTAAAAGCAGAGGGCAGGTTCCGACAGTTGAAAAAAAAAGAAAACAGAGCTGTTCAGCTGTTCCGGCTGTTCCCTGGAAATGCTTCACTTGTTCGTCCCAGTTCGTCATTCCTGGCTCAAGGCCACATCGGCAGATTCTGAGGGTCTGAGGGTGGTCCTGCTAGTTGCCATTCTGACTTATTCGTGTTTTATGTGTAGCGCTGCAGTCTATGTCTCGGCCAAAGCAGATGTACGGCATGACTCTCTGCTGTTCTCATCTAGCCCTGCCGGCTTCTCCGCAAGCATCCGCAAGCCATGATCAGCCTCTGCATGCGTCGAGCATGCTTGCTGTCCGTGCCCTTCCTGAGCGGTTTAGCTGCCGCAAAGCTTGTGGCAAGTCTCAATGAGTTACTCGGAGGGTTCGTTGAATCAATGCCGCCTTTTTTCAGCAGGGATGGGAAGACGCGGCCTCGGCACACACACGCACGTGCAGGTATCCTGTCATCTCTGTGAGGCACTCACTTTCAATATGTGAGGTGACTCGACCGCTCAATAAAGGCTTCAAGAGGCTCCAGTTCTGCTTTTGGGAGTACACCAGAAAAGCAAAACATACAACCGAGGAACGAAGAAGGTCATGGCTGAGTGCATGTCAGGCAAGAGATGAACTAGTTGGGGCAGGCTTGCTTTGTCCCCTTGCTTCTTGTGGTTGCTACTTCCCTTGGAATTTCGGGTTTAGCATATGAGCTCGGGATCCTGCCCAGACCCCAAGCAAAAGCTCCGGATCTACTATTGTTGCTACGACGAGCATTAGTACCACCAGCACCACTAGCCCTTGTACTTCTAGGGACACGGGACGAGGGGCGTTACAAAGGAAGTGCAAGACGAAGAAGTGCTGCTGGATCTCCTCCAGCGCAAGCTGGACCTCTCCAAAAAAGCCCGAGCCTCGAGCAGAGACTCTGGAGTCAGTAGAAAAGGTTTCGTGCTTGGGGGTCATACGAGTTCAGGCTTGGGGTGGGGTCCAGGGCCATTTTTCGTTTGAGTTTCATCTTGTTTAGGCCCTAATCTGAACCTGTTATACACAATCCCTTTGAATTAGCAGTTCGCCTGGGATGGCTTTTGAGTAAGGCTTGTATGTGCCGTGTACACCATACTCAAACTGGTAGTCCCAAAACACTCTTCTGGCTTATACTCGGAATCGAGGGAGGTTTGTTTCAGGCCGCTTCATGCCCCCTTTATGGGCACGAGTTAGCGAGGAATCCTTTGACATGTGGATGTAGTCCAGTGGCGACCAGCTTGCACAACAGGAATGACCATCCTTCTGACATTTCGTGCAATACAGCACATATGTCGAAACATATGCAGCAGAAGTCAACATAGCATATGCAAAGCCACCAGACACCGCACATCCTCATGATCATCGCGGATGACCTGGGCTGGGCCGACCTAGGCTCACGAAGGACTCAAAGAGAGAGAGAGAGAGAGAGAGAGAGAGAGAGAGTGAGAGAGAGAGAGAGAAAGAGAGCGTGAGCCGACCAGCTGACACAACCGGAGACACTGCATCATGGCGAGGAACAGAACGCAGAAGACCGACTGACAACAATGGGGACCGCGCAGCAGCTACAGGGGATGGAGGTGGAGCAACAGACCGAGTTCATCGTCGGGGACCACTTCCATGACCCCATCCACACACCGGCCACGAACTACACATTGAGCGCGAGTAGTGACACCAGCAACGGGGAAATTCACCGGGAAGCAACCTTTTGACCCCAGTGAACCGACTGAGGGATAAACACATACAGGCTCAGAAGGAGTCCTGTACTCGCACTGTACTGTGGCCGCGGGCCTCTTTGGGGGGACCCTCTTAAGCGTGGAGAAGAAGAAGAAGAATCATGTGGGGATGCCAGCCGATGGAAATAGGGGGCACGACCATCAACAAGCAGCTGCTCGAGAGCGAACGTCCCCGAGCCGGACCTATAGATCACATCATGCAGCGGATGGCATCATCGAGACCACAGAACAGCAACGAGAACAAGAGCACAGGGACACATGCCCGACCCAACCATGGCCCACGGCCGCATCAGCACTTCCGGACACGCAGATCGAAGAGGCATCGGGTGATCTTCGGGGGCGACCCCACACAGGGGATCACAGGTCAGCTCGAACAACTTCTGGAAGACGGAGGTTGTGGTTTCGAAGGAGCTTGTATTTGTGTGGGGGAGGTTGAGGAGTTGCTACGAAGGGTGGGGGGACCGGAAAGCCTCACGCCGACCTTTTGTGCAAGGACACATAGCGCTGACCCTCGGGTGCGCTGTCGCGCCGGGGGAGGGGACCTACCTCCACCCCCATCCCCGCTGAGAAGAAGAAGAAGAAGAAGCAGAAGAAGAAGAGAGAGAGAGAGGAAAAAAAGAGACACGCATAGTACAGTACGTGAATGTACAGATGAACACAAAGAACGAGACTCTTAGTCATAAGGGCTATTCAAGGATACTGGTCGTCTTTGGAGCACCCTAGGAATTCCCAGACTTCCCAGTTCTCAACATTTCTCAACCTGAGACTTTCAGCGTTTCAGCGGGCCTGGTGTGAGGACGATGGAGACAGCCGAGGAGGCACAGGGATGGGCAGAGACCCCCACGCCGCCCCTCATCTTAGTTGGCTCCTAAAGCTGGAATTGTTGTGGCTGTACGTACCGGGGGTAGATTCCTGTTGGTTGTCTGATTTTGATTGATCTGTATTTGCGTCCAATAGCCACACAAGCCTTGGTTCTTAGTGGTCAAGGTCCTCCACGATGTTTTGATATGTTTTGTTTGCGTTTGGTAAATTTTCAACTGCGACAGGATCGGGCCAGGAACATGTGCGCGCATGTTGCGATAGAAGGGCGAAACCTTAAGGAACTTCAGTAATTAACCTGAAGGACACTGGTAGGAAGGAGGCAGGCCTTGAGACGCATCTGGTAGAAAGAGTTAGCTAACGGCCATGTTCGGCCTTCATCTTAGTGATTAGTGCACCTAGACTGTTCTCGGGATTCTCAGGGGCCCCCTGCGATACTCGAGGGTCCTTGTTAAGGAACTTGTATACCCCCAGGGCAACTGAAAATGTAAGTTCCTGATCCAGATCCCAGTACTCAGGAGCTCTTCAGGAGTCATTAAGAGCTCCCGAAGAGTTCTTTTAAAGAGTTCTCTAAAAGCCCAAAGAAGTACCGAGGAATTTGGATGCGCTGCGCAGTGAAGGCATTTCCCTAGAGCGGCACTACACCGCCTCGAGCTCTCCCCCTTCCAGGCCGCGGCTTCTTAACCACTCACATAATGATTCATAATGATTCATAAACCTCACTCATGTATTGACTCCTCATATTTCCTCAGGTGGTTTCCATGTGATTTTCCATGGCTTCATGGCTTTTGGGCCTGAGGTTTCCCCCACTTTCCCACAGTGCAAAAGCCCGGGCGTTTGCTCCTTCATGGCTTTTTAACCTGAAAACCTTACCTCTTTAGCAAGAGCATGTTTGGGGAGTCCGAGTAAGTTGCCACACAAGATTCAGGTACCTTCCCTACTCCAAATCCTCCGATTTTCACGGGTTCATTGCGATGGCACTTAGGTGTTCCCTGTGGAGCGGACGTTTGCCCAGCCATGTCACACATGGCAACTTACACGTCAACCGGCAAATGCTGTGGAACAAGACTCAAGATGAATTTCGGAAGATTTGCCTTTTCATTGTGACTAGAGGCATAGATGCAGATATGATTGAAGGAGGTGCGCTTATTCTGGCAAAGCCTTTCATTCCTTCACAAGTTTCCCAACACCCCTGAGGAAAGACAACAACTCTGGTTTCGATGGCATTCCTCGTGCAATGACAGGGTTGGGCACTAAACTGAAGGAAGCAGGCTGCCGGATTCGCAAGTACAGCGTTAGTGAGGTGGAATACACTGCACAGCATTGGGCAGTTCGGTATGTACAGGTATATACAGGTATGAGCCCGCCGCCTTTAGGGTCTATTTAGCTTTGGGTTTTTCTTATTGCTTAAAAAGAGCGAATATAAATATCGTAATACAAAAATACATATTTACACCTACATATGGCACGCAAATCTCATGCCCAGCGGTTCTAGGCCTAGCCGCACGCCATTACGAACTGCGAATTTCTGGTTGTTCTTATTTTCATTTGTTTCTCTTTGCTATCTGTGTATGCGTGTTCTTTTTTCAGCCTGCGTGAAAAAGTCGCTGTTTGGCTGCGGCAGAAGGGAAAGAGAAGTGAGAGAGGAGAGACAACAAGGAGGCCATTTTAATTTTCTGGAAGGGTATTGATTGAAAAGAAGAGAAGAGACAAGAAACAAGGAGACGGATGGCACTCTTCTTTATCTATCATCTCTCCCTTCCTT
This sequence comes from Symbiodinium natans, assembly GCA_905221605.1. Classification (NCBI taxonomy): domain Eukaryota; class Dinophyceae; order Suessiales; family Symbiodiniaceae; genus Symbiodinium; species Symbiodinium natans. The sequence continues at coordinate 649,238 of CAJNDS010002096.1, forward strand.
GCCTCTCCCGTTTCCCTCTATAATTCAAAAGACAAGACCATTCTTGCTCTTCGCAGATCAGAGGAGAGATCAAAAGGAATGCAATTTTAATGGGAAGAGCAATGAAAAGAATGGAAGAGAAATGAAGACAGGAGAGGGAGGTGCAAAATCAGGCTAAGAGAAGATGGTGCTCGTTTTCATCTTTCTTCTCTTGCTCTTTTCCTTTTCAAATAAACAACAAAAGGAAGAACAATGAACATGCAAAGGAACCCGTTTTCTTTTTCCATGTGGGAACAAGGAAAGAACAGAGGCGATAAGGCGAGAGGAGGGATTTGCTGAAGCATGGGGAGGGTCTACGGACAAGGAGCCAACCCCGCTCACTTTCCCCATCCATTGAAACAGGAAAAGAAAGGAACAGGGCCTCCATTCCCCTCTTGTTCTTCCTTTCTTGTGTTTTTGTCACATCAAGGGGAACAGGAGAAGAGAAGGGAGAGAGAAGGAGAGAGGAGAGACAAAAAGGATTGCATTTGTACTGGGAAGAGCAAAGAAAAGAATAGAAGAGAGATGAATAAAGGAGAGGGAGAGACAAAATAAGGCGCAGAGAAGATGGCACTCTTCTTTATCTATCCTCTCCCCCTTATCTCTCCCTGCCCTCTTTCTTTTCGAAATAAGAAAACAAAAAGGAAGAACTATGAGAAGGAGAAGGGGACGGAAAGGAACAGAAGGGATAGGCCGATAGGAGGGGGTATGGCAAGGTCCACGCGCAAGGAGTCACCCTCTGCTTACCCTTCCACTGCCTTATCATACAAGTTCCTTTCTTGCGCTGTATCAGTTGAAAGGAAACAGAAGGAGAGAAGGGAAAGGGAAGTGAGAGAGGAGAGATGACAAGGATGGCATTTTTCTGGAAGCGCAACTGTACCGGAATGTGGCCACAATAAGCAGGCCAGGGAGACTCAGGCGGGGCAACTGTAGCGGAATGTGGCCACAACAAGCAGGCCAGGGAGGCTCAGGCGGGGCAAGTCTCTCCCTAATTAGAAAAAAACCAATCTTGCTCTTCGCAAATAGATAAGTGCCCTTCTTCCTCTTCAGGAAATCGCCTTTCCCTTATTTTGCTTTCTGAAGCGAATAAGAAAAAGAACAGATAAGAAGAAAGGACAGGGAATGACTAGGTAAAGAGAGGAGCTCTTCAATTTTGCATTACTTTTCCTTCTTGGGGGGTCCTTTTTTCTCCCTTGAAGATGCAGAAAACTCTCAAAAGGAACACCCGTTCCATCGCCCATTTACTCTTCCCTTCCTTATCTCCTATGCTCTTTTCCTTAGTCATTGCAACAGGAGAAGACAGGAAAAGGGCCTCCATTCCCCTCTTGTTCTTCCTTTCTTGTGTTTTTGTCATATAAAGGGGAACAGGAGAAGAGAAGGGAAAGAGAAGGAGAGAGGAGCGATGAAAGGAACACAATTTTAATGGGAAGAGCCAAGAAAAGAATGGAAGAGAGATGAATAAAGGAGAAGGAGAGACAAAACAAGTTGCAAAGAAGATGGCGCTCTTCTTAATCCATCCCCTCTTCCCTTTTTCTTTTCGAAATAAGAAAAACTAAGCAGGAAGAATTATGAAAAGGAGAAGGGTAAGGAAAAGAGCAGAAGAGATAGGCCGAAAAGAGTGATATGATGAAGTATGGCAAGGTCCACACGCAAGGAGTCACCCTCTGCTTACCCTCCCACTGCCCTTATCATACAAGTTCCCTTCTTGTGGTTTATCAGCTAAACGGAAACAGAAGGAGAGAAGGGAAAGAGAAGTGAGAGAGGAGAGACAACAAGGATGCCATGTTAATTTTCTGGAAGGGTATTGAAAAGAAGAGAAAAGACAAGAAACAAGGGGACGGATGGCACTCTTCTGTATCTATCATCCTTGTCTTTCCCTTTTCCCTCTATAATTAGAAAAACAGGCGCCCTCTCTCGTCTTCAGGAACCCGTTCACTTTTTCCGTTTGGGAACAAGGAAAAGAACAGAGGCGATAGGGCGAGAGGAAGAATTTGCTGAAGCATGGGGAGGGTCTACGGGCAAGTAGCCAACCCCGCTCACTTGCCCCATCCATTGTGAAAAGAACAGGGCCTCCATTCCCCTCTTGTTCTTCCTTTCTTGCGTTTTTGTCATTTAAGGGGGAACAGCAGAAGAGAAGGGAAAGAGAAGGAGAGAGGAGCGATGAAAGGAACACAATTTTAATGGGAAGAGCCAAGAAAAGAATAGAAGAGAGATGAATAAAGGAGAGGGAGAGACAAAACAAGGCGCAAAGAAGATGGCACTCTTCTTTATCTATCCTCTCTCCCTTATCTCTGCAAGGAATAGAACAGACAGGAAGCAAGCAGACGGAGTGACAAAACTTGTCGCAAAGCTTTATATTATATATATCCCTTGTCTCTCCCTAATTAGAAAAAACCAATCTTGCTATTCACAGATAGATAGGTGCCCTTCTTGCTCTTCAGGAAATCGCCTTTCCCTTATTTTGCTTGTTGAAGCGACTAAGAAGAACAACAGATAAGAAGAGAGGACAGGGAATGACTAGGTAAAGAGAGGAGCTCTTCAATTTTCCTCCCTATCTCTTATGTTACTTTTCCTCCTTGGGGGATGTCCTTTTTTCTCCCTTGAAGATGCAGAAAACTCTCAAAAGAAACGCCCGTTCCATCGCCCATTTACTCTTCAATTCGCTTCCTTATCTCCTATGCTCTTTTCCTTATTCATTGCAACAGGAGAAGACAGGAAAAGGGCCTCCATTCCCCTCTTGTTCTTCCTTTCTTGTGTGTTTGTCATATAAAGGGGAACAGGAGAAGAGAAGGGAAAGAGAAGGGGAGAGGAGCGATGAAAGGAACACAATTTTAATGGGAAGAGCCAAGAAAAGAATGGAAGAGAGATGAATAAAGGAGAAGGAGAGACAAAACAAGTTGCAAAGAAGATGGCGCTCTTCTTAATCCATCCCCTCTCCCTTATCTCTCCCTTCCCTTTTTCTTTTCGAAATAAGAAAAACTAAGCAGGAAGAATTATGAAAAGGAGAAGGGTAAGGAAAAGAGCAGAAGAGATAGGCCGAAAAGAGTGATATGATGAAGTATGGCAAGGTCCACACTCAAGGAGTCACCCTCTGCTTACCCTCCCACTGCCTTTATCATACAAGTTCCTTTATTGTGGTTTATCAGCTAAACGGAAACAGAAGGAGAGAAGGGAAAGAGAAGTGAGAGAGGAGAGACAACAAGGATGCCATTTTAATTTTCTGGAAGGGTATTGAAAAGAAGAGAAAAGACAAGAAACAAGGAGACGGATCGCACTCTTCTTTATCTATCATCCTTGTCTTTCCCTTTTCCCTCTATAATTAGAAAAACAGGCGCCCTCTCTCGTCTTCAGGAACCCGTTCACTTTTTCCGTTTGGGAACAAGGAAAAGAACAGAGAGGCGATAGGGCGAGAGGAAGAATATGCTGAAGCATGGGGAGGGTCTACGGGCAAGGAGCCAACCCCGCTCACTTGCCCCATCCATTGTGAAAAGAACAGGGCCTCCTTCCCCTCTTGTTCTTCCTTTCTTGCGTTTTTGTCATTTAAGGGGGAACAGCAGAAGAGAAGGGAAAGAGAAGGAGCGAGGAGAGATAACAATAACACCATATTAATGGGAAGAGCCAAGAAAAGAATAGAAGAGAGATGAATAAAGGAGAGGGAGAGACAAAACAAGGCGCAAAGAAGATGGCACTCTTCTTTATCTATCCTCTCTCCCTTATCTCTGCAAGGAATAGAACAGACAGGAAGCAAGGAGACGGAGTGACAAAACTTGTCGCAAAGCTTTATATATCTCCCTTGTCTCTCCCTAATTAGAAAAAACCAATCTTGCTATTCACAGATAGATAGGTGCCCTTCTTCCTCTTCAGGAAATCGCCTTTCCCTTATTTTGCTTTTTGAAGCGACTAAGAAAAACAACAGATAAGAAGAGAGGACAGGGAATGACTAGGTAAAGAGAGGAGCTCTTCAATTTTCCTCCCTATCTCTTATGTTACTTTTCCTTCTTGGGGGATGTCTTTTTTCTCCCTTGAAGATGCAGAAAACTCTCAAAAGGAACACCCGTTCCAGTTCCATCGCCCATTTACTCTTCAATTCCCTTCCTTATCTCCTATGCTCTTTTCCTTATTCATTGCAACAGGAGAAGACAGGAAAAGGGCCTCCATTCCCCTCTTGTTCTTCCTTTCTTGTGTTTTTTGTCATATAAAGGGGAACAGCAGAAGAGAAGGGAAAGAGAAGGAGAGAGGAGCGATGAAAGGAACACAATTTTAATGGGAAGAGCCAAGAATAGAATAGAAGAGAGATGAATAAAGGAGAGGGAGAGACAAAACAAGGCGCAAAGAAGATGGCACTCTTCTTTATCTATCCTCTCTCCCTGATCTCTGCAAGGAATAGAACAGACAGGAAGCAAGGAGACGGAGTGACAAAACTTGTCGCAAAGCTTTATATATCTCCCTTGTCTCTCCCTAATTCGAAAAAGCCAATCTTGCTATTCACAGATAGGTACAGTACCCTTCCTCCTCTTCAGGAAATCGCCTTTCCCTTATTTTGCGTTTTGAAGCGACTAAGAAAAACAACAGATAAGAAGAGATGACAGGGAATGACTAAGTAAAGAGAGGATCTCTTCAATGTCCCTCCCTTTTTCTTATGTTACTTTTCCTTCTTGGGGGGTCCTTTTTTCTCCCTTGAAGATGCAGAAAACGATCAAAAAGGACACCCGTTCCATCACCCATATATAGGGAGACAGAGAAATCATGAGCATCAGCTGGGTTTGCTGCACCACTCAAAACTTCTCAAGTGACCTAGGCACACTCTGCGCCTATACGAGTACATTACAAGTACAAGTGCAAGTACAAGCCTTCGTTTTTGAGGTAGAGGGCACGAAAGGTGGAGGAGGGCTGGGGGGGGTGGGGTAAAAGAATTATGTAGAGCTACTTATAAGGTTTATACAGTTTATGAAGTGGGCTCTTTTTTCTCCTTTGGCTAATTTTGGGCAACATTTGCCCTTTGGGCCCAATTTGGCCCCAAAAAAACGGCCCCAAAGGGCCCAACAATGGGAAACGTGCGGCTGGATTTGGCCAAATTTTGCCGGACAGTCTGCGGGCAAAATTTGGCCAAATCGGGCTGCTCGTCGTACGCGATGAGAAATGCGCGGCTCGATTTGGCCAAATTTTGCCAAGCAGCCTCCGGGCAAAATTTGGCCAAATCGGGCTGCTCTTCGTAGGCGATGAAAAAGGTGCGGCTCGATTTGGCCAAATTTTGCCGGGCAGCTTTCGGGCAAAATTTGGCCAAATCGGGCTGCTCTTCGTAGGCGATGAGAAAGGCGCGGCTCGATTTGGCCAAATTTTGCCGGGCAGCTTTCGGGCAAAATTTGGCCAAATCGGGCTGCTCTTCGTAGGCGATGAGAAAGGCGCGGCTCGATTTGGCCAAATTTTGCCGAGCAGCTTTCGGGCAAAATTTGGTCAAATCGGGCTGCTCTTCGTAGGCGATGAGAAATGCGCGGCTCGATTTGGCCAAATTTTGCCAAGCAGCCTCCGGGCAAAATTTGGCCAAATCGGGCAGCTCTTCGTATGCGATGAGAAATGCGCGGCTCGATTTGGCCAAATTTTGCCCGGAGCTTCCCCCCCTCCCAAGAATTAAATAGTGATTAATTTAAGTACGACGGGGAGGTTTCGGATTGAAATTATTTAAATTATTTAATTCTTAGGGGGCGGGGAGGGTGGTTCCCCCCCCTTTTCGGATTTCAACTATTTAAACTATATAATGTATTTACATTATTTGAATTGTTTAAATTGTTTAAATTACATGATGTAAATCATTTAATCAAAGCTTTATATATCTCCCTTGTCTCTCCCTAATTAGAAATACCAATCTTGCTATTCACAGATAGGTGCACTTCTCATGCTTTTTTGTGTTAGCACGGCTCTACTGACACATATTCCGCGAAAAATGTGTCATGCTTTTTGTCTTAGCAGAACTCTCGTGACACATATTCCGCGGAAAATGTGTCATGCTTTTTTTTGTTAGCACGCCTCTACTGACACATATTCCGCGGAAAATGTGTCATGCTTTTTGTGTTAGCACAGCTCTACTGACACATATTCCGCGGGAAAAGTGTCATGTTTATGTTGCTAAGAGAACTCTGGTGACACATATTCCGCGAAAAATGTGTCATGCTTTTTTTGTGGTAGCACGGCTCTACTGACACATATTCAGCGGAAAAATTGTCATGTTTTTGGTGAAATTTACGAACACTTACCCCCCGATAAGCAAGACTTGGAATCACTCCGTTACAAGCAATCAATATTGGCACGCGGCCATTTTTTTCTTCTCAACTATCTCAAAGGGCGCAGTGTCTAGATCGCAAGCATAATTTCATTGTGTCTTGACGCATCATAGTGTACCAAAGTCTCTGCATCATAAGCATTGTTTTCTTTGCGCTTTAGTACAGTTTTTTGTACTAAGGTCTTTAAGCTGTAAGCACTTTTAACGGGAAAGGGCGAGGAGGATAGCTTATGATAACTATGACAATTTATCATAATTATGATACCTTATCATAAGTATGATAACTTATGATAACTTATCATAATTATAATAACTTATCATAATTATGAAAAGTTGCTTATCATATTTATCATACTCTGAGATAAAGAACTTGAAGTTATCATAATTATGATAATTTAGATCGGGAAGCTAAAGTTATCATAATTATGATAACTTATGATGGGGAAGTTGAAGTCATCATAATTATGATAACTTCAGGTTGGTAGTTTGGAGTGGAGGGGCAGGAGGGGTTAGGTGCGAGTGGTGTGGGTGTAGTAAATTGTTGCAAGGGGGCTTGTTGGGGGTGATGGGGTCGGGGAGCAGGTTGCAGGTGCGACGCGGTGCGTGGGGTGGCGCTCTGCGAAGTGAGGTGGAAAATTGGGGAGGGGTAGGGGAGGGGAGAGGAGGGGTTAAAGCACAAGCCCTCCAGCCCCTCCCCTCCAGCCCCTCCAAGCCCCTCCAACCCCTCCAGCCCCTGCAGAGCCCTCCAGCCAGCCCCTCCAGCCCGCCCCTCCAGCCAGCCCCTCCAGGCGCCCCTTCAGCCTCCAGGTTCCTCCAGCCACTCCAGTTCTTCCAGTTCCTCCAGCCCCTCTAGCCTCTCCAACCCCTCCAGCCCTTGCAGCAGCCCCTCCAGCCAGCCAGCCCCTCCAGCCCCCTCCAGCCCCCTCCAGCCCCCTCCAGCTCCAGCCCATCCCTTCAGCCTCCAGGTTCCTCCAGTTCCTCCAGCCCCTCCAGCCCTACCTAAATAATTTAGTTTATGGCTTGGCTGAGTTTCCCCACAATTAAATTAATTTAAACGATTTAAACGATTTAATTGGGTCCAATTAAATCGTTTAAATCCGACGCCTCAATTAAATAATTTAATTAGACCGTAGGATTTAAACGATTTAATTGGACCCAGTTAAATCGTTTAAATCGTTTAAATCGTATAAATTAATTTAATTGTGGTGGGAGGTGAGTACAGACAAGCACAGAGCCAATCAAATTATTTAAATCCGACGCCTCAATTAAATAATTTAATTAGACCGTAGGATTTAAATGATTTAATTGGTTTGGGTTTGCGATTTAACTCTTTGGCATAAAAGCTGAACCGAAAATCTTAGGGACCAGGGCTTGCGATTTGACTCCTTGCTCACCCCATAATCATAATGATATAAGACGGAAACATATAATAAAGATGACAAAAAGATGATAAACGACTACAAAAAGATGACAGAAAGATGATAAAAGATGATAAAAGATGACAAAAAGATGATAAAAGATGATAAAAGATGATAAAAGATGATAAAAGATGATAAAAGATGATAACGATAGAAGATGATTAAGATAAAATGCTTTCAAAAACAAAGTCCAAACGATGACCCGATTAAAAGATGATAAAAGATGATAAAAAGATGACAAAAAAGATGATAAAAGATTATAACAAAAAGATAACAAAAGGTGATAACGATAGAATATGATTAGGATAAAGGATGCTTTCCAAACAAGATCCAAACGATGACCCGATTAAAAGATGATAAAAGATGATAAAAATATGACAAAATGATAAAAGATTACAACAAAAAGATAACAAAAATGTGATAACGATAGAATATGATTAGGATAAAGGATGCTTTCCAAATAAGATCCAAACGATGACCCGATTAAAAGATGATAAAAGATGATGAAAATATGACAAAAATGATAAAAGATTACAACAAAAAGGTAACAAAAAGGTGATAACGATAGAATATGATTATGACAAAGGATGCTTTCCAAATAAGATCCAAACGATGACCCGATTAGAAGATGATTAAAGGTGACAAAAAGAATAAATTAATTGAATTAATTGTACAGAATTGAATTAAATTATTTAAATCCCCCGGCCTCTTTAAATAATTTAAATAATTTATTTAAATTTAAACAAGTTACATGGTCGGAAATTCGGCCTCAGGCGACTCCGGCCCAGAGCCTGGACTTGGGAGCATTTAAACAATTTAAATAATTTAAATACGCGCAATAAAATTGCCTCCGGGCAAAATTTGGCCAAATCGAGCCGCGCATTCCTTATCGTGTACAAAGAGCAGCCCGACTTGGCTAAATTTTGCCCGGAGGCTGCCGGGAAAAATTTGGCCAAATCGAGCCGCGAGAGTTTATATAGTTTCGGGCCTTCAGAAAGGCGCGGCTCGATTTGGCCAAATTTTGCCCGGAGGCTGCCGGGCAAAATTTGGCCAAATCGAGCCGCGAGAGTTTATATAGTTTCGGGCCTTCAGAAAGGCGCCGCTCGATTTGGCCAAATTTTACCGGGCAGTCTGCGGGCAAAATTTGGCCAAATCGAGCCGCGAGTCTGCGGGCTCAGAGCTTGGATTTGGAAGCATTTAAATAATTTAAATAATTTAAATAATTTAAATAATTTAAATAATTTAAATAATTTAAATAATTTAAATAATTTAATTGGGCCGAATTAAATTATTTAAATTATTTAAATCCCCCGGCCTCTTTAAATAATTTAAATAATTTAAATAATTTAAATAATTTAAATAATTTAAATAATTTAATTGGGCCGAGTTAAATTATTTAAATTATCTAAATCCCCCGGCCTCTTTAAATAATTTCAATAATTTAATTGGCCTGAATTAAATTATTTAAATTATTTAAATTATTTAAATTATTTAAATAATTTAAATGGTCGGAAATTCGGCCTCAGGCGACTCCGGCCCGATGCCTGGATTCGGGAGCATTTAAATAATTTAAATAATTTAAATAATTTAAATAATTTAAATAATTTAAATAATTTAAATAATTTAAATAATTTAAATAATTTAAATAATTTAAATAATTTAAATAATTTAATTGGGCCGAAATTAAATTATTTAAATTATGTAAATCCCCCGGCCTATTTAAATAATTTAAATAATTTAAATAATTTAATTGGCCTGAATTAAATTATTTAAATTATTTAAATTATTTAAATTATTTAAATTATTTAAATAGTTTAAATGGTCGGAAACTCGGCCTCAGGCGACTCCGGCCCGGAGCCTGGATTTGGGAGCATTTAAATAATTTAAATAATTTAAATAATTTAAATAATTTAAATAATTTAATTGGGCCGAATTAAATTATTTAAATTATTTAAATCCCCCGGCCTCTTTAAATAATTTAAATAAATTAAATAATTTAAATAAGTTAATTGGCCTGAATTAAATTATTTAAATTATTTAAATTATTTAAATAATTTAAATGGTCGGAAATTCGGCCTCAGGCGACTCCGGCCCGGAGCCTGGATTTGGGAGCATTTAAAAAATTTAAATAATTTAAATAATTTAAATAATTTAAATAATTTAAATAATTTAATTGGGCCGAATTAAATTATTTAAATTATTTATATCCCCCGGCCTATTTAAATAATTTAAATAATTTAAATAATTTAATTGGCCTGAATGAAATTATTTAAATTATTTAAATTATTTAAATTATTTAAATTATTTAAATTATTTAAATAATTTAAATGGTCGGAAATTCGGCCTCAGGCGACTCCGGCCCGGAGCCTGGATTTGGGAGCATTTAAATAATTTAAATAACTTAAATAATTTAAATAATTTAAATAATATAATTGGGCCGAATTAAATTATTTAAATTATTTAAATCCCCCGGCCTCTTTAAATAATTTAAATAAAATTAATAATTAAACAATTTAATTGGCCTGAATTAAATTATTTAAATTATTTAAATTATTTAAATTATTTAAATTGTCGGAAATTCGGCCTCAGGCGACTCCGGCCCGGAGCCTGGATTTGGGAGCATTTAAATAATTTAAATAATTTAAATAATTTAAATAATTTAAATAATTTAAATAATTTAAATAATTTAAATAATTTAATTGGGCTGAATTCAATTGTTTAAATTATGTAAATCCCCCGGCCTATTTAAATAATTTAAATAATTTAAATAATTTAAATAATTTAATTGGCCTGAATTAAATTATTTAAATTATTTAAATCCCCCTGCCTCCTTAAATAATTGAAATAATTTAAATAACTTAATTGGCCGGAATTAAATTATTTAAATTATTTAAATTATTTAAATAATTTAAATGGTCGGAAATTCGGCCTCAGGCGGCTCCGGCCCGCAGCCTGGATTTGGGAGCATTAAAATAATTTAAATAATTTAAATAATTTAAATAATTTAAATAATTTAAATAATTTAAATAATTTAAATAATTTAAATAATTTAAATAATTTAAATAATTTAAATAATTTAAATAATTTAATTGGGCCGAATTAAATTATTTAAATTCTTTAAATCCTCCGGCCTCTTTAAATAATTTAAATAATTTAAATAATTTAAATAATTTAAATAATTTAATTGCGCGGAATTAAATTATTTAAATTATTTAAATCCCCCGGCCTCCTTAATCAATTTAAACAATTTAAATAATTTAATTCGCCTGAATTAAACTATTAAAATTATTTAAATCGCCGGGCCTCTTTCAACTATTTAAATAATTTAAATAATTTAATTGGTCTCAATTAAATCATTTAAATTATTTAAATCACCCGACTTATTTAAATAATTAAATGGGTTGTAGTTTTTATTTAAATTATTTAAATAATTTAAATTATTTAAATAATTATCAGTTAAATAGAAAAGAAGAGAGGTTAAATAGACCCGAAAGGTTGCTCTTTCATACAGGTATAGCATAGCAAGGTGCAATAGACCATAGTTTTGGCCACTGAGGCTACGAAACGCATTACATCGGCAAGTGGGATGCTGGCTGGGCTACCCCAGAACACACTCCTCTTGGACGTGGGTTCGACTCCTTCCTGGGCTTCTTTCAAGCTGAAAATGATTACTGGTCCAAAGACAGAGGACCTCTGAGGTACCTATTGGACATCTGCCTCAACAAGTTCGGCGACTTTTCATATTACAACAGCACTTACCGCGGAAGAGTTAGTGCTGCGATCTCTGCCGAGCTCGGCTGCAAGGCTGCAGTGGAGATCGAGGAGTCAAAACCCTTCGCTCCTCTTGGCTGTGACATGGACAATCTCAGCAACTGCCTTCCAGATAGTTGCTATGAAGAGGCCATGTTTCTTCAGCACGCTAAGAAGCTTATACAGAATCACAAGAAAAACTCCAAGCCGCTCTTCCTGACATTTGCGGATCATTTGCCTCATAACCCTATGAGCGTGCCGCGGTCCTTCTTGAAGAAGTTCTTTGGTCTCACTGGGAAATGACATTTTGCTTCAGGCTGCGGCTAAGGGATGTAGCCAAGGATGTCTTCAACTGAATAACATTCCCGTCGAAGATAGCTCGAGATGCCGTCCCTTTCCCAGGGTCCCGACGGGAACCGACGGGCCTAGGTTTCAGCTTGAATCCAAGGCTCGATGAGCTTGTTGCTGCGACGGGTGTGCCTCGAGTCGTGTCATGGACGACGAAGCGCAAGATCCATGCGGCAGGCTGAGAAAAGGGGGCGGGGATTTGGGTTATGTGTCTTGATTTGGGAGCCGTGAGCTGCCTCCTTTCTGCAGGCCTGCTCTACCTGGATACTGTTGTCGGGGAGCTCGTCCATGCCTTAAAGGAGCGGGACTGCGGCAACAGTATGCTACAGCTGCCACAGTCCAGTAGACAAATCTTCAATAGAAGCTCCAACACATTATAGCACATTCCAAGACTCTTTGCAACATTGCAGGAGCAAGGCATGTATGAAGAGACCCTGGTGGTCTTTCTCTCTGACAACGGCGCTCCTGCCAACCTGCGCCAGAGCAGCCATAACTATCCGCACAAGGGTGGGAAGTACGCTGACTGGGAGGACCGGAAGTCCGAAGATGCCCATTGTTTTTTCTTTGGGTTTTTGGAGGACCTTTTATTCGTTTCCGAGTCGAAGGACCAAGTTTGTGTGTAGTACTAAGGCTGTAGGACTGTACTACTTTGCTGCATCCCTGCTCCCTGCGAATTGAGAGCAGAATGTGGCTCTATAGAGCGTCGTGACTGCTGCACGAGCAGTGCCGGTAACTGATCCACTTTGTGCTGCATGGTGTGAGCATACTACGTCAGCCCCGAAAGGAACTCTACTTTAATTCCACTTCTCCCCGTTCTCCAGAAGGGAATCCCAGGAATCCTCATCTGATCCTCTTGCGTTTGGACGGCTAGGGAAGGGTCGAGGAATGAGGGGAACCTGATGTTGCGAAAGCTCTTCGTGTGAAGATACAAAAAGAGTTTCAGCCCACTTCAGAGACCCCTTAAAAGCCCTGATATGGCAATATGGGACAATATGGGACACAAAGTCACTAGCAGAGCTTTAAGAGAGGGCTGGTCGGCCCGTCGGCCCGTCGGCCCTACTCTTCCCTTAAAGAGGGGTTCTCCAGCGAGGGTGGCCTGCGAACAAACGCCTTTGTGTTCGGCGGGGCTGTCCCTCCCCGAAGTCGAGGAAGTCAGCTTCTCAGGTGATTCTGGGCAACATGACTTTTTGCTACTGTTCTTTACCCATAGTAGGCTTTACTTCCTGCGATGTATTACAAAACGTTACACCATCTAAGGTTCCATGGCGTGTTCCACCTCGCAGACTGGTACGCAACGCTTTGCGAAGTAGCAGGTGTGGATTTCGAGGACCTGGCTTCCGCCGAGCCTTGGGTACAGTTCAGGCCCAACAGTAAGAAATTGTAAGTCACCGTAAGTGTAGGCGAGTTCAACCAAAGACCATACATCTAGCCCGATTCAGGCAAGGTCCTACAACCAACACTCAATGGTCAGACTGAGTCAAACTATAAATTCCTTAAGCCCCCCCTGGCACAGTGCCACAGAAAGCTCTGGACCCCAGGATTGTCAGATCCTAAATCTAACACCCAAACCTTTAGCCCGGAACCCCAAAAAGCCCTCAAACCTTAGGCTGTCTCGTGTAAGGAGGCCAACAAGCACTTGCGTGAGAAAGGCCAAGCTTTGACGCTCGTTTATGAGTCAGGGTTCTTGTTCAAACGTGGTTTATGATAGCAAGGGACCCAAATATAGACCCCATACTAGCTGGATCCCCTTAGAATAAGGACCCCTTTTAAGGTACCCTAATATTTCCAAAATACCATTGCCATATATAGTAGGGCCATATAGGGTTTGGTGTTTAGGGCCTAGGGTACTTAGCATAGGGGGTTGTCCGTGACAAGAACCCAGTTATCTTTGCTCCAGTTCGGAAAAAGACGCTGGCGAGAGGCGAATGCTTGCGGTGTCAGCAGGTGGTGCAAAACCCACCGGCTGTTGATTGTGCTTGTGCTGGTTGCCAAATGAAGCTTGAGTAGGGTGGTGGGAGCTGCCAAGAAGGCAGGAAAGAGAGGGTGGGAAAGCGGCCTTTTTAAGGATCAACAATTAATCAATCTGGACGCTATTTCACGCGAGTCCTTGGGGGGGTTGAGGGGGTGTCCAAAACGGGCGTTCAGGGCGGTTCAGGGCGGGGGTCCAGTCCAGTTCCAGTCCACAGGGGGGGGAGGGGTTTCAGGGCTTGAACGCGTAAGGCGTAGGGCTTTAGGTTCGCTACTCGCTGTGCACGCTCAAGCAGTAGGCCGTAGTTGGTTTATATGGCCCAGGGGCAACATGCAAATTCGCGTGTTCCTCGTGGTGGGGCAACAAGGGCTTCCGTAACAGGACAGCCCCCCTCCCCCCCCTGAGGACAATTCAAGCCCGGGTTGTGGGTGGCGGAATTGGTGGGGAGATTGGGCTCTGGACGACTCTGACCCAGAAGCACAAGGAAACGGAGGATTCCCCTTCGCATGAAGGTCCGTGGTTTTTTTTAAAACCGGATTTCAACTTTTCGCGCGAGTTGTCGAGAGTGGGTTCGCTTACTGCGGAACGCTCTGTGCCTCCTTAGGGTTGGCGGCCCGGGCACCCATTGGCTTATCATGGGGTTGGTGATACTCTTTCTTTTGCGACTACTCGGGTGCGTTTTGTTTGGAAGAAGCATTAGTTTTGCCTGTGGGAGCTGCGAAGAAGGCAGCAGACAGATGGTTTGATTGCAGGTTGACAAGTCTGGGGGGGTTCAAGGCCTCCTGGGAGGGCTTCAAGGGGGTCCTGGGAAGGCTCCTGGGAAGCTTAGCAGCACAGAAAAGGCTGGATTGTAATTAGGTTGGAGGTCGAAGGGCCGTGACAAGTCTGGCAGTTTCAAGGGCTCCGGGGCTTGGGGGGTTCAGGGCCCCAAGCAGAAACCACCCCGTTTCAGGCACAAAACGCAGTCTTGTGTTTTTTGAAGGGGTTTTTCTGTGTGGGGAATGGTTGGGAAGGGTTGGCAAGGGGGGAAGGAGACTCCCCCCCCCCCCCACATGTAGGAATATCTCTATCAGGTGAGGTCGCTTCAGGTTTGCGAATATGGTTTCATGAATAATCTGTATTGGGAGGCATTGGGCTCTCCACCCTTCAGCTCTTAGACTAAAGTACCACCCTTTTACACTACTTCTAAAGACAATTCATAGTCACTCCCATCTAGAGGATGCATCCTGTTGACGGCCGACCACAGTGGAAGCACCTGCTCAACGGTTCTAACGCGCGACCTGATCCACTACTCCTGAGCGACAAGACGGTATTGAGGCCGATTCTGTTGAATGGGGCCCTAAACCCTAACCCACGTTCTGTGAAGAGATTTCAGTTGTCTTTGCTGTTGCCACTTATTGGATGCAACTGCCCTGATGACACTTGCAAGTGGAACTTTTTCTGGTGCGACGGTTTTATGTCAGGGACGATTCTCTCTAGATCCACAGAAGGAAGCTGAAGAGCTGAAGACTCAGCCGGACTGACCCCGACAGAGACTTCAAAAAGAACGAAGCACAGTGCGAGATAGTGCGAGGTGGCCTTACAAGCTCGTGACGGGCTCCCACAGAGGCAGCTTCTGGCCTGGGCCAGCTTCCCGGGTGATTTCGCCTTAGAGCGTTTCTGTCTTATGGGTTAGGATGGTTCAGGGCTCTGTTTAGGGCTCTGTTGTACTGTTGTACCTTAACAGCTCGTGTATACACTTTTGTCCGAGGGTTCTCCTGGTAGAGTGAACAACTGTGAAAAGGGTACAAGTGAAGGCTGCAGGCATCTAAGGATAGTGAATCACTCTGCCATATGCTGGATGCGGCTGTAAGGCTTCGAAGCACGTAAGACCCCTGAGGGGCCTGAGGGGTTTTATCATTAAGGTATGGCCCAACTGCAGTTCCACTGACCCTGTGGAACCTAACCTGGATGCATTCGGGCACGACGAGCCTCTCTACAACAAGTCGGAGATGTCCCTTGGACAATGACGAGCTTCAAAACCCTAGACACATAAGAAACGATTGTTGCACTTTCTCTGGAAAGATCCTAGCTTGTACGGCTTGTGAAGAGACAGAATGGCGGCTCGCGGGCGGCTCACGTTCGCCCCCATTCCCCTTGTCGCTTTGCCCCAATGAATAGTTGGAACGTTGTAACATTTTCCAGAAGTGAAACTTCTCGAAAACTCTATTTACCTGCACTGATCTGCATAATAAGCGAAGGCGAACTAGCCCCAGCAAGCTTGTAGCATCCCCTTGTACGTCTGTCTACTCGCGTTCAGCGCGCACCTTTTTGCAAATTCACAGCTAAGGAACAGGAGAACTTTTGTAGAGGACTGTGGCAGCGGATGCCTCTATGACGTGGAAATTGACCCCCGCGAGCTCGCCAATCTCGCACGAGAGCTTCCATCTGCACAATAATTCTGATTTTAGGTATGTATCCATCAGAAGATTTCAACGAGGCATTCTACTGGAACAATAAATGCATAGATAGCTAGCAAACACAACCTCAAGTTCAAGAAGTAGGAACTTTTAGGTGTGGTAGTTAGCGGGCTTACCTTGCAAAGGAGGCTGAAGGGTTGTATGGAACGATGTGCTCCGCACATGCTTGGACCACGTTGGTTTCAACACTGGGCGTGGGGGGGTACCTTGCGCGCGCGTGGTGGAGGGTTCACGGGCACACAACATGTCTGCAGGGTGCAGGCACTCGCTTGGAAGAAAGAGTTCTCCACAAGCGATAAGGCTTCATCAGAAGCCCTGATTGTAACGACAAGCTTACCAGGACGGCTTCTGGTTCCATGCCCACCTTGCGCATGCCTATTCTCTGACTCTGCAGCTACTGCCACTACAAGCGGGTAGGTTAAGTCGTATCTTCTGGTGTAAAGTCGCATCACGGGCGCGTGCACACTGGGGATGCGACGCTCACCGAGCGCAACATGCTACAGGCCTCATGAATAAATAGAAACACACTGGGGACTCGCGAGTTCCAAGATTGGTCAGAACCCACTTGCACCCCCAAGCAGAAATCTCATTCACGCTGACAAATGCTCCCCTCCCAGGCGTGCGGTGACAAGTGCGTATTTTGCATGTGTGTCGAGAGCATGCGCGTGCGGCGCGTGCACATTGGGGGAAAGGCTTCAACCTATGTCTCTGTGATGCGACTTTACGCGGGGTGATGTGACTTCGCTCGCAGCCGCATGTCACTGGGGAGATGTGACTTCACACGCGAAGATGTGAGTTAACCTACCCGCTTGTACCGTCCAGTATGTCCAGTATCATGCAAACTGCTAAGGCTCCGAAAAGGGCCAGAGCTGCATTCTGTAGGGCTTAAGCTGGCTTAAAGAGCTGCCAAGGACTATGAAATTTCACGAGCCCGGTGTTCAGAGGGTTAAGCAGGAATAAGAAGAAACAAGTGTGCGGCTCGGTGAATCGCCATGAGTCGCAAAAAATATCAAAAGATGTGTTTCTTCAAATCAGAGCCTGAAACCCCAACCCCAAAAACCCAACATAGCAACTGTTGCCGTGTAAAACACCGTCCAGTGCTAGTAGTGGTACTGGTGGTGGTGGTAGTAGCAGCAATAGCAGCAGCAGGAGCAGGAGCAGTAGCAGTAGCAGCAGCACGCAATCCGCCCGGCCCAGCGCAAAGTTGTGTATTCATACCTGGCTCCATCTTCATAGTACACGGCTGCAATTTGCGTGCCGGAGTTTCTGCAATGACTACAAGACATCTCATAATTGTTTGCAGACATGAGACTTTGTACGAATCAACATGCTTTACGTGATAGTCTGTTCTTATGTACCTGTGTATCTGTTTGTTGACTTTTTTCTGTGTATGAAAGTATGGTTCGCGCCGACTTGAAGGAAGAACTACCAAGAAACACATGCCAAAGCCGAAACTACTGTATCAAGGAGGCAGTGGACTTGTCACAATCTGCGCTCAAGCCTGTGTGTGTTGTGTGAGTCGGCCACACAGTTGGACTAGTTTGCGTTGCTCTGGAGCTGGTAGGACAAGGCTGTTGATGACAATGCTACTGCAGGTTAGATGCTTGGCTCTCGTTGAATGGTGGTGCTCACTGCTTCGGATCTCGTGGATTCGCTAACATGGTTAGATTCGTTCGTGCCTGCCTGCTTTAGGGCTGAATTTGGGGCTCTGATGCTTAGTTTGGAGCCAAATTTGGGGCCTCTTAATTTGGGGCCTCCCTGGGCTTAATTTGGCGCTTAATGGCGGGGCTAATTTGGGGGCCTGGGCACGCCTAGGGCCTGAACATTTGAGCCTAATTTGGCCTTATTTGCGGCCTGAACAGAAATTTAAGTGCTTAATTCGGGCCTTAAATGGTTTGATTTAGGGGCTGGGACGGGGGGGGGGCCGACTTTAGGGCCTCGGCCATTTGAGGCCTCCTGAAACCTTTTAAAACCTCCTGGGATTTCCTGGGGCTTTCTGGTGACTTCTGGAGCCTTTTGTCCCAAAAGGTCTTCATGGGGTGTGGGGGGGAGGGGCGGGGCACCCCAGAGGTTTAAGTAGATTGAATATTTTACGCAGACGTTTTGAATGAATTTACCTAAACTGTTTAGACAAATAGCTTGGCAAATTCAAAATGATTCCAGAGTCCAGTGTGATCGGGGAGAACTGGACGCCTGTTTGGGAGGGTCGAAACGAGCTTGCTCGTGAAATTCCATACCAAGGACCCCAAGTATTCAGACATCCTGGCTAGCCTGCAGCAGACGCTGACGTCACTGACGACTCATAGCAAGGCAAGTGTGCGATGTGTGAGGCAGTGTGGATTTTGTGTGGGTTATGATAAGTTGTAGACATTTGTCGACCCTCGATCCTCGAGAGATCGGGGCTCTTGCGAATTAGTTGTTTCTGGGTCGTGGACACTGCATAGGGTGCTATAGCTTAACTCACATTTTAACGCACTAAGCATATTTGAAGTATGGTGGGACTGCGAATGTTCTTCAATCCTCTCTCATGTTCGAATACTGTCATTTTCTTGGCAGTTGCAAAGGAGTGTGTACTCTGGCAGTGTCCCAAGCGGAAATCATGCGATAGTCCAGGTTTACATCTTGTCTGAGCGCCAGGTCATGTTGCACTTGACATGCTGCAGAGTCACGTACTGGTTCTTAGTAGAGAATGTGGGAACTATATGCCCTACAATAATCCCTTAAAGGGTTTTTGTACGGGGATTTAAGAAATTCTAGTAAGTCAAGCTGTACATAGAGGGTTCCAGGGTTCCATTGGTCTCCGCAGCGAGCTAGGCTTGAAAGTTGGATCGGCTAACACGTTTTCCCTTGGCGGCCCACGCCCCCCAAGCATGCCCTAAACTATTACGTTTTTATGAGTTTCTCAGTGAATGCCCGCTAACTACTCCGACGAAACAGACTGCAAGACCTTTCGAGGCGGAGCTGGGGGAGGAGCCAGCGATAGAAGCCTGCCTGAAAGCCGCGGAGATCGGGGTGCTGGGGCCATTTGTGGATGCAGAGGATTGGATTGGTTTTTAATGGGTCACTAAAATCAGTTTATAGCATTCTGCGAGTGAGACTTCACCATTCTGGTGGCCCTAAGTCTTTGCAAGCAGAAGAACCTCGGGAGTGTGTTATATCCTGAAGCCACAGCTTCATGAGCGACGCAAGCCCAAGTTTGTGTCTCTGATACCACACGTGCGCATCAGCTTACTCCTGCGTGGCCCCAAAGTTGCTGCAACCGAGGCAGAGACCTCTCCAGTGCCTGTCTCGATGCGCTAAAGTTAGGGTTTCACGACCGCCTTCCATGGTGCGGCAGGACTTTTATATCGATGCGCCGGAACGGCCGTTGTCGCAAGTCCAGCAAGACAAGGAGTCGAGTCGAAAGCATATCGCGGCATTATTACGCATCCTGCGAATGGAACCTTCTCGGGATGTCCAGGGCTTCTGGCACTTCCTGCTTAGAGAATGTCTCGTTTATAGAACAGGGATATCCACCCGCAAGTCGGCTTCAGATGCGCTATGATCCCACTTTCCCTTGCAAGGAGGAGATCTTGGCCGTGCATGCAGCTCTGAAAAAGAACTCGAGCTTGTATGACATAGTCGCTTACCAGGCCCCTGGGCAACTCTTGGATTGTTGTCGGCTTGGGGAGCGAGAGACCGCCATACAAATAGAAGGAGTAGCAGCATCAATGTGAATGGCAGGCAGGTCGGGGTCGGCGTTGTCTTCGTAGTACTACCTCTAATATTTCCGGCTACAAATTATTCCTAGAAAAACCAAGGTCATGCTTCCCAACATGAAGCCAGATGTGGTCTGCCTCCCGGACGAGTAGATGCGCCGAGTTTCGTAGCTTGAGAGCCCTCTCCTGATTCTGGCTTGGGCTGGCAGCCGTAGGTGCACAGCTCACCTATTATGCGATTTAGGCTCCAGGCTTTTTCAGTGAGCTTTTGAACGCTTGGGTACGCAGAAACTGCGGGATTGGCTTTAGGGTAAAGAAAGAAACAAGCTCTCACCTTTGTGGCGCACAAGTCGCCTCAGTGACTCTGAGCTCGTGACGCAGAGTACGCCCCAGAAGTCTTATGAAAGCTCCAGCATGCTCCCTTCGACGCTGTTGGACCTGGAGGCTCCAAGGCTCAATGATGGAATGCCTTTGGAGGCTTTAGCGAGGCCTTAGCATTTCTTAGCATTTTTTGGCTAAGATGTTGGCCATGCTGATGGCTTTGCTGTGGGGACGGCTTGTCTTGGCAGTCCCAGCCGAAGCTGTACACTGCAACGGTGGCGGTGGTGTAGCGGATGTTGTTGCCAGTGTGGAGTCACTTGACTGCCAATCTGACGCGAGAGATGGCCTGACAACCATGACGGCTGTAGACTTCTTGCAGGTGCACGTCGATTTATCTGGTGCAAACCTGCCCCACATGCTGCAGTCACCACAAAGTCTGCGCTTGATAGGTGGAAGCATGGTCCTGGCCTGCTTCCTTCTTGTTCTCAACTTTGCCGGCACAGACACCCTGGTGAGTGTGTCAATTTTCTTGGACTTGTTTATGACGACCATCCTTACACCATTGGCCCCGACACTTACGTCAAGCTACCAACTCATTGCACTGCTCACAAGTTCCAAGAACATTGTCACTTGCCTTATCGCGCCCTTCGCTGGTCGCTTCATCGACGGAAATGAGGCGAAGCTTGGCCTTACTCTTGCAGGATGTTGCAGGATGCTGCTACTGGGTGGGTCGAACTCTGGGTAAATGTTGTACCCAACTGGTAACATAGCACTGTAAATCAGGAGCCTGCAGTACCTCGCCTTTTCAAGCGCTCAGGAAGTCCATGCAATATGGGATGCTTTGCGCCATGCTCTGCTCTTTGAGCCTAGCTGTGGCAACTGGATCCAATCAGGGCTGGGACGACTCTGTACCAAATGCTTTGAGGGACACCTCTCTAAGGGAACATTTCTCGAAGTTGCTGTTTGCAAAATTTCAAGCCACTGCATTTGGCGCAACATCTGAACAGATCTGGGCAGAGGAAAGTCCTGGCAAGGACCTTGTACAACAAGGTTCTTGTGTACGACGGCATTTACTGTCACACAAGTTTAGCCAAGGTAACAAACTATTGGTTTTGGCTGGCCGTACGCTGTATAAGCGGATGTTCAACAGCGGCTTGGCTGATCTAGATCCTGCCGGGGCCGTGCGGGGCCGCGGGGGGGGGGGGGGCGGGCGGGGCGGGCGGGGCTGTTCTGGGCACACTTTGCAGACTGGGAGAGAGCACCATTTGCTGTAGCAAGCAACGGTAAGCAACGGCCCTGGCCAATTCTTGATCTCTTCACAGTACAATGCTGCCATTCATCGGCACCTTTTAATTTTGACCAGTCAAATGAGCCACGTGATCCGCGTGAGGGTCAGTAATTATCACGCAGAGCATGCCACGCAGTTTGACAAACTAGGTACAATATACAAAGGTGCAATGTGCAGTGCTATCGACTGACCTTAGTACCTTAACCTCTCCCTGCGAAGGCCGCTGTCGTTTGGGGAGGCTTCGCGCTTTGCAACCAAGCACACGCAGATGAGGCACAAGTCTGGAATGACTGGTTGTAATATGCTGTAGTACGCTTGTGTAGAAAACTGATGCTTGAGAACCGTGTGAGATTTGATTCGGGAGTGAGCATGCAAGGTCCTGCTTGGGACTTAGATTTCGTGTGATGATGGATCTCGCAGACTTTTACTAAGAGTGCACTGTAATTAGAATATGGGTAGACGAATTATGCGATACTATATTGCACATCCCTTTGCTTTCTTTCAAAAGTCTGCACATTCTTGTGTGAGGATGTGCTCAACATTATGCACCAGCCATAGACGCCTGGTACGTGCACATCCCCAAGCATGCGCAGAAAAGCTATGCTGCCAACGACAGTACTGGGCTTCTAGTGAGACCTTCCAGAATTCTCTGGGGCTTAGGGCTTAGGGTCGAGAGTCGAGAATCTAGTTGAACCAGGGCTGGGTCGAATTCGGGCCGTTCAATTCTCTACATAATCCCTGCTTCATCCGAAGGCGGCTGCCCGCACGAAGGCGATGTCAATGGCAACCGCTGGCCTCTATGTCGGGGCGACTGGTCTATGTGTAGGCAAACACAGGGCTTCATCATCACCTTATGTTGCGCAGTTCCTTCTCACGCTTCAGACTGCTGCATCGGGCATACCGGGCAACTTACTCTAGGACATGCAATGGTAATAGCTGTCAGGAAGTTTCCCAACATTCACAACGATCTTGTCCCGTTCGTCCTTCGGGCACCATTTTTGAGCTGAAACCCAGCAGCTAACCCTAAGTTAACCGCAGCTCAGGTGATCTTGGGCCCACAGGCTCCGCAGCTTTCTGTCGCTTTAAGAGAAGCCCTGCCCCACGAGCCTCAGGAGTTCTCTTGGATTAGGGTTCGGTGCATGTCAACCATTGCAGTTCTGTGATGTCCTGCGTTCTGCTTCCGTGAGTAGAACCATTTCACGAAGACTTCCCAAGGAGCGGATCGAGTTCTTAAGACAACTAGGAGCTATGTTAAGCACTGTTATTGCCCAATGGGCAAACTCTTGGGAATCCCTGAAGGCCGGAGGCTTGTTCGTTGATGATCCGCGGGGTCTCTTTATCCTGCTGTCGGCGGCGCAGTTGTGTACCTTCATCACACTGCGTTTTAGATTGCCAGACCTTTCGAAGCGGCAAACGCAGATGCAGAAACAGTCGGAAGATGCAGCACTTCGTCCGCATCCAGTTAGGCTCGGTTTCGAAGGGAATGCACACGCTTCAGACTGAGCGGATCGCGACGTTGTCTGTAATTTATGATGCTCTTGCCGCTGTTGCCTTTCAAACCTGAAGTAGCTAAGTAGCACCTGCGAGCAACCTTTTCGGACGTCGAAAACAATATGGGTATGTGCATGGGCGACCTTAGTGTAGGGACAGCTCACTAGGTTCCTTCAGCCCCCCTGCACCCCAATATCCTGCAAAGCTGATCAGACACATAGGCGCCACCATCAGAGCTGGTTGAAGTTTCCTGCGAGTTGTATGTCACCTGTTTTCTCACACTGCCACAATTTCTCCCCATGGAACGCATTCCCAGTTCAATGCCTTCATATTTCTTCATGCACTCATGCATAGTTGCGACATTGCGACTGAAGGTTGGCATGGTTCGCTTGGCCATGGACCCAGATGTACGCCGTCCAATCATTGCCTTATTCCTGGCTTTGGCCTTCGTTGCTGCCCTGGGGTCCACGGCTTTTGAGTACATGGTCCGCTTGGGATATGACCAGATGAAGCAGAACCTGACATGGCTGCTAAGTTCAGTTCCGGCGATCCTGTTTGTCTACCTTGTTCCAGGACTTCGTTCCCTTTTGGAAGGCCCAACACTGCAGATTCTGGCGATGTTCTTAGGTGGGGCCAGTTCTTTCCTCTTTGTTGACTCCAAGTACATCTTGCTTGCCTCTACACTGCTTGGGGCGAGTATTGCGGCCGGAATCGTGGATGCAAACACGCCGGCTATTCTGGCTGACCGGAGTCAGGAGAGGTATGGTGGGACAACCCCTCAGTTGCGCAGATTGGTATAGGTGCGTATTGTGTCACAACAACCACGGCAACACATTGCAAGATTAGGGAAAGACAATTCGGTGGCACAGCGGCGAACGCGAGCGCCCGCCCACTCACACACACACACAACACACACACACACACACACACAACACACACACACACACACTCTGCGCAGCAAATCTCCTTATCCCCAACCGGGACGCGATCGCTTGTGTGACCTGCAACTAAGGACAGGTCAGGTGTTTGTTCTATCCAATGTTGCAGACCAGGCTGCTTTTGTCTTAGGTCCTGCAGGAGGCAGCATGATTTGCCAGCGCGCGACATGGGAAC
This sequence comes from Symbiodinium natans, assembly GCA_905221605.1. Classification (NCBI taxonomy): domain Eukaryota; class Dinophyceae; order Suessiales; family Symbiodiniaceae; genus Symbiodinium; species Symbiodinium natans. Next base: position 673,388 of record CAJNDS010002096.1, read on the forward strand.
TTTATTCAGAAAGTTTTGCGTGGTACAACCTGGAAGAAGTGTTTGTCATTGTCACAGCAGCTTTCAAATGTCTTTGGATGTTGAAGATCCCCATTCGACCTTTTGGTTCGTCTCATATTCGTTGCACGAACCAGGTGAGCTTCCCGCTTATGTGCCAGGGTTTTGGTGGATGTATGATGCTTTACGCTCTCTACTTGTCTTCGTTCTCATTGTGGAGCACATTGTGGCCGGAGAAGTCTGGAGAGGAGGCGTGTGGAAACAACCCCGATAATAGTGTCTCCAGCACCTAGAGTTGCACAGGGTGCATAGTGGCACAGAGATCCCAACCGTGAAATGAAAAGTCGGAAATGCCTACGAACTATGCAAGAAATGATAAGAAGACACTGCACGACGTTCGTCACAACGATGCGACCCCGATATCAATAAGCAAACCTTGAAATATTCCCTGCTGACGTCTGGCAGATAAATGCCTGTGCCCGGTTGTGCATCTCATTTGCTGGCAGTCCAGTTTCCAGACATTTCCAAGGCCGCGTAATACGCGCCGTCCAAAGTCCTGATCACAAGGCAAGCTGTATTTGTAAACGTGTATTCGCGCACTCATAGCCGAAGCCCAAAAGTGGCTCTTTTGTGCAGACACGTATCAATTCGTGCAGAGCGACAACATGCTGGATACCGTGCTGGTTCTAATGGGCGTATCTTTGTCCTGCAGGTTACATGTTTGATGTTCATTGATCCTTCATTGCAGCTGACGGCTCACAGCACAAGGAGCCTGGTGGATCTACTAAATTGACAGTGCAATTTGTCGGGTCATTATCCGCCCCAAAGCCTTGATTGTTTAGGTGCTGGGGTCACAAGCCACAACTGTATCCAAGGATCAAAAGATCTTGTTCTGTCTAAGCAGCATACACCTTGGCACACCTTGGCAGTTTAGGGGGGAAAGAGTCAACCACGCACATTGAGGTAACTTCCCTTGCTCATGGCATGGCGCCCTGGCCCAGTGCGGCTGATCTTCTTGCAGTTAGTCAGGCTCTCTGGCATGCCCAAACTTCGAAGCCGGTGCACTTAACCCAAGATATGCCAAAAGATGCTAGCTGCTAGCTCAAATCCGAAATTGTTCTTGCATGCCCAGCAACTGTAAGCGCCCCATCCACCACTTTGCAAAGTTACAAAGCTTCCTACAGATTCTTGAATCTAAACCCTGAAACCCTAAACCGTAAACCCTAACTAAACCCTAACCCGAAACCCCAAACCCTAAACCCTAAAACCCTGAAACCTTAAACCCTATAGGGTTTAGGGTTTAGGGTTTATAGGCTCATTCTACAAGGAATGTGGCTTATATTTGGCTCATTCCAAAGGCTTATTTTTGGTGTCTGAGGTTCCATGGTTTAGGGTTTAGGGTTTATGAGCTCATTCTACAAGAAATTTGGCTTGTATTTAAGGTCTGTTAATCGATTTTTACAGGTTATGATCGTATAAAACGTATACAATAAACCCTAAACCCTAAACCTTTTGGGGTTTAGGGTTTAGGGTTTATTAAATGCACGATTCCCGAGTCTTGCAAAGCACTAGGAATCCTATGCCTTTAGTCTCATTCCAAGCTCCACCCCTCTGCCGAAACTTTCAACCTTCAACCCAAGTCTGCTAGGCTCATGGGCTCATGGGGTTCAGGGTTTAAGGATCTAGGATTGTCTGATTTCGGGTTTGTATATGACGGGCCTGAATCATTACCAAACCCCGCGAGACCCTGTTCGAAGTATCCTTTGGTGGACAAGGCTTCGCCTTATCGGCCGACTTTCTTTGTGGGACTGTTGTGCGGATAGTGGCTGCGCTGCATATATAGCTGCAAGTCCTGAAAACCCTGGCCGCCTACTAAGGCTTCAGTGCTGAAGATGGCTCGTCTCAACATCTCCTGACTGCCCTTTTCTAAACGCTCCGGATGCCCGGCATGTATAGATAGTATCCGCTACAACGTACCCACTCAACGTTTCTTGAAGTACCCGTACACATTGCTCTTAAGGAGGCTCCTATCGAGGTAGTTGTGGGTCAATGTGTATACCAATAAATACATGGAGTATTCCGGGCTTCCAGCAGCCCTAACTAAAGCCGAAAATGCAGCTCCGTGTCTTGGCTATCTTATGGTAGGACCCTAGCCAAACAAAGTTATCCTACCAGAATTCAGGTCCACATGACTCCTGAGTCTACATCGTTTTGACTTTGTTTCTTGAAGTTTGCCCATGAGTCAATTTACCTGCTCCCCCATACACTAGCCTACAAGTACTACCAACTCACACCCGGGTGCCTAACCAGAAAGTACGCGTTTGTCCTTTTAGGGTGTTGAGGAATCCAGCTCACCGCAGCGCAAAAAAGTGCACGTCAGTCTCTGTACAAGGCCCAGTAGACCGCCATCCTAACACCAGCCGAGAACCTGAAAAAAGAACTTTAGCCCCTAAGACATAAGGCTGAAACCTGACCCCAAACCGCTGCTAATGTATTAAACAGCCTAGATGCTAAGTCCTTCTGCTCTGCATTCGCATCTTCACCCTGCAGGGCTTAGAGTTTAGAGCTCGGATCATGCGCCGGGGTGCCAGATTCCAGGTACATTCTTGAACGATTTCCGTGGAGGATGAGGGGATTTGGAAAGTAATGAGTACAGCATTGAGTGCACGAATTGGCATAACCCGTGTTACGACTTCCAATGTTCCTAAACACACATGCTAATCTGTCGAGAGTGGATGTATGGCTCAGCCTTCAGGATCATTAACCCTAAATCCAAAAACTCTGCACAATACCCCTCGGCGAAATCCCTACGATAAGTTAGGGACTTTTGCCCTCAAATATTGGGCCTATGATAATCCATGCGGTTTAGATTTCGGAGTTGAGGACCTTATAGTAGAAGTGCCAGGATATTTCGAGAAACACACTTATATGGAACTCTGATTTCATGTGCGATGCATTTGCCCTCAAGGCTTGTGCTGGGCCGGGAAGCCGTGTGTTGCTAGAAAAAATATACTCTCTTTTGCAGGGGGGAGGCGTCTCCGGCGGGGGGGCGCAGCCCCCCCTCCGGAGAATCCGGTTTAGCCCTAAACCATGAAACACCAAACCCTAATTCCTAAATGCAAAAATCAGCAAAACCCTAATCCCAAAACAGGAAACACCCTGAAAACCCTAATGCAAAAGACGAAAACCCCAAAAAACCCTAACGAATTAAGGGATTTTAGGGTTTAGGGATTTTAGGGTTTAGGGATTTTAGGGTTTAGGGATTTTAGGGTTTAGGGATTTTAGGGTTTAGGGATTTTAGGGTTTAGGGATTTTAGGGTTTAGGGATTTTAGGGTTTAGGGATTTTAGGGTTTAGGGAATTTAGGGTTTAGGGATTTTAGGGTTTAGGGATTTTAGGGTTTAGGGATTTTAGGGTTTAGGGA